>OZ023262.1:18378657-18766400 GCA_964006375.1 Tillus elongatus
AGGAAACCTAATTTCTTAGCAGCCGCTTCTGCAATTGATGTGACATGTTGGTGCCAATTAAGATTTCGATCCACAGAAATGCCAACAAGATAAAAGGACTCATTACTTTGAATAACTTGGTTGTTTATTGTGATGGGTCTAGGGCTAGTGTATCTCTTATGATAGAAAGCAAGACTGAGATTTGGTGGAGTTGAGTTGTACAAGATTTCTACTTCCCCAGTCTAATATTTGTTGGAGATCCACAAAGACAGAACCCTCCATGAGTCTGCGATCCTCATCTAATTGGGCTAAAGAGACAGGCTTAGAATATTGTATATTGGAGGGTGCTGTCCTCCGTGCAACTGTGAACTGGGTTGGATGTGCTAGAGAGGTCATTGATGTGGAGAAGAAACGAAGTAGGGGCTAAAGCTGAACCTTGAGGGACTCCTGCATTAATTGGATACAGTTTAGAGGAATGGCCATCCACGACAACATAAATGCTCCGGTTGGAGAGGAAATTTGCTGTCCAGGTAAAGAGTTTTGGTGGTAGGCCATAGGCCGGAAGTTTATTAAGCAGCGCTGCGTGCCAGACCTGGTCGAATGCTTTGGATATGTCTAAAGCGACAAGCTGGGATTTACCGTGTAGTTCCATAGACTTGTTCCAAGAATGGGTGACAAAGAAAAGGAGGTCAGCAGTTGATCTGCGCTGACGGAATCGATACTGCCTGTCGTGGATTATTTATTTATTTTATTTATTCAACGGATCAACCATTTACAATAATAATAAGAACATCTAAAACTACATTAGTCTTAAATAGCCTATCTCAACATGAGAACATAACAAAAAAGCAAAACAACCCGTACACCGTATGTATGACAATTCAATCAATAACACCTCTCAAAATGCCTCTAATTGAACGGTCAGAATCATCAAACATATTCAAGAGCTCCGAATACTCATTTGCAGTTCTCGCCACTCTCGACATCGGACTGAAAAAGCCATAATTGGTTCGATGGAAGGGAATCACCATTAGACTGTGTTTTTCAAGAAATTTTAGTAATTCGGTGTTCATATACTTTTCCATCACTTTAGAGAAGACTGAAAGGAGATATATAGGCCTGTAGTTGCTAGGAAGCGCTTTGGATCCTTTCTTGGGGACAGGTTGTACTCGAGCAGTTTTCCAGTTACTAGGGAACATGCCTTCTATTGTAAGATGTCTGAAACACACGAGTCAGGACAGGAGCAAGTTCTGGTGCTCATTTTGTGAGAACAATCGCATATGTAGGTATAGGATTGTTAAAATTCTTATGAAAGGTAAACAGCTAACAATTTCAGCCAACAAAAATGTTTAGATATTTAGGTAGTATTATTATGGATGATGGTAGTTGTAGCAAATAACTGACGATGATAACAATGGCAAAGCAGGTATTTAATGGACAAATAATTCTTTTCAGCAAAACCCATTTCAACTTTGACCTGGGAAAGAGATTTAACATGTCGTATATATGGAATAGTGTAATATATGGGACTGAAAGCTCCACTTTTGAAAAGCAGGATATGAAAATAGAAGCTTTTGAAAGGTGGACATGATGGAAAATGCTAACAGATAAGGTACACTGATAGAAAGATTAATAAAAGTTTGCTCGTAGAAGAGAAGAAAGGTGCTAACTGAAAGAGGCAGACTAAAATATATAAAATCTGACCCAGTTAATAAATTGCAATAAAATCAAAAGCCAGGAGATACAGATCATGGTCTTTAGTCTGTAGTTGGGTGAAGCATTAGATTGAAGAAATAAAATCTCGGGACGCAGCAAGTGCGTTATGGTAGTGAATTTTCATAAAAATGTTTTTATTGCAAATATGTGTGTTTTCTTTTTAAGAAAGCAGACATCAATTTTGGTTACCAGTATAACCTATATAGAAAAAGCAGGCATCAAATTTGATTACCAGTATAACATATATAGTAAAAACAATGTGCCATGTTTCATCAAAATAACTTGATTGTTTGAAAACGTACAGAAATTTCCAAAAGTAAGAAAAAAATTATCCAAGCGACTTGCGAAAGGAATGTACTCACCAATTTTGACGTTTAAAATCGCAATTTTGACGTTTTGAGGAAAATCCAAATTTATTTTTCTTTGAATGCCTGTAACTTTTTTATCCTTTAACCTACGGAGCTAAATTTTGGTAGGTAACTTGCCTATAATGAAATAAATCCGCATATGAAATTTGGTTGCCCTTACTTTGTTAATTCCGGAGATATAAATTTTTTTCGAAAGAAAACACAAAATTTTCCGGGAAAACCTGGACCGATTTTCCTGGCTAACGAACTTATCCAAGCCATTTGCAAAAGGAATTTATTCACCAAATTTAATCAAAATCGGCCCATTATTTTTTGAGTTATCGGTGTGATACATATATATATATATATATATATATATATATATATATATATATATATATATATATATATATATATATATATATATATATATATATATATATATATAATATATATATAAACATATAAAAATTTAAACCGACCCCGGATATGTGTTCTGGGGGGCCTAATTAGCGCTCATTTGAAGAAATTTTTTCAAAATTCAAAAGTCGGGATCTCCTCATTAGTGAATTTTTTTTAAGAAAATTCACTAAAAGTGAAGAAATTTTTTTGCCTGGTTTGTCAAAATTTGAAGTTTGTTGAATTTGATATATTGTTACAAAGCACTTCAATAGACGTAGGTGCGGTGTTGCCACACCTCCAGAACTTCCCCAAGATCTGGGAATTTTTGCACAATCTGGCAACACCGCCTCCCCACCCCCCGTGGGTGCCTGGGGTGACCCCCCCACAGGTGAAGTCTCAACCCTCTAGGACCAAAAATAACGAAGTTACCAACTTGTACCCCGTCGGAACGGATAACTGAGGTCTGCACATTCCGAACACCCTGTATACGCAGAGAACCCTTACACCCTGTATACACAGAGAGATCTTATAGTTCGAGAAACACCTCTTGTGTAACATAGGAGTGATGACCACATTTGGATCACCTGTATATACATCCCCCTGTATACATACGGGACCGATCTGTATTCACAGAACCTTCTAGTAAAAGAAGGTCCTGGAAGATTCTGGAATAGAACGCTCGAGAACGAACGGGAAGGTGCGACGGCTATATAAAGATGGAAGTAAGCCAGCGGAGTTCAGTTCAGTAAGAGAATGTTGGAGTGACTAGAAGAGGCAGTAACTAGTGTGAAGTAGAGACCGTAGTTTCAGTATAGTGACTTGTGTGCAGATTATTAACCAGTGTAAGGCCAGATAAACTAAATGTTTTGTGAGAGACGTTCTAGATCTTTATTGTATCCATATTTAGACAGTAAATTAAGTGTTTTGTGAGAGAGACATTCTAGAACTTTTATTGTATCCATATTTATATAGTAAATAAAGTTGTTTTGTTAAAATTAAAAGTCTCACTTATCCAGAACCCGGAGAAAACGTAACAATATAATTGTCACATTGCTTTAGATATAACCAAATACTATATAATGACAATACGGGACACTCTTATGCTTTAGCATTGGTGAAATTTGTGACAAGTACACTAGCGCCACCTCGCGTGAAGTACTGACAACTGAACGGGTAATTTGAATTGTATATTTACCTGCATATTCTTATTTTAGACAATTGGTTTATTATAGATGAATATAAAAACTTGTACATGACAAAACAGTGAAATTTTTTTGATTATATAGTTATAAATAGAATTTGTATCAACAATCAGCTTGAAACCTAAGTGAATTCAGCATGAATAATTCTGCAAATTTCTCTTACCCATAATCTTATTTCATCATAATATAAACTACTACCTTAAAACCGTCGTTACACTACTATTTCATGGGTAGGTATAGGAATATACTGAAAGCTGTTTCTGAGGATATTAAGTTAATTTGTACTTACCTATAAATAATTGTTCTAGGTATAAATGGTAGCACAGTACTCAATTTGCTATATCTATATGAAAACTGTCTTATTAATCTAATATTTTAAAATATGTAACTGATATACTTAGTACATAATTAAGAAATTGTGCAGATGAAAGGTGAGACTAACCCTTACTTCCGTGAATAAATCTATTATAGGACTGAATCTGCTATTTCTACTTGTCTCTTTTAAAACTTGTCTTGGGAAGATAATTAAAAGCCTTTACCAAGTAAAATAATTCTAAATGTGAAAAAATGTGACAATTTATGCCATACTGAAATAAAAAAGGACACAGAAGAATATAGAAAAACAGTTTTCTTATACAATTTATTATGAATGCAAAACTTTTTTTGCCTTGATATTTCTTTTTTTTTGATGCACTGGAAGACAAGTTACGATTGAAGCATTTCAACCATCCCTTTACGAAGTTTATCTATAAATAGGTACATGATGGTAAATATTACACAATAAATTATCTTCTGCGAACTGTACATATCGGCATAAAAGTGATTCTAAATTTGTCTTCTACTTCAAATCATATTCACGTTTTGCCATCCTTTGGAAACCTATAAAATGTCTTTGATAGATTTAGCACGTTATAATTGGAACAATTATAGATTGCACACACCCAACCACTAATATTTATTGTAAAAAACACAGCTCAAACTTAATTATACAGAGTTAAACACCAGCAATTGCTAGTGTTACACGTTCTCGAACGACGTAACATCAGTACTATCCGCTAGGGGCGCTGATATTTTTGTAACACGAAATCAGCCGGAGTGTCCTGTATTGTCATTATATAGTATTTGATATAACTTTTAAAATTATGTCAATGTACAGCACAAGTCTCAGACTTATTGTATAGGCATACTGTATGATTTTTATTAATAAATAAATAAATAAATAAATAAATAAATAAAATGAAACATCTAAAACGGTAATTTTAAATACTTGTGTGTTTAGAGATGATGTGCTTTGACAGATTGTCTTTGCGCACACTGGTGTAATCACACAGCTTACATTTAAAAGGCCTGTCTTCAATACTTCTGTGTTTGGAGATGATGTGACTTGACATATGTCCTTTCTGTACACTAGTGTAATCACACAGGTCACATTTAAAAGGTCTTTCTGTAATACTTCTGTGTTTGGAGAGAATGTGTTTTGATAGATCACTTTTGTCTACACTGGCGTAATCACAGAGCTCACATTTAAAAGGCCTCTCTTCGATACTTCTGTGTTTGAAGATCATGTGTCTTGACAGACCCCATTTCTGCACACTAGTGTAATCACACAGCTCACATTTAAAAGGTCGCTCTTCAATACTCATGTGTTTACTGATCATATGTCTTGATAGACCCCATTTCCTTACATTAGTGTAATCACACCGTTCACATTTAAAAGGTCTTTCTTCAATACTTGCGTGTTTGGAGATGATGTGACTTGACAGATGTCCTTTCCGTACACTAGTGTAATCACACAACTCACATTTAAAAGGTCTCTCTTCAATACTTCTATGTTTGGACATGATGTGTCTTGACAGATGTCCTCTCTGTGCACTAGCGTAATCACACAGCTCACATTTAAAAGGTCTTTCTTCAATAGGTCTGTGTTTGGAGATGACGTGTTTTAATATATCACTTTTCTTTACACTGGCGTAATCACACAACTCACATTTAAAAGGCCTTACCTCAATACTTCTGTGTTTGGTGATGATGTGTTTTGATAGATCACTTTTGTTTACACTGGCGTAATCACATAACTCACATTTAAAAGGTCTATCTTCAATACTTTTGTGTCTGGAGATTATGTGTTTTGATAGATCACTTTTGATTACACTGGCGTGATCACAAAACTCGCATTTAAAAGGTCTTTCTTCTATACTTCTATGTTTGGAGATAATGTGTCTTGATAGTTCCCATTTCCGTATGCTGGTGTAATCACACAGCTTACATTTAAATGGTCTCTCTTCAATACTTCTGTGCTTGGAGATGATATGTCTTGATAGTTCGGCTTTCCGTATGCTAGTGTAATCACACAGCTCGCATTTAAAAGGGCTCTCTTGATTACTCGTGTGTTTGGAAACAGCCTGTCTTAAGAAATCTGTCTTCTGTACCTGTAAGTGGGCATTTAAATCACACTTACTGTCCAACTGTTCGCAAATGTTAGTATTTAAACTCATTTTGCAATCATTATTTTCAGAATTGTCGCTATCACTAAAATATTCCTTTTTTAAATTTAGGAATGTAGTCAAATCATATTCTCCCATTTCTATTTTGTAACCTTCCTCTGTTTTCACTTCTTCCTTGACCTCTAACTTCAATTTGAAACTGCTACTGGCACTGGCATTCATGTTTAACTTTACACAGGGCACTTACCCCTGACACAAATTATCTGAATTATCCGACTCTCCTTTAGGAAATTTTCATAATTTATTATACATCAATAGCGTACACCGTGCACCGTCTACTATCGCACTATTATTAATAATGTATGGAGCGTTTAACAATTATCTGTGGTTGAACGTTCAGGGTTCATAAGTTCATTTCATTTAAAAAATCTAAACTAAACAAGAATTAAGAATTATAGGTTAGAATATTATAAAGTGACAGGCCCTCTATGCGACAGTAACTGGAAATAGACTAAAACAAATAGGTGAAAAAGCCGACGAGATGCTAAATACTAAATGCCACTCTTGACTTAACTTTACGGTTAAGACGTTTTACTTTTTTAAACAATTTATTTACTCTTTGAACAATTAATAATTAATACAAAAATAATATAAAATAAGGATAAATATGACTATCAACATACAAGTGATATAAAGACTAACACGCGATGTGCAGAGTCTACTAACTTGGAACAAGAATGAACGGTTGTATTTATTTATTTTTGATGCAGGAAGGGGAAATGCTCATGCAGACCCCATTCACAGCCCCGTAGGTTCCGTGGAATATCGAGGTACTGTGAGACTGTACTCACTAAAACCCTGACGATCCTAGGTTCCCAAAGCTGTGAGCACACTAGTATAAAGTTTTAAGTATTATGTTATGAAGTAAAGTCCGCTCTATACTATATACCCATAGATATTTAGCATTCCCAATCTCATGTCCATTCATCCTGTTATAACCGTTGCGGATGAAAACCGATGTTGATTCATCGTAGCTAGTTGCAGATACGATTCCGAGTTCTAGTGTAAAGCGCAAGCGCAAATAGATTTCTGCTATAATGTTTCTGGTCCTCCTGTAACCTGTTATTTTTATATATCCAAAACAGGTTGTTACTGTTGCGGCTCGGCAACAGTTAAACAATAACAGATTGTTAAATAATGGCGCAACAAAGGTATCCTTTGACTATCTATCTACGAATAGACCAGGCATCACCCAATGCGATGCGTTGTAATGTTTGAAACCAACATTGAATAAAATGTTTGTTTACATGATCCTCGACACCATAGGCGTCTCGAGAAATAGGATTGAAATTTTCATAAATACGATTAAAATAATAAAATAAAATTTAAAAGATGTTTAACTACCCATACATTATTTAAGTATACTATTAACTAAAAAGTCTGGACGCAGCAAGTGAGTTATGGTAGTGAATTTTTATAGAAATGATTTCTCGAATAAAATGTTCGAAAGTCTTAATGTTGCAATGTTGTGATCTCGTCACAAGCGATTTTTTTCTATGCAAATTCAGTAAAAAGTGTTTTCAACAAAAATTTAAGAAAAAACCTTGCAGCTCTACCAGTTTTTCTAGAAATGACCACCTGATTTGTCTGCTGCTATGTTTTATAGATCTACAACTTACCGGATAATTTCTTATTAATTACACCATGTGGCAAGCATCTAGGAAAATATATACATTTTCATTGGTTACAGGATGCGGCAAATAAGCCTTTAAACCTTCTTGAATAAATGTATCTAAATTTGCTCCCAAACATAACCGTGCTTATATTTGCAGCTGCTCCATCAAAACTTACGGAAGTAACGACTATTCTTGCTTGGTGGATAAAACTTAAAACCCGATTAAATAATAGGCTTGCTTTTTCTTCACGAGAAATGCCAGCTAGGAAGAAATAACCCACTGGAACTTTCCAGTGGCCATTTAAAGCAACTAATAAGAAAATCAAAACTTCTTTAGTCACTGGAAGCTCGTTTGAATTATTCATATCTACGCCAATATCTACGTTACCACAAAACTTTTTTTCTGTGCACTCAGCTTGACGTCTTATGAACATCTCATCGATGACTAGGTATTTAACAAAGTATTTTACGACCTTTTTCAGCTGCTTTTCGTATTTTTGAATCCAAAACCACTAATGCTTCTTTGCATAATCCAAGAACAGTTTAGAAATAGTTCGAGGATGTGGCAAAGATTTCATAAATTTTTCTCGAACGTAATTATAAGCTTTGTTTGAATAAAAATTTAGGGTAATAGCAAACAACCTTACGTTTGGTAAATAGTTCCGTTGTGGACATTTTAAAAGCTGTTTAATCAGATCTATTTGTGTGGGTAAAGAGGCCTAAAATATTACAAGCAATGATATAAATTCAATAACACTCAAAAGTGAGACGTTCAGGGATGTTTCTGTATTTTCCGTAAAAGCAATACGACTTTTAAAATTCTCAATCAGCGATTTTTGGTGACAAACTCCTAAGACGTCTTTTCTGTTGGCGCAATATATTTATGTTCGTCTTTTGTTTTTAGTGAATTTTCTTTAAAAAAATCACTAATGAGATCCCGACTTTTGAATTTTGAAAAATTTCTTCAAATGAGCGCTAATTAGGCCCCCCAGAACACATATCCGGGGTCAGTTTCAATTTTTATATGCTTTTATATATATATATATATATATATATATATATATATATATATATATATATATATATATATATATATATATATATATATATATATCACACCGATAACTCAAAAAATAATGGGCCAATTTTGATTAAATTTGGTGAATATCTTCCTTTTGCAAATGGCTTCGATAAGTTCGTTGGTCAGAAAAATCGGCCCAGGTTTGTCCGGAAAATTTTGTGTTTCCTTTAAAAAAAATTATATCTCCGGAATTAACAAAGTAAGGGCAACCAAATTTGGTACGCTGGTTTATATCATTATACGTGAGCTACCTACCAAAAATTAGCTCTTTAGGTCAAAAGAGAAAAAAAGTTATGGGCATTTAAAGAAAATAAATTGGGGTTTACCTCAAAACGTCAAAGTGACAATTTAAAATGTCAAAATTCTCAACATTTAGGCAAAGAACTTGAATCTAATACGGGCTAGGGAAAGAAAATGTCTCAAGAAGAATGTTTTACAAACCCTGAAGTCTTAGTTTCAACCGTCATTGTCCTTCATTTACTAAAATATTTCCAGAAAATTCATTTCAAATTGACCCTTTCTCTGATGCTTGGCAGTAGCCTTAGCTATAGAGTTTATCGTTTAATGGTATATAATTTTTGTCGCATTTTTATAAAAAATCAATAAAGCTTAATATATCCGTTATTATACAAGATATGAAAAAATATTGTATACATTAATTATAGGGTATGTTGAGCTACATCTTAAAAAATTATTTCTACAATCACAGGGTGGCCCATAAGTCGTTATGGTGATACAAATAATTTTTTTTTAGTTGAAAACGCCTTATGTTTTTGAATTTTCCATCGAAATATAATGCATGTTTGTAAGTTAAGAAATTCTGGATGCAGCAAGTGCGTTATGGTAGCGAATTTTTATTAAATGCTTCATATTTGAAAAGCTCAATTTGCTATTAACCTATAAGGTTGACCAAGAAACGGATTTTTTCGGTTACACTGTAAGTTTACTTTCGAAAATTTTTGTACGTTTTCAAACAATAAAGTTATTTTGATGAAACATGGCACATTGTTTTTATTATATATGGTATACTGGTAATCAAATTTGATCCCTGCTTTCTGAAAAAAAAACACACATATTTGCTATTAAAAACATTTTAATGAAAATTCACTACCATAACGCACTTGCTGCGTCCCGAACTTTTTTATTACTCGTTCAGCAATAGACCATTTTTTAAAGATGTTTTTGGAGTTCCTGATAAACTGGAAATATCTACAAAATAACGAATTTTTTTTCCTAAAAAAATGGACGATATTTGATAAGTTTTCAGTGAACGGAGTATAATTTTTTTTAATGGTTTCTAGTATTCTTCCCTCAATTCTAAGTCCAGGCATATTAACTTACTGTTGACCTGGAGTAATGTTATCTTTTGGTGTTAATTCAGGAGGACTGCCAAGTGCCGCACCTGTTGAACATGATAGTTCCAAGGCAGTGAGAGTTGATGATAACGATGATTTATCTCTATTTTCTTCAAAACTATGACTGCAATTTTTATCGGGTAATTTATTAATTTTAACAATAATAAAGGTTTACAAAATAGGAAGCTAAGAAGAATTATTCACCTTCTTTCCGCATAAGCAAGAGCTTATTCATGCCAGAAGTAGAAGGCACTGGAGAACTTAAAACTAATGGAGACACTGCGTTTTTAATACCCTTCTTCCACTTGGGTAAATAATAAATGTGTTTATGAAAATGCTGTGAACATAAATAAGAATATTTCGGCAGCGTATCCGATTTTCTATTTAAGGCAGCGCACCATGTTTATCTCCTTTTTTTAGTAGATGGAAACCTAAAAATAGTGCCAAACTGACGTGCCGCCACTGAAAATCGCAAACAGCAATGTTCTTAGGCATGCAGAGACATCGTTGCCACAACCCCAGATAATCTCCTACAAGCAATATACGTTTTCATCATTTTGCAAAAACAAAACTCAAAACCTTTATTGCAAATCAAGGTAACACAAAAATAAATTCTCAGTATACTTGCATACTATTCACAGACAAATACAAGCCACAACTGTCGGTTAATACAAATCTAGATACCACACATGCAGCAAGATAAAGAATTTAAATTGAGTTTTCTGGTTATATTTACATAAAGAAGGGAGAAACCAAGTAATATAACGTTAGTAAATATTTACATTCATAAATAAACCCTAATGTAAGTGTAATGTCTTAAGTAACAGAAAAGTAATAAATTTATCATTCTCAACTTGTCATCATATTCGGCGATTTAAGGATGAATTATTACATAGCGGCAACGCTTGAGTCACCACCCAATCAGAGCAGAGGACCGATGTAAACATAGAGTCCCTTGAATGTTGGCTTCAAACAATTCGACTGTGTGCCCAGTCTATTCTCTGATATATAGTCAAGGTATCAACCAATGACGTATCAACTCACCAAATGCTGTCAGCTGTGATAGTTTTTATATTAGTGTGTATTAATTAAAATAATATCAAAGATAACCATGAGTGCGTTAGAAGAAATCAAGATGTGTGATTGTGACTGTGAAACAAATCACAGAATTGATTGCCAGTACAAGGATGACATTTTCTTAGATGGCTTTGATATTAAACCAGGTTTGGTGATTAAACAAGAAAACTCCGAAACCCACAACACTGAGCACAAACTGGAGAAGATTGAAGCAGAGTGTTTAGAAGAATCAAAACATGACTTCAGAGGGGATTTGAGTTACCGGATACCTGATGATTTTGAAGCTGTAAAAATAATTGATGTAAAAAGTGAAAGTGTAGGTGCTAAAGCTGAAACAATTATGGATTTTAAAATTGAAAGATTAGATTATGGCTGCCCAGGTGTCAATAATCATGACATTGTGGATGTCAAGGTATCAGTGAAAATTGAGGAAGGCCCAAAATTAAAACACAGTGCAAAAAAGTGTTGTAACTGCGAGAAATGTGATTCTATAACTCTCAAAAAAAGAACTTTTTTACAGCATACAATGGCAGGACACACTGAAGAAAGACCCTTTAAATGTGATCAGTGTGACTTTAGTACTGTCAGCAAGTTTGCTGTATCAAGACATATAATGGCCAGACACACTGAAGAAAGGCGCTTTAAATGTGATCATTGTGATTATTGTACTGCTAGAAGGTCTGCGCTAACGCGACATATAATGGCCAGACTCACTAAAGAAAGCCTTTTAAAGTGTAACCAATGTGATTATTCTACTGTTAAAAAGTGTAACTTAACACGGCATATAATGGTAAGGCACAGTGAAGAAAGTCCTTTTAAGTGTGACCAATGTGATTATGGTACTGTTCGAAAGTCTAACTTAACACGACATTTAATGACAAAACACAGTGAAGAAAGGCATTTTAAATGTGATCAGTGTGATTATAGCGCTGCCGTTAAGAGTTACTTAACAAAACACGTAATTATGAGACACACTGGGAAAAGGTCTTTTAAATGTGATCAGTGTGACTTTAGTACTGCTCGCAAATATAACCTGTCGCTACATATGTTGAAACACACCAGAGAAAAGCCTTACAAATGTGGTCAATGTGATTTCCATACTACCAGAAAGCCACGTTTAACACAACACACAATGGCAAGACACAGTGAAGAAAGGCCCTTTAAATGCAATCAGTGTGATTATATTGCTGCTCGTAAAACTAATTTATCACAACATATAATGGCAAAGCACACTGATGAAAGGCCTTTCAAATGTGATCAGTGTGACTTTAATACTACCAGAAAGTCTCGTTTAACACAACACACAATGGCAAGACACAGTGAAGAAAGGCCTTTCAAATGCAATCAGTGTGATTTTAGTGCTGCTTGTAAAATGTATTTATCACAACATATAATGGCAAAACACACTGATGAAAGGCCTTTTAAATGTGATCAGTGTGACTTTAATACTACCAGAAAGTGTCGTTTAACACAACACACAAAGGCAAGACACAATAAAGAAAGGCCCTTTAAATGCAATGAGTGTAATTATAGTGCTGCTCGTAAAAGTTATTTATCACAACATATAATGGTAAAACACACTGATGAAAGGCCTTTTAAATGTGATCAGTGTGACTTTAAGACTACCAAGAAGTATCGTTTAACACAACACACAATGGCAAGGCACAGTGAAGAAAGACTCTTTAAATGCAATCAGTGTGATTTTAGTGCTGCTTGTAAAAGTTATTTATCACAACATATAATCTTAAAACACACTCATGAAAGGCCTTTCAAATGTGACCAGTGTGATTATAGTACTGGCTTTAAGAAGTACTTAACAAAACACATAACTGCGAGACATACTGTGGAAGGGCCTTTTAAATGCAATCAGTGCAATTATAGTGCTGCTTGTAAAAGTTATTTACCACACCATATAATGGCAAAACACACTGATGAAAGGCCTTTTAAATGCAATCAGTGTGACTTTAAGACTACCAGAAAGTCTAATTTAACACAACACACAATGGTAAGGCACAGTGAAGAAAGGCCCTTTAAATGCAATCAGTGTGACTTTAGTGCTGCCTATAAAAGTTATTTATCACAACATATAATGGTAAAACACAGTGAAGACAAGCCTTTTAATTGTGACCAATGTGATTATTTTATTGTTGGAAGGTCTAACTTAATACGACATAAAATGGCAATACACACTGGGAAGGGGCCTTTTAAGTGTGATCAATGCGATTTTCATACTGTTCAAAGGTGTCAGTTAACACTACATATAAAGGCACAACACAATAAAGAGAGGCCTTTTAAGTGTGGTCGATGTGATTTTCATACTGATACATGGACTCGGTTATCACAACATATAATTGCACAGCACACCAAGGAAATGGCTTTTAAATGTCGCCAATGTGATTATTGTGCCTTTGGAAGGTCTGGCTTAGAATACCACATGAAGAAGAAGCATACTCAAGAAACCTTTTAAATGTGCATAGTGTAACTTTAGTGTGGCTTTTAATAGTTATTTATTCCAACATATAATGTTTAAACACCAGGGTTTAGTGTCCGACCGAACTTTCAGTTTTGGCAGAAAATCTGCCAAAAGTACAACTGAAACTGAAACTACCTTTATATAAGCTTTCGTGCGGCCTTCGGGAGGGCATAGTGGAGTGTGTCGAGTCAATGAGACTAGGAACCTATGCTCATACCACCTGAAACTGATGTTATCATGTGATAGATACCTTTTTTAGAGCAACTAGACCATTAATTTATAAAATAAATAACTACTTCTATGGACACAAACACATACTTGCAACTAGCTAAAATGAACAGAAACCTGAAACATATACAGTAACAGCGTAACAATTCATACATGCGTTATTTAACTTTTTCAAGAAAAAAGCTCTGGCAAGTTAATTTTATCTTTTCAATTGCCAACCTATGACGTAAAGATTACATTTATGATGTCACCTATTTATTTTTATTTTTTTTATTTCTGAATGATGGTCGTGAGTTTTTTTTAAAGGACAACCTTATTTTTTTCGTTTTTTCCAGGTGTTTTTTTTTTCATCACTGCCTTGAACTAGTCTGCTCAGCAATTGGTAGGGTGAGGTTTTATAATGCTGTCTCTGATTTAGACTGACCGTAGATCAGTAGTCATTTGCAGTCCAGGGCTTTACACTTGCACAAGATGTGCTGGGCTGATTCCTTCTCCTCGCCACAGAGTCTGCATGCCAGGTCCCCTTGAACCGCCCCATTTCCATAGACCTGCTTTTTTTCCTCAGGACTTGTCCGCGGCCTTGCCGCCCCGATAGCACTGCAACATTTGGCTTATTGTGCATGCCCTTAGTCTTTTTACTCCACCCACTCCAAAATCACTGTGCCTTGAACTAGTCTCCACAGCAATTGGTAGGGTGAAGTTTTATATTGCTCTGTCTCCGGTCTAGACTGACCGTAGATCAATTGTCGTCTGCAGTCCAGAGCTTTACACTCGCACAAGATGTGCTTTGCTGATTTCTTCCCCCTCGCCGCAGAGTCTGCATGCGAGGTCGCCCTCGAACCGCCCCATTTTATGCAGGTGTTTCTTGACGCCCATGTGTCCCGTCAAGAGACCTGTTATGTTTCTGAGTTGTCCTGTGCTAAGATTTAGAAGCTCCACAGCTCTCTTTGAAGTGGGTTCGTCAATTATTGATTTCCCATGTCTGAGCACTGAACAGTCTGCCCAGTACACCTTGTGTTGTGTTGATTTCTGACCCAGGACCTAATGGCTCCCCTTGCAGTGCTTTTTGTCTTGCCCAGAGTCGGTTCTGGTCCTATAAATGTTTCTGCTGACCCTCTCTTCGCGAAACTGTCAGCTTCTGCATTGCCTTTGACCCCCAAGTGACCCGGCACCCAGATGAGGGTGACCTCATTCTGCCCGGCCAGGTCGTTCGTCTCGGCACTCACTCACCAGCCAGGAATTTACCCGTGGGCTACTTAGGGCCTTAAGGGCTGTCTATGGCTATGAGGATTCACTTGTTGGTGTAGCCCCTCCTCTTGTTCTCCCGCACACAGTGCAGGATGGCGTACATTTCTGCCTGAAAGACCTTTGCATGGGCTCCGAGGTAAATACGGTGACTTACCCTCATTCCTTCCAAATAAACACCTGCCCCTGTCCCACGCTCCCCGCCGGATCCGTCCGTGAACCAGACGAGCGCGTCCCGTGGTATGCCCAGCATGTCTTCCCGCCATGCCTTCCGGTCGGGGATTTCCATTGTAAAGTTGTTTTCCCTGCAGATTCGCGGGCTCGTGAAGTCTGACCTCATTTCAAGTATGGGTTCCTTCACGATTTCCTGAATTTTGCAGTGGCCGCTGAAGCCTGGGTTGATCTTCCCACCCATGCCTTTACTGTAAGCATTAATTTGCTTAACTGCTTCAAGATCTGGGTTTTTTATAGGAACAGCGTCTAACTTATTTCGGAGTTTTTGAGAAAAGGAATTCAGAAGTGCTTAGACTAGTGGACATTTTTTCCAGTATTGCAATTGAATTCTGCGGGGGAAGATTTTTGGTTTTCAGCTTTTCAATGTACTTGGGCTAACCTGAAAAGTCTGTTTACATAAAAGTGTGGGGGGGGGGTGTAAATCCAGCAACACTTCCATGGCGGGGTTGAAGACATGGCCCCTGTGATGCCTAGGCAAGCCATCCTTTGGATCTTGCATAGTTTTTGTTTGGCACTGGACTGTGTCACGTTAGGCCACCAGACCAGTGCCGCATATGTTAACGATGGTCTGACCACCCTTGTGTACAGCCAGTGGGCCACACTAGGTCTTAGTCCCCACGTTTTTCCATATAGCCGTTTAGTGACGACTAAGGTCATAACTGCCTTACACAGTATTTTTTCAATGTGATCCTTCCAGGTTAGCTTAGAGTCCAATACGACCCCAAGATATTTTACCTCCCTGGCTATTAGAATGTTCCTACCGTATAGAGTGAGAGTTATGTGACTCTCCCACTTCCTCCTCCTCGTAAACGGTATGACAGTTGCTTTCTCGGGGCTCACCCCGGGCCCTTGACCAACCGTCCACACTTCCACCACTTTCAGTGCTGTCTGCATGCGCTCCCACACTGACTGTGTAACCTTTCCTGGAACTATGATGAAAATGTCGTCCGCATAGCCCTGTACCTTATATCACCCTCCCGAGAGCCTCCCCAGCAGGACGTCCACGACTAGGCACCAGAGCAGGGGAGACAGAACACTCCCCTGTGGACACCCCACCGCGACCTTCTCCAGCAGAGTCCCTCCCGCGAGTGAGGTGAACAACGCCCTGTCCCTGCGCATGGAACCGATCCACCTGCAGCAGGTCTCCTCTATTCCACGCTCTCTGACAGCTGCCAGAATTTATCCGAATGAGGTGTTGCTGAGGGCCCTTGCTATGTCTAGGAAGGCCCCCAGCACCACCTCCCTGTTCTCCAGCGTAGTTTACAGTTTCAGCACGTTTTTAGCAAGAAGGACATGAGACTTATTGGCCTCAGGGACTTTGCCTGGTCTGTTGGACGCCCAGGTTTAGGAATGAATACAACCCTGGCCAGTGTCCATGCCCTCGGAATGTACCCCAGAGCCAGGCTGGCCCTCATAATGAGGATAAGCACCGGCGCCAGTATATCTATACCCTGTTGGAGCATGATGGGCATTATTCCATCAAATCCCGGGGATTTGTATGGCTTAAAGCTGTTAATGGCCTATCTGATTTTGCTCCTAATAACCACCTCGTTAGCGACTGTCCGGTCTACTCTAGATACCCGCCTATAAGGCGCCTCTATTTCTGAGTGTTCCTAGTCCGGAGGTGATTGGTTTATTACGTTACAGCCTGGGAAGTGCATCTGGAGTAAAATTTCCATAGTTTCCTCCCCTGAGCTTGTAAAGCCTCCTGTGGATGTTCTAAGGGAGCCTATGTTGCTCTGAGTGCCCTTGGACAGGATCTTTTGTAGTCGGGCACTCTCGGACGTGGTCTGCACGTCTTCACAGTGCTTCCTCCATGACTCCTTCTTGGCGTCCCTCAGTCTTTTATTATAAGTCGTTAGGGCCTGTCTATACTCATCCCATGCTCCCGACCTTTGGGCCGCGTTAAACAGCTTACGAACCTGTGTGCTTCTTTGCCTGAGGTCCTCGTTCCACCACGGGACGTTCCTGGTGGACGCCCTCATTTTCAGGGGGCAGTTGGCGTTATTGGCCAGGTGATTGTGTCTCGCAATTGGGCTGCCGCAATCTCGAGGTCTATTGAATTGTCTATGGTACTCTTAACCCCCCGCAGATCCACTGCTAGGTCTGCCCTGTAGGCTTCCCAGTCCGTCTTGCGGGGGTCCCGGTACCATACCGTTTGTCTTTCGACTTTGGCAATTTCAAACCGGATGTATCTGTTGTCTGAGCTACAGACTTCCCCAGACACAGCCCAGTTTTTAACAAAGTCACCCAGAAACTGGGTAGAAAGTGTTAGATCTAAAACTTCCTCACGCCGTGTTGTGACGAAGGTCGGTTTATTACCTCTATTCAATATGTCTAAATTAAATTTCATAAAGAATTTTAAAAGTGCCTCATCCCTAGAGTTTGTGTCCGAGCTTCCCCACGACTCATGGTGCGTGTTTGCATCCATGCCTATGATGGTCTGCCATCCACCCGCTCTGCTATCCACCATCAGCTGCTCCAATTGCTTGGGTGGAGGAGGGTCCGTGCTGTCAGGCAGATAGGCTGACCCGACAGTAATGTCCCTCAGCCCATCCGCTCCTCCACATAGCCGGAGCTACTCCTCGAGCCTCATTGGTTTTGTTTCCATATATATTTATGATTTTCATGTTGTTCCTAGGAGAACAGGGGAGATACTGTCCGCACCATCCGAACCCCTTGTGTGGTACAAGGCGGGGTACTCTGGAGGGTTGCCCGGTACTCCAGAGGTTCCGTTTACAACACCATCACTCAGGTGCCATCCATCTAGGACGGGTCACGTGACACCGTAGATTGGGGGAGTTTATTTCGACCTCCTTGTCTAGATCCGTCATGTTTAGTTATCAGCAGGGTCACCTCGTGCAGGATGCGGCTCTTCACCGCGCATGACGGCCTTGGGGGAAGCTTCATCGAAAGCTTATGTTGTTGTTTCCACTTCCTCAGCTTGCTCCCTGGAGTCATTTGGCCCACGACTCCTTGACCCCATCATAGACCTGCTTACTACTTAAATAATAATGAAAAAAAAGGTACCTAACATAACAAGTTTCTTTGAAAAAAAATTCCATTATTTACTTAAAAAAATGGAAACGTAAATTAAATAAGAAATATTTCTCACCATTTCTACTTAGGATGAGTTTCATAATAAGGTTTCCCTTCACTTTTCTAGGGTAATGAACGCTTGATTTGGTGTTTTTTTGATATGTTGTCATGTATGTCTATTTGACAGATGGAACAAAAAGTAAAGTCAATTTTTAACAACACTCGTGATAATTTATTGATTCTTTGTTGTTATCAGTATTTAGTTATCGGACTTTTATCGCAGTATGGATTTGGAATTCGGTGAATACAGTAATGTTAAATCGTGAATTTATTTTAATTATTACCTGCCATTTAAATTAACTAATAATCTTAGTCATGAAAGTATAGAAGTGCTACAAGTAATCAATTTTAATTCGAATTTAACAAAAATGGCACGTTTAATCGAAAAGGAAAGAATAGAAATATTAATAATGATTGGATATGGCGACAGACTTAGAAGTCATCAGGAAGCATGCGAGTTATTTAACCAACAACAATCCTGATAGACTGCCAATTGCAAGATCTGCAGTAAGTAACGCCACCATTCAGAAATAATTGAGGTCATAAATGTAATTTTTACGTTATAAGTTGGCAATTGAAAACAAACATTTGATCTGTCCGGGCGTTTTCTTGAAAAAATTAAATACAGCATGTATGAATTATGTTCAGAACTTTATCACTACACTGTAAAAAGAATTAGGTACCTTAAATGGCAGTTTCGGTTTTGGCCGAAACTAAAACAGAGATCGAAATTCGGTTTCGGTTGTAAAAACCAGTTTCGGTCGGACACTACCAGGGTTGTTCCAATTTTGCCCAACCCAATACCGTTTTTTTTAAAGCGCACTTAAAAAAAAAACATTAAAAAACCCACCTTTTAACATGTTTTCACATTGCTTTATTAGTTGAAAAGTAATCAATTAAGTTCACTACATTTTATTTTTGTAAAATAAAAATATATAAATATATTTAGGCGTTTATTATAACTAAAAACATAAGGTAAAGAAATATGTATTCTTGGTAATAACAATAAATATTAAAATAAAATAAATAGTTGGTACTGGGTATATATCTATAACATACTAACATTTAAAACTTAAAACAACATATATATTTTTTTGACATGATAAAAGCTCGGAAGAACGTCAATATTAACCCATTAGTACATATTGTTCCTTATAGGGGAAATCCATTCTAGATGGTGTAACTGTATAATGTGACACATAACATAACCTCGAGTGTCAGATTGTTTGTAAACAAGTTGTTTTGCAAATCGTTTGTATCTATTGTATTTGGTGAGTGCCAATGGACCCATCTCAGTACAGCAGTAGGCGTGGCGGGTACGTCTTTTAATATATATATATATATATATATATATATATATATATATATATATATATATATATATATATATATATATATATATATATATATATATATATATATATATATATATATATATATATATATATCCAACTATGTAAGGCTAGATGCATTCTCGCAACAATTTGAACCGTAGACCGGTTTCGCTCCCATTAGAGCTCTTCAGTAGGCATACTAATTGCAGCAAAAATACATCTATAAAGTAATACGGCTATAGTAGCCAACCTTTCAAGACTAAGTGAGTGGTGGACGTGCCACCACCTAGTTGCGGAACCAAGTAGTATGTTGTCACGCCAGCTCCAAATAACACAAGGTGTTAAAAAAATAGAGACTGTATACAACTAACTAACAATGTAGTAAATTGTTACCCCCGGCCCATTTCTACCCTAATATAGGGACAAAGTATGTAAGGCTAGATGCATTCTCGCAGCAATTAGAACTGTAGACCGGTTTCGCTCTCATTAGAGCTTTTCAGTACGGCATACTAATTGCAGCCAAAATACACCTATAAAGTAATACGGCTATAGTAGCCAACCTTTCAACACTAAGTGAGTGGTGGACGTGCCGCCCCAAGTTGCGGAACCAAGTAGTATGTTGTCACGCCAGCTCCAAATAACACAAGGTGTTAAAAAAATAGAGACTATACAACTAACTAACAATTTAGTAAATTGTTAGCCCTGGCCCATTTCTACCCTAATATAGGGACAAAGTATGTAAGGCTAGATGCATTCTCGCAACAATTAGAACCGTGTGTTATTAATTTTTCCACTAGGCAAGCAGTGTATCCGTTATATTCGGCCATGTTCTTAATATATTTAAATTCTTTGGTATATCTACTTTTGTTTAAAGAAAAATTAATTAACCGATTTACTAAAAAATTCAGACTGGCCATTTTTTGTGCGTACGTATGATGTGAGTCGTTCGGGATGTAGCTAAGAGTGGTGGTTTCCTTTCTATAGACATCGAATTCTAAAGTGTCTTTATTCTTGATAACTAGTACATCCAGAAAGGGTAATTGATTATTAATTTCTAATTCGTGGGTAAATTTTATAGAATCAAATTTATTGTTTAATTTGGCAATAAAATCTTGTATTCTGCAAATGTTTGTGTTAAACACCGCGAAAATATCATCCACGTAACGACACCACACTCTAGGAAAATAACCACTTTCACTTTCAAGATCTGTTTCAAATCTGCTCGTGAAAAGGTCTGCAATAAATGGCGATAGCGGATTGCCCATTGCCGTGCCTTGGGTTTGTTGAAAAAATTCATTGTTGATTTGAAAAATATTTTGTTTGATGCAAAGGTTTGATAGAGTTAAATATTCTTTGCAGACATTTTCATCTATGTTATTCATTTTTAGCAACTGCTCTAAATAAGTTAGTTTGCTCCGCGGGAACGCTAGGAAACAATGAGGTTACATCGAATGAAATTAAAACCTCGCCTTCAGTCAATTTAACCTCTTTGATCTTATTAATAAATTCAAGTGAATTTGTTACTGAAAAACTTTTCTGTTCGACAGGCAAGCCTTTAAACTCATCTGTCAACCACTTAGCTAAATTATAAGTCGGGGAATCAATAGCCGAAATAATAGGTCTAATTCAATTTCCCGGTTTATGAATTTTTGGGAGACCGTACTTCTTGGGAACTTTCGGATTAGAAACTTGTAACTTCCTTCCTAAGTCTTTTGATATGAAATTGTGACAACTTTTTAGACTATTTTTAACGTCCGAAATTTTTTGTAGCAGGTTTTTATTTAGTTTTGTATACGGTCCTGTCGCTATGGCATTATAAACTCTATCTTTATACTTGTTTTTGTCCAAAATCACTACCTTATTGCCTTTATCTGCTTTAACATAGAAACAATCTTTCTCTCGCAATCGTTTAACTATTTTCATTTGATTACAATTTAGTTTTTTGTGGACTTATTTTCTCAAGTTTTTTGAAATTTTACTTTTACACGCTTCTCTAATAATTTTTTTGACTGTTCTGGCAGTTTTCTAATTTCCGTTTCAATATCAGCAACGATTTCTACAATATCGTTTTTTTGTGACTGTATACCGAATTTTAACCCCTTGTTTAGAAGGTCCGTCTCCTCTTTATTAAATGACTGTGAAGAAAGATTTTCTACGAGGTCAATTTTCCGAGGAACTGGTTTTTCATTTTTAATTTGACATTTAATCAGTTGTTTAATTTTTTTATTGTGTATATTAATTTTTTTAACCACTTTCGCGTTGATGACTACCAAAGAGGTACATATACAACCTCTTTGATGACTACAAACATTTTCCTCTGAAAATTGCACCATTCTTTCTATTCTAAGTTGTCTAACTTAAAGGTTAATTTTTTAAACAAACTATATGCTTCTATTTTTAACATACTACATTTCGAGTACAAATATTGCATTTCTAGATCCAGCCATTTGTGTAACGGATTTTCGTTTGCAAGATTTTAAAAAAGCTGTACCTATTAATCTAATTTTGCAACTTAACTTACGGTATAAATTTTGTTGACCTGGGAGCCATAATTCACTAAGTGAAGGTTGGAACCTGTGATGAGCACTAATAAGTACACTTTTTTAAAATGTGTTGTGATTTGGGTTCTCCAAGTGTACTTATCAGTGCTCATCACAGGTTCCAGCCTTTACTTAGTCGATACCTGCTTTCGTTAAATAAATACATATTGGCTAATTAAAACATTTCTATGCAAATTTACTTTCCACAATGCACTTGCTGCGTCCAGACTTTTGTTATAATAGACTTTTCAATATTTAATCAAAGAAGATTATGCTAAAATGAAATTAATAAGGTCAAGGTTAATCGTGATAATGAAAAATAAATATACACTTCTTAATATAAAGTTTTATATTGAATCTAAACAAGTTAATAAAATACATTCAATACGTAATTTATTTACACATTTAATAACAAATAATACCCAATTTCCCAACAACAATTTGTTCATCGTTCCTATAAATAACATTCCCAACAACTTAAAAATTATCAAAGGGAATTACTGTATTTAACTACGTATTTAATTTGTGTAAAACATTATTATACACCGGCTTTTTCTACACTAAAATATGTTTAAAAATAAAAGCCCACAAAATCCACTGATGAATTCCTATTTTTAATTTAAAATGTTAATTGCTAACAAGAGGTCAAGTCATGATTATGAGGTAGCAGAAAGTTCTGAAAGAAGATCACATTGTCAGTGATGCGTAATTATATATAATATTCACTGTAACCTTATAACTATACATTGCGATTGTATGCATTACAGGGTACCCAGCAGAAATAAAAAATCAAATTCCCTGACATTTCCAGGCTCAGCAAGTGAATTTTTCATAATACTTAAAATAAAAGGCACACATCTCTGAATACGTTTCTATTCATGAAAAAGGTCGAGACGCAGCAAGTGCATAATGGTAGTGAATTTTTATTAAATCCTTCAAATTTGACTAACTCAATTTTATATAAACTTACACAGTTAAAATGTGGTATGTGGCAAGGTCTTTCTCAAGGCAACATATCCACCAAATTTCATTAAAATAGCTTTGTAATTTTTGGAGAAACAACCTGTTTTCAAAAGAAAACTCAAAATTTAAATAACTCAATTTTCTATAAACTGAGAAAGTTGAGTTTTGATATGTAGTAAGGTCTTCCCCGAGGCTATATATGCCACAAATTTTATTAAAATAGATTTGTAATTTTCAGAGAAAAACATTTTTTTCGAAAGAAACCTCAAAATTTTCCCGGAAAACCTTGCTCGATTTTCTTGGCTAACGAACTCATCCAAGCCATTAATAAAAAAACGCACTTGCCAAGTTCCATCGAAATCGGTTAGTTATTTTTTGAGTAGCGGTTGGATACATATACATATACATATATATATATATATATATATATATATATATATATATATATATATATATATATATATATATATATATATATATATATATATATATATATATATATATATATATATATATATATATATATAAACATATAAAAATTGAAACTGACTCCGCCTATGGGTTCTAGGGGTCTTATATCGCGCTCATTAGAAAAAATTTTTGCAAAGTCTTACCATCAATACCTATCTATTAGTGAATTTTTTAAAATAAAAATTCTGTACAAAAAACTTGTTTAATATACAAACATCATCAAAAACATAAATATGCTTATTCTTTTAAACTTCTAAAGAAAACTGATAACTTTCTACTTAAATGAATGAGTATTACATGTTTTTGCAGTAACTAGTAATTCAGCTTCACTCATTTTAGTCTAAATGAGATCAAACCACAAGAGCCATATTATAACCACTGTTCAAGTATTCAAATAAAAACACGTCTTGATTAAAAAAAAAAGCTTCTTAACAATCAAAATAAATATCAAATGTTTACCATGAAAAAAGTCGAAATGAAATTACCACACTGTGGAAATAAGTTAGTATCAGGGGCGGCTCCTCAATAAGTGCGCGCGCACTGCCGTGGAAAAAATAATATTTTTGCTATGCTATATTTTGATAAATTTTTATTTACTTTGTTACATCCTGCATTCAACAAACAAAATTAGTATATCGAGGATTGCAGAGGGTCGGCAGCCATTAATACAGAATAAGAATAAGTATAGTGTTAATCGTTGCAGACGTTATATACATCCATATCCATATAAAGCAGTCGGGCGGCGGTGTGTTTTTTTCGGCGCTCTCAGGAAATGCGATACTTCAGTGCGAAAAGATCGCCGAATCTTAATGATCCTCGTCGAAAACGACCGAATAAGCAATCTGTTGTGCGCTATAAAATTACACTTCCAGTTTGTAGGGGACTTTTGGCAGAGCGTGTGTACCTACTACCTAGTAATTTTCGTCTTCGCGCCGGATTGATTTTTAATTAGATCATTTCGTTGTTGTTTACATGTTCTAACAAGACAATTATTATTATGATGGTTACTACTTCGGGTTGCTTAATAAGTGGACAAAATAATTGTGATACTGTGATTAATTCAGTGGATATTTTAAATTTTAAGGTTAACTTTTTAAGGGACTTTTTAACTACTATAACGTATAACTAACTAAAGGAAAACTTGGTAAGTAGTTAATAATTATTAAGTTTAGTAAGTAGGTTTCTTTATAAGTTAGTATTCATACATATTTTATCAATGTGGTAATTTTAGATTATAAAACACCAATCTCAACTTTTGCACTTTCTTCAATGTGTTTTTCCGCGTTCCTAGTTGTGATATTTCTCTATGTGTTTTATGTGTCATTTTTTTCTACTTCACTTATCCAAAGCGTTGTCTTCTGATTTTCACCAAGAGCTCTTTTATATTCATATTATGAATTCTTGATACTGCTTTAGATTGACTTCTCTATTTTCCCACTCGTCCTAATTTCTTTACACTATCATACACAATGCGTTGTGATATTAAGGTTTTCTCTTTTTGCATTACAATACAAGTACCCATATACAAAAGCCCAATATTTTCCCTCCAACTGTAACTCTATGTTACATGATCATAAAGCTTAAAATAGAATAAACACAGACAGCGTAGCTCTACACTAGTCCAAGCACTTCTGAATTCCTTTTCTCAAAAACTCCGAAATAAGTTAGACGCTGTTCCTATAAAAAACCCAGATCTTGAAGCAGTTAAGCAAATTAATGCTTACAGTAAAGGCATGGGTGGGAAGATCAACCCAGGCTTCAGGGGACACTGCAAAATTCATGAGATCGTGAAGGAGCCCATGCTTGAAATAAGGTCAAAATTCGCGAGCCCGCGAATCTGCAGGGAAAATAACTTTACAGTGGAAATCCCCGACCGGGAGGCATGGCGGGAGGAGACGCCGGGCACACCACGGGACGCGCTCATCTTGTTCACGGACGGATCCGGCGGGGAGCGTGAGACGGGGGCAGGTGTTTATTCGGAAGGACTGAGGGTAAGTCATAGTATTTCGTTCAGAGTCCATGCAACAGTCTTTCAGGCCGAAATGTACGGCATCCTGCACTGTGTGCGGGAGAACAAGAGGAGGGGCTACACCAACAAGCGGATCCTCATAGCAACAGACAGCCAGGTAGCCCTTAAGGCCCTAAGTGGCCCACGGGTAAATTCCTCGGTGGTGAGTGAGTGCGGAGACGAGACTAGCGACCTGGCTGGGCAGAATGAGGTCACCCTCATCTGGGTGCCGGGTTACTCGGGGGTCAAAGGCAATGAAGAAGCTGACAGTCACACGAAGAGAGGGTCAGCAGAACCATTTATGGGACCAGAACCGGCTCTGGACGTGACAAAGAGCACTGCCAGGGGAGCTATTAAGTCCTTGGTCAGAAACCAACACAAGGTGTACTGGGCAGACTGTCCAGGGCTCAGACATGGGGAGACAATAATTGACGAACCCAGTTCAAAGAGAGCTGTGAATCTGCTAAACCTTAGCAGAGGACAGCTCAGAAACATAACAGGTCTCTTGATGGGACACATGACCATCAAGAAACAGCTGTATAAAATGGGGCGGTTAGAGGGGGACCTCGCATGCAGACTGTGAGGTGAGGGGGAGGAATCAGCTCAGCACATCTTGTGCGAGTGTAAAGCTCTGGACCGCAGAAAACAACTGATCTATGGTCAGTCTAGACCGGAGACAGAGCTATAAAACTTCACCCTACCAATCGCTGTGCAGACTAGTTCAAGGCACAGTGATTTTGGAGTGGGTGGAGTAAAAAGACTAAGGGCATGCACAATAAACTAAAGGTTGCAGTGCTATCGGGGCGGCGAGGCCGCGGACGACTCCCGAGGGAGAAAAAAAAAATGGGTCAGAGAGTGCCTGACGTAGTTTCCGCAGATATGGCGCCAAACTTTAAATTTTACCCGGTGACATCAGTAGATGTAGAGAGGTTATTCTCGGCCTAAAATTTAATTTTAACTGATAAAGGTCACAAATTTCAAATCGAAAATTGGAAAAGTATGTTGTAGTATACTGCCACAAAAACTATAATTAATTATTTGAAACAATTTATTTTCGTTAATTGGTGCGTAAGAGTGTTTTAATGTATTTTGTTTGTTCCTTATAGTATGTTAAACAATAAAAAATATTCCTGTTCTAAGCAGGTTACTTTTATTTTTGATCCACCGTATTTATACCGAGCATCCAGAAAGTCTGGAAACAGTTGAATATTTCGGAAAAAGCTAGCAAATGATACAAAATTAATCCCCCCACCCCAACCCCTGCGGGTGAGGCAGGGGGCATCTTTAAAATTTTAAATACAAACCCTTACTTGTGATTGCAGATTCGCACTTTACGCTAAAAACTACGTAACTTTTATTTGAAACATTTTTCTCGACTTGTGGCAGTAATCGACGAAATTAATTTTTTTCACTGATTTCAGGTGAGTTCGCTCGCGTTTCACTATCGGTGTGCTTGATTCACGTGTCCAGATCATTCAAATGATTTATTTATTATTTCGAAATTTTTACTCCAAGTTGAAGCTGCTGAGTTAAGAAACTTTCAAATGCTGCCCTTTACAAGTATTTTTTTTTAAAACTACAATTTTTTGAATGGAAAGTACCATTTCAGATTACCTACTCGAGCCGGAAAATTTAATTACAAACTAGTTTGTTGCTCATCTTCAGTATCATCAAAATTGAAATTTAAGAGTACCAAAATGACTCCAACATTTCCTATAAGAAAATCTGGTGTAAAATATATTATGAGAGAAAGAATTGACATGAAATGAAAGTTTAAAGTAATAAAAGCAATACAAAATTATAGGTAACTGTAGAAAATTATAGTTTCTTAACACAAGGTGCTGAATGCTGCAAAAAATTATTTTCCTAAATTGAGACTAGTTGTCAGTAATTTGTGCACATAACTAATTTAAAACCATTATTTAAAAACACTAAAAAACAATATTAACTTTCCCTAACATCATTTATTGTGGAAGGCACCTTCACTTCAAGTTTATCCATTTGGTCTGTTAAGGTGATCTGGCAGCCCAATCTGGAAGTGTCACAGAGCTCGTAAGCTAGATCCAGCATATCCAGTTCCTCTTCTGAAGGTTTATCTAATAGTTTATCATAAACGTCTTGTTTAAATATTAGATGGCAAGTAGAACAAGTGATTGTACCTTCACAAGCCCCAAAGCCTTCTAGATCTATGTTGTTATTAACCACAACATCCAACAACGATTCTCCAACTTTGCCTTTAGCTTTGATCCGATCTCCATTGGCTTTAATGAATGTCACCTCAACTCTTAAACAAAAGTAAATTACCGTAAAACCTGTGTTCAGTTCAAGGTATTCAAGATAATAGGGTGCAATGAGGTATTACACTTTCACCTCTGAACTACCAATTCAAAGATAAGATGTGAATGAGCTGAATGTAGTTTAAACACCAAAACTTACTCTTTTCTTTTCGGGTCAGGTGCAGGCATTTCTCCAGAAAGGAATCTAAACTGGTTGCTGGTAAAATTAGGTTTCCTCAAATAATTTCTAGAAACTCTTGTCAGTGTACTTTTCAATACGTTACAAAATGCCATTGTAAACATTCAGATTATCTTATATTATTTGTCAATTTAATGTTACTGGGTAGCTTAGTGTTTGTGGAAAACTAAAGTTTTTTAACTAATAATTTGTTGTTCCAATCAATTAACAGCCAGCAGCACACGTCACTTGCCATTTATCATAATAATCTTATAACCTACTAACCTACGTGCCATTACGTCAAATATCAAGTGTCAGCAGTCGAGCGTCATACCTACTTTCGTAATTTTCAACTACTCTCTGTTTTACATCACCTACATACCCTCAACTGGAAAAACAAGATTAAGAAGTGTGTCTATGGAAAATGATGCACTCTAAACCCATAGATATGGTGTCTATTATCTATGGCTAAACCGAAAACGCCTGAGAAAGTTGTGACTGATCACAAAGATTAGGCTACGTTCATACTACAGTGACCGTATAAAGACAGTCTGACATACGCTTGTCAGAGTGTTGATTGGTCAACGATCACGTGGGATCAGCAACGCCATGTTTCGTTTTTATTGAACTTTCTTTTAAAAATTCACTAATAAAGTGATCTCGACTTTTGAATTTAAAAAAATTTCTTCAAATGAGCGTGAACTAGGCCCCCTAGAATCTATATCCAGGGTCAGTTTGAATTTATATATATATATATATATATATATATATATATATATATATATATATATATATATATATATATATATATATATATATATATATATATATATATATATATATATATAATTAGAGCTCATTTAAAGAATCTAATTCAAAATTCGGGATCTCGTTAGTGAATATTTTTTAAAAAATTCACTAAACCGGAATTATGCCAGTCTATCTTAATGAATGTCGAACATATTTTTATAAGTTTTATATTGGTAATAAGTTTAATTTTTTTTAATGCCTATAGCAGAGCTAAATTTTGGTAGGTAATTTACCTATAAACCCGCGTACCAAATTTGGTTGCTCTTACTTTGTTATTTCCGGAGATATAATTTTTTTTCGAAAGGAAACACAAAATTTTCCGGGAAAACCTGGGCCGATTTTCCTGGCTAACTTATCCAAGCGACTTACGAAAGGAAGGTATTCGCCAAATTTAACCAAAATCGGTCCA
The DNA here is from genome assembly GCA_964006375.1 of Tillus elongatus. Lineage (NCBI taxonomy): Eukaryota > Metazoa > Arthropoda > Insecta > Coleoptera > Cleridae > Tillus > Tillus elongatus. The sequence continues at coordinate 18,408,204 of OZ023262.1, forward strand.
TTATTTTTTGAGTTATCGGTGTGATATATATATATATATATATATATATATATATATATATATATATATATATATATATATATATATATATATATATATATACGTATATATATATATATATATATATATATATATATATATATATATATATATATATATATATATATATATATATAACATATGAAAATTGAAGCTGACCCCGGATATGTATTCCTGGGGGGCCTAATTTGAGCTCATTTGAAGAATTTTTTTTCAAAATTCAAATCGGGATCTCGTTAGTGAATCTTTTTTAGAAAATTCACTAAACCGGAATTATGCCAGTCTATCTTAAAGAATGTCTAACATATTTTTATAAGTTTTATATTGGTAATAAGTTGTAAGTTTTTGCATTTATCTGTATTGTAATTCTTATGTATCGTATTTTTTGCTAAATAACCGTTATTGTAATTGTTAAAATACCTAAGTTCTTCTCCGCCAATAATAGATGTCACACAAATTTTTACATGTCTGTTGTTGTTGTTCTGAAAGATAGTTTATTCTGTGCAGCGTTGTTCCTGCTGGAACAATCGTTCCAGATTTAGCACTGTGTCTTCAGATTTGGCACTCTAGCACCCCTTTACACTTTCCTGGCACATTAAAAATAATAATACACACATTCATGAATCGCAATCATAGTTTCCGTTTTACGCATGCGCATTACCACGCCGTCTACCCGTTAATCTATGGTTAGATTCATTATTATAGGTTGGCATACCTTTTCTACTTTTACTTTTGCGTATTGCGTTGCGTACTGTCAACTCTTACGTCAAATGTAAAATCCTCAAATGTTTTTCGATTTTTATTCTATTTTGTGAGATAATTTTTTTTATTTAAAGAAAAATTGTTGCCTCAACATTAATTATCATTGGCACCTACAATAAATTTGTTTTTATTTATTTCAAAGAAACATTTCTTTTGTTAATTTTCAAACAATAAAATATATAATTTTTGGTTTAATTATCATTTTATTATAATAAATACGCATAATTTTCCCCTCTTTCGAGACCTTTTACCATTAAAACGTACAGTTACTCTTAATTTTGGTTCCAATTAAATCTGGGACTATTTTAGCACTCAAACTCAAACCGAAATTTAGCACCGAAATGTCCCTAAATTCAGCACTTATAATCTCATGACAGGAACAATACTGATGACAATTTGTCATTGACACCTGACACCTTATTTTTATATATTATTATTATTAATTACCCATTATTGTGAATTATAATTGTGTGTACTGAAATATTTATGTGCGTACTGATATTCTTATATTTATTAATAATAACACAACAGCCCGTTTAATTATGGATGCCAAGAATATATTTTTGGACAACTGTGATTCTAAGGCCATTAGTACCCTACACAGAGATGGAAATAAAGATGATGGAGTCCAGTTTTGTGATCGCAGTGAGAAATCTCAGGACATTCTGAGCTCAAATGTGATTTGTAACGCGAGAAAGGAGGAAACTGTAGGGGAGTGTTTAACTGAGCCACTGTTTCTTGAAGAGCATGAACATTATATAAATGAATTTGAAATTGATGAAAACAGTGCAGATATTGTTACTGTCAAAACAGAACCGGGTACAGAAAGCTTTGGATGTAACGCATTGTCTAATCACCACCTTGAAACTCTAAAAAAAGCTGTGAAAACTGAAATCAGTGATTGTTTTCATACAACAGCGGAAATTGCTGATGAAAATGGGCCCACCTCCACTTTCGAAGATATAATACAGCCTTATGCATTGAAGGAGGAAAGTCTAAAAGATTCAGTAAAAACTGAAATCAACCAGAGTTTTGATATAAAAGCAGAAACTAGTGATCAGGAAATGTTAGATGTTCCAATTTTCATCTTCGATAATATAAGAGAGTCATCTGTATTGAAAGAAGATAATCAAGGAGTAGAACAAGACATGACAGCTGCTGTTTGCTTTGCAAATCAAACTCAAGAAAATATTAAAGAAAGATTTGAACATTGTATACCTTTTCAGTGCACTCTTTGTGATTATAGAAATATATATAAAAGTGCAGTTGTACAGCATAGAGAATTGGTTCATAAAGAAAAATCCTTCAAATGTGAGTTGTGTCATTACAGTGCTGTCACTAGAAGTTCCTTAACAAAACACATAATGTTGATGCATAGTATAGGAAAAGGAAAGCCATTCAAATACAAGCTACGCAATCACACTAAGTTTTCAAGACATATGGCATTAAAGCAAACTACAGGAAACCCTTTCAAATGTAATTCACATGATTACACCAATAGCAAGAAAGTTAATTTACTTGAGCACATAAGGTCAAACCATGATGAAGATAAGCCATACAAGTGTGAGTCATGTGGTTACAGTACTGCCCATAAAGGCAACTTGTTAGCACATATAGCGTCTAAGCATACTGTAGAAAAGTCCTTCAAATGTGGATTATGTGATTACAGCACTGCTGTTAAAGGTAACTCGTCAGCACATATAGCGTTTAAGCATACTGCAGCAAAACGTTTCAAATGTGAAGTATGTGATTACAGTACTGCCCGTAAAGGTACCTTATCAAGACATATAGTGTGTAAACATACTGCAGAAAGACAATTCAAATGTGAATCATGTAATTACAGTGCTGCCCTTAAAGAAAATCTTTTAGCACATATAGTGTCTAAGCATACTGCAGAAAAACCATTCAAATGTGAATTATGTGATTACAGCACTGTCATTAAACATAACTTGTCAGCACATATAGCATGTAAGCATACCGCGGAAAAGCCCTTCAAATGTAAATTATGTGATTACAGTACTGCCCTTGAACGTACCTTATCAATACATACAGTGTCTAAGCATACTGGAGAAAAATCCTTCAAATGTGAATCATGTCATTACAGTACTGCCTGTAAAGGTACATTATCAACACATATAGCGTCTAAACATACTGCAGAAAAACCATTCAAATGTGAATTATGTGATTACAGTGCTAGCATTAAACATGCCCTATCAAGACATCTAGCATTTAAGCATACTGCAAAAAAGTCCTTCAAATGTGAATTATGTGATTACAGTACCGCTGTTAAAGGTAGCTTGTCAAGACATATAGCATCTAAACATACTGCAGAAAAACCATTCAAATGTGAATCATGTGATTACAGTACTGCCTTTAAAGGTAACTTGTCGGCACATACAGTGTTTAAGCATACTGCAGACAAGCCCTTCAAATGTGAATTATGTGTTTACAGCACTTCTGTTAAAGGTAGCTTGTCAGCACATATAGCGTTGAAACATACTGCAGCAAAACCATTCAAATGTCAATTCTGTGATTACAGTACTGCACTTAAAGGTACCTTATCAAGACATATAGCGTCTAAACATACTGCAGAAAAACAATTCAAATGTGAATTATGTGATTACAGTACTGTCCGTAGATACCATTTATCAAAACATATCGCATCTAAGCATACTGCAGAAAAGCCCTTCAAATGTGAATCATGTGATTACAGTGCTGTCCTTAAAGTAATATTATTAGCACATATAGCGGCTAAGCATACTGCAGAAAAACCATTCAAATGCGAATAATGGAAGATTTTATTAGACTTTGTTCATAGAACAGAAAACTATCCAAGAGGGCATTCCTAATCGTGAAAATATATTTCATATTAATTTTTATATTACAATAGTTAAAGGAAAATTCACTAGCATAAATCCAAGTAATATCGTTTATAATTAAGTAGGTCGCATAGAAATTATAATTATTGACCTGGAATTGCTCATATTACATAAATAATAAACAAGTTGGAATTGCAGAGTACAGTATAAGGAATGCTGACTGATGAGGTTTGCAATTTGTGAAGTATGTCACATACAAGGTGATAAATAGCAGTGTTTGTATACAATAACCCTTTGAAGCGAAGTGGTTTCACGCAGAAACCACTTACCTAATGTTTTTTTTTTTCTATATGTAGACTGGTTTTACAGTGAAACCACACTTCCTACTTGGGTATTAGTGCGCCATCTATTGATCTCCATCGCAAGTTTGCAATTGGCGAACACTGTATTGCTAGTATTCATTAGAATTTGTCAAAGAAACCACGTTTTATGAATGATTTCGTTTTTTATCTACATTTTCGTAAAAAGTGTTATAACTACTCCGTTTTTTTGGACGATTGTGTTACTGAGGCACTAATAGAAAGGTAAGAATACTTGTTTTACATAGTTTATTGTTTTTACTTTGTCAATCGGATATGGTTTTGCGGCAAAACCAGTGTGCTTGCAGTAAAGTAAATTTGTTTTGTTGACCGGATATGGTTTTGCGGCGAAACCAGTGTGTGTGCAATGCACTAAAGTAAATTTGTTTGGGTTAGGATGGAAAATCAAATTAATTTGTCGCAAGTGATGAAAAAACAAATCGATTTGTCAAAACTAACCTCGGATGAAGCTTACGCTCTGCTTGATGAAATTCCTTCCGATGGAGAGTCAGTAATAAGCGAATATGAGGAAGAAATGATTGAAGACATCATTTTAAATAATGAAACTACCGAAGCGATTGCTCAGGACAGTATTTTGAGTGACGACAATTTGGCAATTGGGAGCGACATAGATGAAGACCCAGGTGATTTAGAAGATGATATATCACTTATCCACTTTGTGAACTGGAGAAAACAAGAAATTGCTCCGAATCTAAATCATTTTCAGCAACTAACTGGTCCCAGCTCTGAAGTACCACCTGATGTCACAAAACCTATAGATTTCTTCTTGCTTATTTTTGGCGATGCTATTCGTCTGATTACAGAACAAACAAACTTGTATGCCACCCAGGAAAAAAGAAACTTTATTCCGACAACTGAGGAGGAAATGAAAATTTTTATAGCGGTAAATTTGCTCATGAGTATAAAAAAGTCTCCCTCCTTTCGCGATTACTGGTCTTCACGTCCAGAACTACGTGATGATTTCATAGCATCAAAAATAGGCGTAATCCGTTTTGGCTCCCTGCTAACTAGCCTCCATTGCAATGACAATGCCACAATGGCAAAAAAAGGGGAGCCCGGTTTTGATTGTTTAAAATCAGACCATACATTGAACTCCTAAAGAAAAACTTCCAGAAATATTATTGCCCATCAAAAGAAGTGTCAGTTGATGAAAGCATGGTGAAGTTCAAAGGCCGAATAGCTTTCAAGCAATATATGCCAATGAAACCTGTAAAAAGGGGGTTTAAAATCTGGGCGTGCGCCGATAAAGAAGGTTATCTAAGTAATTTTGAATTATATACAGGAAAGCAACAAGATAAATCTAAGAAAGGTTTAGGTGAACAGGTAGTGCTTGACATGACTAAGGGTCTCGAAGGAAAAGGACACCACGCTTACTTTGATAACTATTTCACAACAACTGACCTTTTACTTTCTTTACAAGAAAATAAAATCTATGCGTGTGGAACTGTACACGCAAACAGAAAAAATCTTCCCACTGGATTGAAAGGCGATAAGGAAATGAATAGAGGTGATTTTGATTGGGCAGTTTATAGAGACAAAGTATCTTGTATCAAGTGGGAGGACAAAAGAACTATTCAGATGCTCTCTACTATACATTCTCCTACAGATCAAACTAAATTGAATAAAAGGGAGAAAGATGGAAGTATGACTGAAGTAAATTGCCCTAAAGCAGTTGTAGACTACCGAAGGTATATGGGTGGAGTTGACAAAGCTGATATGATGAAATCTTACTACGCCATTGATCGGAAATCCTGAAAATGGTACCACCGTCTATTTTGGCATTTTCTCGATACATCAGTAGTCAACTCATATATAATATTCAAACGGAGGACCAAAAGTGCTATGAGCCTCAAAATTTTCCGATGTGAAGTAATACTGAGTTTGATTGGGGCTTTCGTTTCAAGAGGCTCTTATGGAAGGCCATCTACTAAAAACGTTGTATCCAGATTCAAGCCTTATGTACCAATAGATCAACGGCGTGATCAAGCAAAACATCTACCTGTGCACGGAACATCAAGACGCTGTGCTGAGTGTAGTACAGCCGAAAAACCTCATCGACCCAGATGGAGCTGCATACAGTGTAAAGTCGGGTTGTGTTTACTGGCAGAAAGACACTGTTTTCTAACTTATCATCAATAATATAAAATATATGTAATCTTTCGATTTTGTATGTGTTCACTTGCATTGTGGTCTCATATCGAAACCACTTGCAAAAGTTAAAATAAATGTTTTTTTTGCAACAAAGAAGTGTACTACATCATTTTTCTACACATTAAGATGATATATACCAAATGTCATTAGAATTGGAAATAACATTGAAATTCGTGCTTCAAAGAGTTAAGAGACTTTTGATTTTAATTATGTAGAGATTAGTAGATACTTTTAACTTTTGCTTTGAAAATGTAGACGCTAATATCAGATTTTTGATTAGATTCTTAAAATGTAAAGACGCGAGACTTTTTAATTTAATTATGTACAGATTTGATTTTAAATTCATTCGGTTAAATTAGTTGTAAGAATTGTTGAAGTTTATTTTATTTATTAAATCGTTACTATGTCAAAATTATCCTAGTTCTAAAAGTTATTTCTAATTATCATCCGCTTCCTGAATAGACTTTTTATTATTTATTATAGATCTGAGCAGGGGGCGTGAGTTCATTGTAAAAGCGACCTGGTTTTTTTATTAATTTATTTCAGAGACTTTCATGAGGTTATTTATTTCAAGAGGAATGGAACAAAAGAGCATTTGCATTAAAAAAAACCCAAATTTTACTATTTTACTTACGGTTTCATATAGTAATAAGTCAATGATGTTCTTTAAAGAAAATGGGGACCTTTATGGAGCATCAACAAAAGCATGATTAATCCATTAGAAAAAAATTCCTGGCGGAGCCAAGCAAAAGCAGTGTGTTCAACCCTAGATCTCAGAACAGCAACCGAAACACTGCCAACGAGGCCCCGAAGCAAGAACAGACCACTCGAGAGTTTACCAGCCACTGAGTCAACATGTTTATCCCACAGAAGCCTGGACTCAATGACAACACCTAGAAATCTTTTACTCTCCAACAGTGCTGCTGTCTCGTCAAGTTGCCTCATAGAGAACACCATTCTATTTGTCTTTTCTCTGTTAAGCAGCAGTTCATTTGCTGCAAACCATTGTTCGGCCTCACCCTGAGCCCCCACTGAGTCTCCCAAGGAACCCTCAAGGCTATCAGCGGCGACAGATATCGTTGTATCATCGGCGAACAGCGTGAACTCGCTAGAGCCGCTACACTTTGGCAGATCGTTTATATATATTAGGAACAAAATGGGTCCCAGGCGGACCCCTGCGGTACACCTGCAGAAATCTCGCCCCTCCCTGATGTCACCCCAGCACACCCGACCGACTGACACCTATGCTCCAGATAAGATCGCACCAGAGCGACACTACCAGCACAAAAATTATAAGCCTCAAGTTTTGCAAGGAGAGTCCCGTGGCCGACACAATCAAAGGCCTTACTTAGGTCATAGAATAATACAGTATCATATCTGTTATTATGGTATGCATCTAAAATATGGGAGACCAAGTCCAGAATGTCTAGCATAGTGCCCTTGTTTTGTCTGAAACCAAATTGACATGCGCTGAACAAGTTGTTTTCTTCCAAAAATTGTACCATTTGTTTTGCCATGCATTTTTCCATTATTTTTGACACAACTGGTAGTAAAGATATAGGCCGGTAGTTTTCTATTTCATCAGTATCACCTTTTTTGAAGAGTGGTATCACCAAGGTATCTTTTAGGATGTCTGGAAAGATATTCTCCCTGAAACACGGATTTATCAGCTTCGTAAGTGGTACCATCAACACATTCTTAACACACGTAATAATGTTCACGCTCAAGCCAAAAATGTCCCTAGCCCTCTTGCTTTTCAGTTCATCTATAATATCACGTATAAGCTCACCTCGGTAAATGTGAAGTTCTTGTGCGATGCCTGATTCTGTTGCAGGTTAATCAAGGGGTCAATATTTGACTTGGAAATTTTGCTTCTTATGTTATCAGCAACATTCAGGAAATATTTATTGAACTGTTCAGATGAAATCTTAGTCTCACAGTCACTCCTTCTGCACTTACTTCTATGTTTGTTGATAACTTTCCACATTGTTTTGACAGAGTTTCCAGAAAAACTTATCAATACATCATTTACATTGACTTTTGCCTTACAAATAGCCTTCTGGTATATTTTCCTGTATTCCTTATATATTGCCTCATTTTCAGGGCCCGGATGCTGCCTACAAGCATCATCAAGGAACCTTAGGTGTTCTCTCACAGCTCTTAATTTATTGTTAAACCAATCAATATTGTTAGATTGATCGGAGCATACTATATATTTCTTCTCTGGAAATGCAGTTAAGCATGCCCGCTGCAAAACATGCATAAACTCTTCAAACTTGCTGTTAATGTTAGCACTTTCATCCTGTACAAAATCCCATGAACACTCTGATATCAGCGCAAAAAACTCACACAGTCCCCTCTGTGTTATTGGGCGACATACTCTGCTTGAGCGAGATAATCCTCTTTGCGAGTTATTCTGTACCGAGAGCTCTATGGTCTGGCCAAGATGATCCGATATATTAAGGTCGACAGTACCAGAAGAAATCACTCCCGTATGTGCGCTAGTAAACATATTATCAAGGCAAGAGCTCAGCCTGGTTGATTTCTAAATCTCCTTTCATATAAAACTTTCGTTTCAGTATGTCTTCTTCGATAAATCTATGATCAACTATAATCAATGTATCTTATTTATTTGACCACTCATTCAACACATCCCCAAATCTCTCCAAGAAATCTGCATGACTTATGTTTGTACCTCCTTGAAACAAAAGCTTTAGAGAGAACGAGGACTGTGGTATATGTGATTGACCTCAGGTGGATATGGTGAGGTCACAATTGCCTATAACACCCTACCCTAAAGTAGCTATCAGATTATCAAATTTATTAAGATTGGCAGCACCTTTTAGAAGGCTGACAGATCTGGATATAGTTTGATACTCACGTTCTGTTCCTTTGCTTGCTTCACACTGCCCCGAGTCCTAGATTTGTGGGCTCTCCAGACTAGTGCCAGGTTACATAGAAATTTAGATATCTAGAGAATAGTTAGTAAGAAATAATTGTTTGCACTGATGCCAAAAGAAGAAGTTAGGGAGGAATTTCTCTTCAATTAAACAGATACTTTAATATAACAAAACATAAATTTATTTATATAAATTAAATTTGGAATAGCAAACAAAATGAAATAACAAACAAAATGAAATAACAAACAAATAACAATCAGATAAACAGCAAGAATTTCAAGACCAAGAAATTATTAATTTACATACATGTGTCAAAACAAGATAAAAATAGTTGCATATTACAAAAATTTTACTGTTAATTACTTAGGGTATCGCTCAAAAATAAACACAAATGATCAGGTAAATTACTTGATGTCTGTCAATCAATTACTAGGTTTTCTAGTGAATTACTGGCCAGTTCTTGAGTGAGGCTCCAAAGAAAGAGAATCTATTAGTATTTCCCTACGTGAAATTTATATATCAATTATGAAAACTAAGAGATATTAAAGAGAATACATAGGTTATATATTGTCATGGGGTGACTAATCCGGGATAGATTACCCGGCCTAATTTACCGTCGTAACCACTGCATCATGTTATACCATAAAGGTTGGAATATTTTCCAACATTTTCCGTGGAGTAATGAACGAAAGATTTGCGAAGGTTGGAATATTCGCAACATTTTCCGTGGAGGAATATACGAGATCCGGTATGTCGAACGGAATAATTAGTAGAGGGGACAATTAGGCGGCGGCGATTTCGGAAAAGAAGTGGGATCGGACGGAACGCCGACGGAGAGTAGGCAGTTGGGTAGTGACCGCGAACAAGCTAGTGCGTCCGTCGCAAAGAAGTGAAATTATAAAGCCCGTGAGGTTTACGAGAAGACCAGTAAGCCGAGCGAGACCACCGCTTCCCACCGCCGCGATTGCTTAGTGAACCTCGTCACCGGAGAATACCCCAGGTAGGTGAAAACCTGATTCTATTACCTGTGGTCGAAATGTGGAACGCCCCACAATAACACTGGGAACCTTCAAAGGGGACCGTTTCTTCCCTGTCATTTCCTTATGTATATAATTAGGGAATAGAATTTTATTTTAATTTACTCGATATTTCATTTATTCTCCCAGAATATCCACCCAAATACAATTTGACTCCAGTTCTTTAATAAAGACCATAACCAGAAGTCCCGGGGGACTTTGTCTTGACTTAGGAGGGCCCTGTCTCCACTAGAAACTACCCTGGGCTTGTGTGTACCCCTGACTGTGGCTGGGGAAGGGGGTGAATATCCCGAAAGAGAGCGCATCTACTCTCTGAGGAATCCTAGACGTTGGCGCCCGACCAGGATCCCGTTGTAAAGCCGTGTCCCGGAAATCCGCCCGAAAAATCCCCGTATTAGGGAAAACTAGTATTAACCCCCAGCCAGCCCAAGTGGCCGTCACAATATTTTACAGACAAAATTTGCTAATTACAATTTAAAAGAAATTAATAAAAACTGTGTTTAAATTTACAAAAAAAATTGACAAAATCTTACAGATTAAACAGGAAATATATAGTTGTGCTGACAGCACCTCTCTGACATAGTGTTTAAGCTCAAACTTGATTACGTGATTTTGAAAGTTCAGGTTATTAAAACTTCAGATGTTAAATTTCGGCATGAAAGTTCTGCTGATTCAAAGAAAAGATTTGTTCAGACTCACCAATCTTCCGGTGCCAAACTTACCTGGTTACCCTGTGAAGAAGCTCTCCAGGTGGGATCAATTATGATTGCCTGACACAGATTTCAGACTCCAACAAGAGCGCAAAAATTTGGGGAAAACGACTGGGACTTCCCATCAGAGATTATTGGGCCAATGGGTGTTACTGCTCCAATATTACATGACCATTTGACACCTATGTCGATTTTCCCAATTCGCTTGATGGAAACTTTGCGAATCGCAGTTGAAACGTGAATTAGCTTTAGTAAAATTCACCACCAATTGACTTAACGTACGATAATAACCAGAAATTCTTTCTGATCGCGACAAGAAGTCAACAATTCGAAACAGAGAAACACAACTTAGATCCCGTTTTTAGGCTGAATTCAATGTTTATTTAAACTCGAAAATCATTTAAGTTACTTTAAATAATCACTGACAATATCATTAGGTAGTACAGATAACAGAAAGCACATTACAACCCTGTTTTAAGATAATTTAATAGCCACCGGAGCTGACGGTGTTCACTCTAAGAAGGCCCAGCAGAGACTCCCCTTCTCATGTCTCCGGTTCGGCAAATGTTTCCTGCCTGCACGCCACATTTTGTACTCTGACTGTGCGCTAGCTCTTTCTAGCCTCCGTTCTTCGAATGAGATAAAACGAGATCTCCAATCGGCGGCTTTGCTCTCCCTGCACGCAAACGTTTTCAAACCGTCGTTGGGTGACATCACCGATTACGGAAAATTCCAGAGCCAGTAACAGGATTTATTTCTTGGAAATATTCCTTCCGCAAAATGCGACGCATCATGTACTAACAAAGCCATATTGCGTCTTTAGATATTTGACTTTTAACGTACACATATAAAATGCAGTACAGTGTTTAGGATAGTTAAAATAGTTGAATAGTTGAAATAATATAGTACCACGAACATATATTAAGACCAAAGTTATTAATACAATGAATTCATTTTATCTGCGGGAGGTGACGTCGCTGGAGGTTTGGAGAGTGGTATGTGCCTTGAAAGCCAAAATAACGCCAGACTGTTATGGAATAAATGTAAAATTTTTAAAAACAGTTATTTACAGCATACTAGATCCAATAACAGCTTTAGTAAATGAATGTTTGCAGGCTGGCCTGTTTCCAGAGGAACTTAAGAAAGCAGACGTAAGTATGGCATATAAGGGTGGCAATGTTGCCTCTTTGGATAGCTTTAGACCTATTTCCATTTCGCCAGCACTTTCAAAAATATTTGAGTACGTAATAAAGCAACAGCTTGAAGAATATTTAGAAGCAAAAGGTTTTCTCAGTGAGGAGCTTCATGGCTTTCGAAGAGGTAAATCAACAGTCACTGCGCTGGTAAACACAACAAATAAAGTAAGTGAGGCGCTGGACTCTGGCAATATGGCACAATGCATATATTGTGATTTACATAAGGCATTTGACACAGTATCACGTGAGATATTACTAACCAAATTGGAACACTATGGCATTAGGGGTTTGCCACTGAGGCTCTTTAAGTCATACCTTACCAACCGATACCAAAGAGTGAAGCTAAATGAACAGTACTCGAGTTGGCAGACACAAACATGCGGTATACCTCAGGGTTCGCTGCTAGGGCCTCTTCTATTCATTATATACACAAATGATCTTCCAGAGAACGTTTCGTCTGATGCAGTTTCTCTCTATGCAGACAATACCTCATTTGTTAACATTGGCAGAAATGAAGCTGAACTTAATGAGAGAAGAAATATCACAATGTCGGAAGCAGAAGAATGGTTTAGAAATAATAAACTGAAACTCAATGTAAACAAAACAAAAGTCTTGAATATCAGCTCCCACCAAACGCAACCAAGACAAAAACAATCTGTGAAATTTCTTGGTGTATATATACAATCAGATTTTTGCTGGTCAATGCACATTGAAAAGCTCCAAGGCACATTGGCGTCGTGTCTGTATCTGTTGAGGCGTCTGATGAACATCAGTAATTACCAGACAGTGTTGACAGCTTATCATGCATGTTTCCAAAGTAGGGCTACCTATGGTATCCTAATATGGGAGAGTAGCCCTGGAGTCTCTGAAATATTTCTGCAACAGAAAGCTGCAGTAAGAATAATCTGTTCAGTAGACAGACGTACAAGTTGTAGAACCTTATTCACGAAGACAGGTATACTTACCATCTTTTCAGCATATATTTTGGAAAGTGTCTTATATACTTACCAACATCAAGAGGACTACAACCAAAACGGTGATTACCACGAATATGGTACCCGAGGCAGACAGAACATATCCATTCCTTATCATAGAATAAAAAGAGCTGAAACCGGGGTGAATTGCTGGGGTGTCAAGTTCTTCAATAAAATCCCCCAGAATATAAGATCAAAACATAAGCGAGAATTTAGGAGAAATGTGAAAAACACTCTTATGAAGTATGCATTTTATTCTTTAAGTGAATACCTCAATATGGACATTGAGTGGATAGAGTAGAGCCACTAGAGACAACATAAGATGCCATTTTTTTATGTGTGTAAATTTGTTTCTTTTGTCTTTTTGTTTGTTTTTGATGTTTATTTCACAATTTTAGTTCTATAATCTTATATTTGGTATTTGTTTGACAAGGCTGTGTAATTTTTGCCAGAATAAATATTATTATTATTATTATAAACATTGGCGACTTTTCATAAAATAATTTTTGAAATCAAAACATGAATTGCCTTATAGATATTGGATTGTCGGCTATTAATTAAGTCTCTTACGGGTTTATTTTGGATAATTAAAGTAGTATCGAAACACAAGCTTTACAACGTTTGGTGAATGGTTTATTGTATACAAACAAAATAATGTTTTTACATATAAAAATAGAAAATACATATTAATATAATACATTCTTAAAATTAACAATGAACATTTTCAAAAGGTCATCTATTCCTATGTTGCAGAATTTCCTTTTTATAAAATTGTGGGATTTTTGAATATAACATTTTAATTCTGTTCGAATTCTCTTCGTGAACAAGGTGAACAATCTGAAATCAAATAAAAATTGCATGAAGGAACAGTGGAAAACAACCCAAATAGCACAAATTGCTTTATAAAAATGTTAAAAATATCTACTGTATTTTTATGAGGTAGCTTGTCCGGAAACTAAGAAAGTTGTAAATTCCGGTTTTAACGTAAAATATCGAATCAAGTTTTCACCAAATCTGCCACAAAAACTTAATAACCTAAAGCTTTTAAATTCAATGCGAAAACAATCCGGAGAGAGGGAGATTAACGCTATGTATAAAGTAATGAAAGCGGAGGTAAATATCCTAATTAAACAGGAAGTATTCCGGGCAATATCCGTATTCCGGGCAATATCAGGGATCGGGGGGGTGGTGTGCTGATAGCTGTGCATAAAGACCTTGATTCTACTAGGATTGCTGGTGATATTTCACTTAATGAAGTTTATGTGAAGGTGAGGATAGGAAGGCGGAGCCTCATTTTTGGTGTTTGTTACATTCCACCTAATTCAGAAGTTGCTATATATGAACACCATTGTGATTCAGTCGACAGTGTGTTGTCTGATCATCCCAATTCTGAGGTCGTTGTCTGTGGTGACTACAACCTCCCAAACGTTACCTGGACAAGCAGTGCTGAGAGTGCTCCAGTTATTAGTGGTAACAGTCCATCAGCCTCACTTGTTTCTAACAGTTTTGGTTTTTGGGGCTTGTTCCAAAAAAATTTTGTACTTAATAGATTGAATAGAACTTTAGATTTAGTTTTTAGTAATATAGATAACATATGTGTTGATGCATCTTTGGATCCGATTTTTCCTGCTACTGCACATCATGTGCCTCTAGACATTTCTTTTTCACTTGAGACTCCCCCAACTGAACCCTATGAAGAGTATTTTTATGACTTTCGTAATGCTGATTATTGTGCCATGAATTATTTTCTTTCCGAATTTGACTGGGAATATCTTGAGTCATTGGAGATAAATGATGCTGTGAAGTGCTTTTATGACATTCTGTTTAATGCTGTGGATCGGTTTGTTCCAGTTAAGAGATGTAAAAAATCATGTTTCCCTCCTTGGTTTAGTGTCGAGCTTAGAGGCATGATAACTGAGAAGAAGAGGGTACACAGTCAGTATAAAAAATATGGTAGAATAGATGATTATATTAGGTTTTCTGGTCTCCGAGAGGAATGTAGGAATCTTCGTGATACTTGTTACAGAAATTTTATTGCTTATACTGAGAATAATTTTGAAAACAATCCGGGTTCTTTCTGGTCTTATATTAACAAGTTGAGGAGGATTTATGATCTTCCTGAGGCTATGTATTATGATGATGTTAGGAGTGATTCTTTGCATGATTCGGTTGATCTTTTTGCTAGTTTTTTCTCATCTGTGTATGAGGTACAGGCTGGCGGTGTCGGTCCCGATCCTTTTTTGCGTGAGTCGGTAAATATGACTGTGCCTAGTGTTACTTCTGCTGATATTATTGATCGTATCTGTAGTTTGAAAGATAAACTTAGTTACGGCCCAGATGGAATCCCCTCCCATCTGTTAAAATCTTGTGCCTTCACCTTGGCAATTCCACTGAGGATTCTCTTTAACATGTCCTTATTGTCTGGTGAGTTTCCACATGTTTGGAAACATTCTTATTTGATGCCCGTTCATAAGCAGGGACCAAAGCACTTGGTTACTAATTACAGAGCTGTTTGTATTCAGTCAGATACCCAAACTTCTGGACTTTTTTGTCTCTAGGCATATAACTTGGGAATGCAGACATGTTTTCGCCGAACAGCAGCATGGTTTTCTTAAGGGAAGATCTACAACGACCAACCTTCTTCTTTACCAGAATGTATTGGTCTCAGCTTTGGAGGATAGGTTACAGATTGATTCGGTGTATACAGATTTCTCCAAAGCGTTTGATAAGGTAAATCACGCCTTATTATTGTCAAAACTTGCATTGTTGGGTTTTAATGCCAATTTGTTGTCTTGGGTGCGCAGCTTCCTTATGGGTAGGTCCCAGAGTGTAAAGATCAGGAACTTCATTTCTGGTAGTATTACTGTTTCTTCAGGAGTTCCTCAGGGTTCACATTGTGGACCAGTCCTCTTTAATCTTTTTATCAATGATGTCATACATTCACTTAAGCATAGTCAGATTTTGATGTTTGCTGATGATATCAAAATTTTCAAGATTGTTCGTTCCAGACAGGACGCTTTACTTTTACAGGAAGACTTAAATCGTTTTGCTCGGTGGTGTGGTGACAATCTTCTGACTCTGAATGTTGATAAGTGTTTCTGCATTACATTCACTAGAGCTCAGTTTCCCATTGACTTTGTGTACTCCATGGGCTCTGGTGCTTTACAGAGGAAGGAAATGATTAAAGACTTGGGCATTGTATTGGATAGGGAATTATCTTTTGGGGATCACATGGAGTACATAGTGTCTAAGGCATATAAAATGTTAGGATTTATTCATAGATCAACTCTGGATTTTTCATGCAATAGCTTTAGAAGGCTGTATTGTGCTCTGGTTCGCTCTTTGTTGGAATGCTCTTCTGTAGTCTGGAGCCCGAATTACAATATTTATATCAATCAGATTGAGGCCGTACAAAATAGATTCTTAAGAATTTGTGCTTACAGAATGGGCTTTCAGAGAAATGATCTTAACCTTTCTTATTTGCGGAATCGGCTGCACTTGCAGTCACTGAGAGGTAGAAGGATTGTCAGTGATGTTTGTTTTTTGCACAAATTATTAGTGAATAAAATTGATAGTCCTTCTTTGCTTGAGTTAGTCTCTCTAAGGATTCCGAACTGCACGAGAGCGAGGGAGGTTTTTGTGGTTCCCTTCCATCGAACCAATTATGGCTTTTTCAGTCCGATGTCGAGAGTGGCGAGAACTGCAAATGAGTATTCGGAGCTCTTGGACATGTTTAATGATTCTGACCGTGTAATTAGAGGGATTTTGAGAGGTGTTATTGATTGAATTGTCATACATATGGTATACAGGTTATGTTTTGCTTTCTTTTTTTTTTTATGTTCTCATATTGTGATTATTTAAGACTAATGTAGTTTTAGATGTTCTTATTATTATTGTAAATGGTTAATCCGTTGAATAAATAAATAAATAAAAAATAAATAAAAACAAAACCACACAGCCTCTTATATTTGTAACGCCCCAAATAACACTAAAGCACTATGGCAGCTTGTGAATCTTAAGAAAAACAAACCTAGTGAAGAGTACTGCATTTCGAATTTACTATACGAAAACAAAAATATAACTAGTAGGGTAGAAATTGCTGAGGTACTTGCCGGATATTTTTCATGTGTTGCTGAGAGGAAGCTCATGTTGCATTTCGGGGGCCAGATGTCTGATAGCTGCACAGCCGAACAATATAAGCCCAAAACACTTTTTATAACACCTGTAACTGAATGTGAATCATCATCAACGAACTTCCTAATAAAAAATCAAGCGGCTTTGATGATGTTCCAATAAAAATTATTAAGCAATGTGCTGCTGAGCTTGCCGCGCCACTTACAAAGATTATAAATTCCTGTATATGTCTGGGAAAATTCTCTGACATATTGAAACTGGCTGTGGTTGTTGCTGTGTTGAAGGCGGGAGACAGTACCAATTTGGAAAACTATCGTCCCATCTCTATATTAAGCATTTTTTCAAAGAAAATAGAAAGGACAGTACATAAAAGGATGGTCAAGTTTCTAAACGCTAATAATATAATATCACCATCACAGCACGGATTTAGAACTGATCATTCTACAGAAACTGCCCTTATCCAATACATTTAATATGTAAACGAAAGAATGGACCTCAATTACATTGTGGTGACCTTATTTTTTGACCTGTCTCGTGCCTTTGACACAGTAAATCCTTTTTTTGTTAAGGAGAAGATGTGGGCGTTGGGGATAAGAGGCACTTTGCAATGACCTTCTACTTTCGTATCTCACCAACAGACAGTTATTTGTAAAAGCAAATAATATGAATTCCCAAAGATATAATGTATGGGCACACCCCAGGGAAGTGTCATTTGCCCACTTTTGTTTACACTCTGTAAATGATTTGCCGCAATTTATACAAGACAGAAAAGTCTTCATGTACGCCGATGACACTTCTATTGTTGTCTACGGCAATACGGTGGAGGAAACTGAATTAAAATTAAAATCAGTAGTACAGTCTTTTGATAAATGGTGTTATAGAAATCGACTAATTTTAAACTGTGACAAGACTTTTTCTCTTGAAATGCATAACTGCCATTGAAAAGAGAGGATGTGCGACAGCACTATTTTGGTGAACGGAAATGCGGTGCAATTCAAAAAGGTGACAAAATTTTTGGGTGTTAGAATTGACAGTAGCCTGTTATGTATAGACCAGATTGATCACATGTGCAAGAAATTAAATTCCGCGTTTTATGCAATTTTGATGCTTAAAGATTCCTTCTGCTCGGAACATCTGCTGAAAGTCTATTACACGGCTGTCTATTCCAATCTGAGTTACGGTATCGTTATCTGGGGCCAATCTTCGGACTGCCATAGAATATTTGTGCTACAGAAACGAATCCTGAGATTAATATACAATCTACCTTATGGGCACTCTTGTCGTGACATTTTTAAGAAAAATAACATTATGACGATAACATCAGTTTATTTGTTCCATCTGTTAACTTACATTCATAAAAACAAGAGAAAATTTGTTATCAACTCGGATTTTCACCGATCCTCCTCTTATTCTTTTGGGCTGCTTAACCGTGCCACAAGACTTGCCTCAAGGTGGAGTTAACGTGCGAACGTACTCGTTTGCTGGATCGACCCGCCCCTCTCTCCCGTTTGGGCAATGAAAGCCCGTGTCCCCGGGCATTGCCACTAGGTGAAAGCATCAGGCGTTCGTAGTATCGTGGGTCGTGCAGGATACTCTGGGTGTCTTTGGCAGCTTCACGTGAGACTGATGTTCTTGACGATTTTACATACTTTGTATACAGGGTGAAGATTTTCAAGTGTTACAATCGGAAGATCTGAAAAACCGCTCGAGGATGTTGCTAAAAAGTTGGCGGGGTGATAAGTAGGCTGGGTGACACATTTCCCCTCCTCCTCATTTTGACGGGTTGGTGTCACGTTATAAATGTCAAATGGAATGGTGTTTTTTTAGGACTCATTAAACGAACTACAATCTAGATATAATAATTTTCTGACAATGATATTTCAAGGACACACACTTGTAAAAAAAGGAAGAGGCACACAAAACTCTTGGAATACCTGGCGCAATAAATAAACGATGGATAAAAAAAGTGCGAGAGAGAGAGTGAAACGGGGGAGTTATAGAGAGATAGTCATTGTTGCGAAGAAAAAGCGACATTGCCTTTAGACTGTGATATTCGCGATTAAATTGGCAGAGTGCTAGCAAATGGTTACCAAATACAGCGGAGGCAACGGGAATCCATTGCACCTTTTCATAAATATCAACTATAAATTATGATCCACATATACTTTTGCCAAAAAAGTACCAGTATTTGGTGATAACTGTCCCTTCTTTTCACGTGGCAAAACAAGTAATTGCTCACAACCAATATAAATCTATTACTAAATTTTATTGTTGAACAAAATGCAATAATAAATAAAGGGAAAGCTTACGTCTGGTAGTAAATAATGCGTCCAATGGATAATGGCATCAAACAATGGTTGCTTTATGTTTCCTAGAAAATGACCACTTTCATTGTAGAAAAGTAGCTTCAAAATTGAGTGTGTTATTTGTTTAATTTCTGCTTGGTGTTCCTGAAACAAAAATAATAACAATAAAAGACCTGCCCCTGTCTTAAACTCACAGAGGTGTTTCACAGGTAAAAGATTACTGACTATTGTTGATGGTGAAGTTTGTACTAGTAACGTCAATGCTTTAATAATAATACTAATACTAATAATAATAATTTTATTGAACAAACAGTGTGGCCCATTTAAGATGGAAACACCCCTATAACTTTTGTATTTATAATTCGATTTTGATGAACAGAATATCAAAAGCTCTAAGATGAAAAACTCTATAAATGCGGTAAAAATTATCTGTGTAAAAAAAAGGGAAATAGGGTTACAGCAGTTTTTAGAAAGCAAATAAGTACATCATTGCATTCAGCATTCCTTAATATATATATATATATATATATATATATATATATATATATATATATATATATATATATATATATATACACTAAATTTCATAAAAAAAAGAATAATTAACTATTTCAGAGGAGATCACGGCCTACTAAAACTACTTTCACATGTAAAAAATTATAAAAAGGGTTAACGAATGGTTTTAGGAAAAGAAGTACGCCACTTGATTCGCCATTCTTCAAAACTGTTACCTACCAAATTTCATTAAAAAATAAATATTATCAAATATTTCAAGGTCTGTTATGCAAAAAAGTAAGAAAGCCATGGTAACTACGATAACAAGTTCAATAAAAATAAATTGAATGACTGACTGACGTCAAACAAATTCAGTATTTTCTTGACGAACAAATGTTATCGCCTACTAAACGGACTATTTCAACTTTATGCGGTAAACTCAAACGAAGTTCAGTAACTATTGTTGTAGGTAAACACTTTAAAATGAAATACAAACTTTCTGAATCCAATACTGTGAAAATACTGAATTTGTTTGGCTTACAACTTATTGTGGTTGGTATTTCTTTCTTTTAGTGAATTTTCTTTAAAAAACCCGCTATATATATATATATATATATATATATATATATATATATATATATATATATATATATATATATATATATATATATATACACATATATACATACACACACACACATACACACACACACACACACATGTATGTATCACACCGAAAATTCAAAAAATAGTGGGCCGATTTTAATAAAATTTGGTGAGTGCCTTTCCTTTGCAAGTGGCTTGGATAAGTTTGATAGCCAAGAAAATCGGACCAGTTTTTCACAGAAAATGGTACCGGTATAACCTATATAGTAGGAACAATGTACCATATTTTATCAAAATAATTATTTGAAAATGTACAAAAATTTTCCGAAAATAAACTTTAGATGTTTCTGAGAAAACTGGTCTCCTAGCCAATAAATCTTAGTTTAAAGGCAAATTGAGTTATAGAAATTTGAAATATGTAATGAAAATTCGCAACCAAAACGCCCTTGCTGCATTCATACAAAAATTTTCCGAAAATAAAGTTAAATGTTGGTTTCCTAACCAACAAAACTTACGTTAATAGCAAATTGAGTTATTGAAATTTGAAGGATTTAATGAAAATTCGCTACCAAAACGCACTTACTGCATCCAGATTTTTTTCTTACAAACATGCATCATATTTCGATAAAAAATGCTAAAATGCATTAACGAATTTGTTCGACGAAAATTAGCTAAAAATTATAGACCGTTAAACCATAAACTTCACTAAACCTACAGCGAAAGCATCAACTTAACTAAACCGACAGCCAAAGCATCAGAGAAAGGGTCTCTTTCAATGACGGTTGAATCTGAAACATAAGGGTTTGCAGAACACTCTTCTTGTAACATTTTCTTTTCACAATCCGTATTTGTTTCACGTTCTTTGCGTAAACATTGCCAATTTTGACGTTTTAAATTGCGAGTTTGACGTTTTGAGGAAAACTCCACAATTTGTTTCTTTAGCTGCCCGTAACTTTTTTGTCCTTAAACTTAGAGACCTAAATTTTGGTACATGGTTCACTGTTTATAATACAAATACGCGTACCAAACTTGGTTGCCCTCGCTTTGTTATTTATGGAGATATAATTTTTTTAGAAAGAAAACACAAAGTTTTCCAGGAAAACCTGGTTCGATTTTCCTGGCTAATGAACTCATCCAAGCCACTTGCAAAAGGAGGGTACTAACCAAATTTGATCAAGATCGGTACATTATTTTTTGAGTTATCGGTACGATAGCCAACACTACTGCCAAGGCATCAGAGAAAGGGTCTATTTGAAATGAATTTTCTGGGAATATTTTTGTAAAATGAAGGACAATGACGATTGAAACTAAGACTTCAGGCTTTGTAAAACATTCTTCTTGAGACATTTTCCTTCCATAGCTTATATTAGTTTCAGGTTCATTGCTTAAATATTACCAATTTTGACGTTTTAAATCGCGACTTTGACGTTTTGAGGAAAACACAAATTTATTTTTCTTTAAATGCATGTAACTTTTTTGTCCTTTAACCTACAGAGCTAAATTTCGGTAGGTAACTTACCTATAATAATATAAACCTGCGTACCAAATTTGGTTGCCCTTACTTTGTTAATTCCGGAGATATAATTTTTGTTCGAAAGAAAACACAAAATTGTCCGGGAAAACCTCGGCGGATTTTCCTGGCTGACGAACTTATCCAAGCCACTTGCGAAAGGAAGGTACTCACCGAGTTTTATCAAAATCGGTCCATAAATATATATATATATATATATATATATATATATATATATATATATATATATATATATATATATATATATATATATATAAACATATAAAGTCTGAAACCGACCTCGGATTTGGGTTCCAGGGGGCCTAAATAGCACCCATTTGAAGAAATTTTTTCAAAATTCAAAAGTTGGGATCTCCTCATTAGTGAATTTAAAAAAAAAATTCACTAAAAGTCAACTATATACCAAAATTAAGATCTGCAAGTTAGAAGAAAAAAAGTTATATGCATTTAAAGCACAAAATATTGGGTGACACTGATGACCAGAGAAACACAAAAAAATAAAATATTTTGTGTGGATTACCAAATCTATTGCAGTAGTTAACTCCCCACGTAGATTGATTCATACAACAGGTATAAACCATACATCAATGGTAACCAAACTAAATGTATACCAGGCACAAAATATACTACCCGAACCAACAATCTTGAAATCTCGTTTGCAATTATGGCAAATTAAAGATGACATGAAATTAAAAATTTGCCAAGTGATTGTTATTTAACTGAGGGGATTCGATCAATTGTTGAAATGCACTAAATTTGTAGCTTTATAAACAGCCTTAAATACAGTTTTTACAGCATAGATATATTGTGCTGTTGTATAATATAGTAGAGATGTAAACAAATTGAAGTCAAGTCTATAAAAATGATTATAAAATAGTTTCTTTTATCTTTAAACTCAAACATAAGATGTCATATAAGATCTAAACAATCATTGAATGTGTTTCAATGGTAATTATACTAATTCTGTAATTAATTGTTAAGTATACTTTTCCTATACTACCCCGGGCATGAAGCCCGTGTCAAGTATCATGTATACAACGTTAGTTGACGTATTAGCAGATAGCGCATTGGAAGCATACTGGACTGCTACACAGAAGGTTGCATGTTGGAATCCAGCTCGGATGAATGTATGTTTTTTTAAATGTTTTATTTTGACATTTGGAGAAACAATAGTGCACAGATTTCATACGTTTTCAACAAGATCTCATTTTTGTTTAAAACGCCAGAAAAAGTTTGTCACCTTTGAGTTTGAAATTATAATTTTCAGCAGACATTTTGTTATTGTTGATATTGAAAAAAACGGTTTGTTTAGGTTCACTAAAACGAAATCAAACTACCGATTAATAAGGAAAAATAACTGCTACTTTTATAATTTGGCAGATACTTTACTTTTCTAAATATGAATTCGGTTTCCTTCTGGAAATCTTTTGTATATTTTTAATGAAATTTGTAATAAAAGTTTCTTTTAAAGAGTCTTACACCATTTACAGATATAGCAAAATTTTGTTCTTGAGCTTCATAGAAAATATTTTTTTTTTGTCAAAAGGAGTTAGAACACAAGATTTTTTTGATAATAGAGATATCAATGGCAACACTTTCGAAAGAATTCTTCAAATGTGCACGTACCAGGACCTATAAAATCTTCAAGGTCTGTGTAAGTTTAAAGTATTAACTTTACTAATATACTGTATAATAATAGTGTACAATTCTTATGACAATTCCCTACTATAACGCACCTGCTGCATTCAGAATTTTTTATATACCTATCTATACTACAAATTATGTCAAACCGAAGATGCCATACCAGATGATGCAACACCATATGATATAATACCGGATGATGCAACACCGCATGATGTAATATCGGATGCCGCGGTACCCGTACTGAACATATTATACAAGTTATTCAATTACCTATTCACTGTTAAAAATAAATACAATAAATTACAACCTAAAATAAAAATAACTTACCAGATATTTGGGCTTGTCTGAAAACTGTTTATTTATATCTATTATATTTTTTTCTATAGAATTAACTGTTTTAGTTTGGAACTTATCTTCAGACAGGTTGCTATGTGTTTCTGAAGACATAATCTTGATAACTAAAATTACATCATTGATCATTTCCCAATATCCAGTGTCGCATATGAGAGTTTCTTCAATAACTTTATCTGCAAAATATTACAGTAAATGTACCAGAGTGAAACCTATTTGTAGGGATACGTAATTCTCGCAAAAAAAACCAATCAAATTTCGCTAAAACAAAAACTCAAAATCGACAACTTCGCATTTCTTTGCTAAAACCAAAAACAAATCTTCAAGTGAGCAACAGAATAAAATTGTAAAATAAAAGAAATTCTCACTTTATGAAAAAATATTGTGACATTTTTAAATTTAACTTAAGTATAATATATGTTTATGTAAAATTATCTGATACATATTTTTATATTTATGTAGTACACTGTTAGTTGAAAGCCACCATTGCTGTCGTTTCTACATTTTCTTCCAACAACCTGGTCCTTCTGTCTGTGGTGACAATGTTGTAGGTGCTGAAAAATCGCTCCGCATCAACACTATTTACAGGACTCCATAAACTTTGAATTGTGTTACGGTCGACTTTTTAGCCACCGTAACATTCTGCTGACTCTAGGGAATATCTGACAAAATTTTAATTGTCATTACATCTTTTCAATATTGATTAGCGAATGAACTATCAAAACAAAAATTATATGAAAGTTCGTCGTCATTTTTTTCCTACCGTAGTACACCGCTGACACCGCTTAAGCATTTTCAAGAGGCATGTAACAAAAATATTTAACAGCAAACAATATCAAAGACGGAAAACTATCCTTTTAAATAATGTCTAACGGTGCAAAAATGTGATAATTTTTCTAGTTGGTACAGAATATTTATTAACTAAGATCTTGCTTACAGGAAAATGCCACAAAAATTGGGTGACTTATTGGACAGTTTGACAGCATAGAGGATGCCGCTAGTGACGCCTCGTAAATTACCCTGCAAGATAATGAACGAGGACAGCTCCCAGCTGCGTGAGTGAACACTGAGCGAAAGAAGGCATACTTCCTTCATCAGTAAAGGACAAAACATTGTGCTGCCAAATGTGTGCAGCCTGACACGAACCAAGCCAGGTACTTATACTTAAAGCAATGCAGAGCTAACGACGCTCTCAGATCTCGGGGGTTTGTGACAACAACAGCTGACAAGTGTTAGCACGACCTAAGTCAAATTTCGGTAGGCGGGCGAGTAACAAACACCCTCCACATCTGTGGAGCATTAGGTTACATATTAGTCAGTGGTTCACCAAGTGCAGTCGTTAATAGTGTTAAATCGTTGAGTGACGGTGTCTCACTAAAGAAATTAGTCTGCGTTTAGACCCCATTTGGATAAATGGTAAGATAAAATTATTGCCTTTACATATACTGCAGGTGTCAGTATCTGTCTAACGTCTGGTTTAAGTCTAAGGCTGAATCTAAATCAAAGTTTAAATTCTGAAGTTTAAGTCTGAAGTTCTAAGTTCAGAATTCTTAGTATCCGCCTGAATATCCGTATCACTGTCTGTCTGGGTTTGCTCTCCATTAGACCTGGTTCCAGTTGAAGCCTTTTTAAGTTTTAATCCAGCATGCAGCTCCTCATATGCATGGATTATCGGGATATGTCGCCAAACCTGATCCATAAGCTAGCGCTGCCTTTTAGGATGATTGGACACTGGTTTGGAAATGCATCATCAGCAGAAGTAAGGCTGAATTTAAACTGTGAGAGCAAGTGAGTCCTGTTTTTAAGTTGAGTGAACGTATCAAAATTTTAAAGTTGGATTAATCATGATTGTTTATGCTTTTCAATAAGCGCTACATTTGATATCGCTACGTTTTTATACACTCACATTACTCTAGAAATGTTTGTTGGTCATTTCGATTCCCATAGCCGTATATGGCGGAGTTGAATCTGGATTTAAAAAAAAACTTCCTTAACCCTGCAACGGGCGCCGGAGTTTGAGAGACTCCAGACCTTGATTACTGCCGACCAAATCATAACTGATTCTTCTACAGTATTGCTTCTCTCAGTACCTTCATATCGTCAGTTGTAGTTCAACTCGGTATGAGTATGTGCACCTTATCGTGTGTAGTTCGTGAGTAGAGTTCGAAAAGAGTCTGTGAGACTCTAGACCTCGATTACCACCGACCAAATCGGAACCGATTCACCCACGGTATTGCTTCTCTCAGTACCTTCATATCTTCAGTTGTAGTTCAACCTGGTAACAGTATATGTAACTTATCGTGTGTATTTTGTGAGTAGAGTTTGAAAAGAAGCTGCAAGACTCCAGACCTCGATTACCGCCGAGTGTAGTTTTTGAGTAGAGTTCGAAAAGAGTCTGCGAGACTCCACGCCACCAGTTAAGTTTTGTGAACGGAGTCCCAGAGACTCTCGCCACTGATTGATAAACATATTTTCTCAATTGTAAGTATGAATGCTATTTATTGTGCAGCTAATTTTGAATTATTTTTCACAACCGACGTTCCGTGAGGTCGGGAGACTTCGTACCATCAGTTGGGTTTCATAGTGTCTCCGCTCATTAGTAAGTAGGAAAACTATTTATATATTTCCTTGCAGGCTGACTGTGATTTTTTCTTCGCACAGAAAACAATGGATTATGAAAAGGAACGGCAGAGACTCTTACCTCTTTTTGAAAAGATGCCAAGTGATCATGAAGTTTTTGACGATGAAGAAGATATTGTTGAGAACCAGCTGAAAAACTGCGACAACAAGAACTTAATTCATCTGATGAAGATGAAATACCATCTAAACGGCCAAGAATCCCGTGCTACATTGGCAAAGATGGAACTACCAGAGGGCAAAAATGCCCCGGCAAACAGAGTGTGAGAACTCGTTCTCAGAATATTATCGTACATCCTTCCCGGCGCCTAAGGAACACTAAAGATGCCGAAAGTCCACTAGAATGCTGGAATTTATTTTTTGAGGAGCACGTCATTAATATTATTGTCGAGAATACGAACAAACACATAGAAAGTAATTCTCAAAATTACACAAGAGAACGTTCCTGTAGGCCAACATATTTCACCGAAATTGCAAGATCTGTTAGCTCTATTATATTCAGCAGGAATATTGGAAAGTAATCGACTTAATGTAGACGAGCTGTGGGGTAGGAAAAGAACAGGAGTGGAAATGTTTAGGCTTACTATAAGTAAACAAAGATTTAAGTTTCCTTTAGGAAATCCTCGTTTCGACGACCTTGCCACCAGGATGAGAGGAAGCAAGTGGACCAATTTGCACTAATTCGTCTCTTTTTACAATCTTTGCTGATAATTGCAGGAGGCACCATTCTATTGGAGACAATGCGACTAGATGAAAAGTTAGAGGAATCAGAGGCCAATGTACCTTCAAAAAAATACATACCGTCCAAGCTTAATGAGTAGGGATTGAAGGTATGCCAATTGGTGGACTCAAAAATGTGTTATACATTGAATTTGGAAATATATGTTGTTCAGCAGACTAATGGACCTTTCTTTGTGAGTAATGACGCTTGCAATGTTGTCGAACGATTGATCTCGCCAATATCAGAAACATAACTGGCAAGAATTGGTTTACTTCGATACCCCTTGTCAAGAAATTACCGACAGAACACAAACTTACATATGTAGGCACAGTCATGAAGAACAAGCAAGAATTGCTTAAAGATATAACTGAAGCAAAACCAGGTTCTGTGGCATCAAGTCTTTTTGGTTATAGAGAAAACATGACAATTTGTTCATATGTTCCAAAGAAGAACAAATAAACATAATTATGATTTTGAGTTTCCATAATAGTGATGCCATTAACTCAGAAAGTGGGAATAAGTATAAGCCTGAGATGATAATATATTATAATGCTATAAAAAGCAGCGTTGATACAGTGGATGAACTCTGTGCCACATATAATGTTTCATATAACACCAGACGTTCACCAATGGTCATTTTCTTATTCTTTTGTGAATATAGTTGGCATACATAGTCAGGTAATCCATACCTCAAACCATGCAGACGTGAGTGATGACATGTTAAGAAGGATAAGTATACTTGGACAACCCACATCACCACCAAATACATCTTTTTAAAGACCCGATGATCGTTTCACTAACAAAGTTCGCCTGGTCAGAGGATGAAAAATTCTAACTAATTTCTACTGCAACACCATCTATTTATATAGCCCAAACTTGAGGACTCTAGAGATATAAATACTTTCATACGCATCAAGCATCGCTTCCTCTCTAATATTTTTGATAAGTTTCAGATTTTCCTTATCAATGAGTTGGTTATTGTCCCAAATATGTTGGGCCACACATGACTTGTCTATACTATCATATCTTAAATGTGCAAGATGTTCATGAAACCTAGTCCCTGTGGTTCCCTTAGTCTGTCCAACGTATTTAAGATTACAAACTTTAGAACCTATCTTATAGATACCCTACATTCCAGTGGCCTTATCGTTATCTTTCGTATTACCTAACAAAATTCTCAAATTATTTTTTGTTGAAAAAGTTAGCTGCTAATCGTCTTAAAAATGCTCTCAAGAGCACTTGTGATACGTGGTTCAAAAAGTAGGAAAACATTTTCTTTGTTCTGCGTCTATTAATTAATTTTTCCACTAAGCAATCCGAATATCCATTATGTTTAGCCACGTTTTTGATGTACTCTAATTCTTAACAAAAATATTAGACAGCCAGCTAAGCTTGATGTGTACAAAAGTATTAATAAAAAACAAAAGTTCCTTAAATCGAGCTCCGCCACTGGTTTGCAGTCACCTCTTCACACACTGCCTTTAAGCAGTTAAACATTCCGAAATCGATCAGGTAAAGCGACAAAGAAAGTTCAAAAACCTCGTCCAGCACTAAAAATACAATGGGCAGAAAATTTGCCTGGGACTAGATTTCGTGAACATCTTGCACATTTGAGATACGGTAGTATAGACAACTCATGCGTGGCCCAACATATTTGGCACAATAACCACCACATTGATAATGAAAATCTGAAACTTATCAGAAATATTAGCCAGAAAGCGATGCTTGATGCGTTTGACAGTATTTACATTTCTAGAGCAATATAAAATAAAAGCCCCTTATGTCGAGCTGCGCCACCGATCTCAAGTCCTCTGTTTGCATTCTGTCTTTGAATCAGATAAACATTCCGAAACCTTTTATTTATTTATTTATTTGGATACCAACGGGGTTGCCCCCAAAATAGGATCACATACAGAGTATACAAATACAAATATAGCAGTGATAACAAAAACATCATTCATTATTCTAAAAACAAATCAAAGCAATATTTAATTTAAGTTGTAAATACAATATGCACATACTTGTGCACACACTTATAATATGGAGGGAAATAAAGAATCAAAAAATCAAAAAAATCAAGGCAACAACAATAGTCGGACTTTCAGAGCTTTTTTATACCCGAGCAATGAGCCACTGAACATGTCGATGGCCGAGAACTCATTACCCGCTCTCAACATTCTTGACAGCGGCGAATTTAGAGCAGTATTAGTTCTGCTAAAGGGCAAGGAAAAAGGTTCAGCCACCCTGAGAAGTCGATTTGGAACATTGAAACGTATCTGACTTAGAAGTTCCGGAGAGTCTATCAAACCGTTTACTATTTTGAAAGGAAAAGACAATCTGAGACAAGCCGGCCTTCTTCCAATGATAGAATTTCAAAAAAGTATCGCATAATTTTGTAATCATTATTAAATTCTAACTTAAGTTTAAAGCACAAAAACCTTAAAAATCTATTTTGTATCTTTTCTAGACACTCCTTGTAAATAAGATACTGGGGATTCCATACAGAAGACGCAAATTTTAATTTGCTGGCAACATACGCATTGTATAATGAGATAAAACATTTTTTATTGTAAAAGACTGCACCCTGCCGCATGATAAGCCCCAGCATACGATAACTGTCAGTAGCAAGATTGTCAATATGTCTGTAGAACAGTAGCTTGCTGTCAAAGGTAACGCCTAGATCTTTTACATAAGTAACCCGTGTAATAATATTATTATCTAAGAGATACGGAAAGTCTTGCCATAGTTTCCCACGGGTAAAAGTTATAACACTACACTTATCTAAATTAACGTAAAGCTGATTTATCCTACAATAATTAGTCAAGTTGTTAAGGTCGGCCTGTAAACGCAAACAGTCTTGTTCACAATTAATAGGAATAAATAATTTGAGGTCGTCGGCATACATCAAAAATTTACAGAATTGAAAACAAGTATTTATATCATTAACGTATACAAGAAATAATAGTGGTCCAAGGTGGGATCCTTGGGGTACACCTGATGGTAATTCGTAAGGGATAGATTCGTAACCTAACACGGATATAAATTGAGATCTGTTTCTAATATATGAACTAACCCAACGCAGAAGAACTCCATGCACACCGATCACCTCCAGCTTTCTCAACAAAATGCTATGATTAATTTTATCAAAGGCCTTGGAAAAATCGGTGTACACAGCATCCACCTGCTTTTCTGTTTCCAAAGATCTCAATAGAAATTCTGTATATAGAGTTAAGTTGGTGTCAACCGACCTGGCTCTATAAAAACCATGTTGCTCTGGAATAATTTTTTGTTTGACAAATTCAAAAAGCTTTACATATACCAGGGATTCAAACAATTTTCCAAACACATCTAAGATACTGATCAGACGATAATTTTTTAATACATTTCCTAGGTAATGTAATAAAATAAGTTCAATAACCTTGTCCGGCAAGATACAATACACAGAATATGTGCCTGCGATTTAAATCTCCCTCTCGGTAACGTTCTTTACCCAAGAATCAATATAAATAGATGGTGTTGTAGTAGAAATTAGCTAGAATTTTTTATCCCCCGATGACGCTAACTTTGTCAGTGAAACGATCGTCAGGTCTTTAAAAAGATGTGTTGTGGTGATTTGGGTTTTCTGAGTCTACTTATATGTGCTCATCACAGGTTCTAAACTTCACTTAGTTACGAAGGAAGGTTTTCAAGGTTATAGCGTTGGCATTGACCTACGACCATTTGTAACGTCGCATCAGTCAGCGCCGCCGTGGCCGTGTTGGAAAGTCGAGTAAAACTTCCCAATTCGGACACTGGGGACGACAGTTCGAGACTCACCGGCAGTGGATGATTTTTCAAATCAATGCACAATAGACCAAGGGCTGCATGCTATCGGGGCGGCAAAGGCGGACGAGCCCTGAGGGAGGAAAAAAAAAATTCTGATATTTTTCCGTTGATCAAAAATTGTCTGCTTAATAAAAATAAGTATTTTTATTTATTTATTTTTTTTCTCTACCATCCATATGTATTGAGATAATCACAATTAATAAGCTGTCAAGTCGCAAACAATTCAATCCAACCTGAAATAGAAAAAAAAATATTTCGAAAATTCGAGTCTCTCAGACGTCCGTCACCAGTGATGCTAAAAATGAAACTATTTGCAGGGTTTTTAAATTTTTATCTATTTCTGAGACACTGTATATACACATGTAAACATTTTAACGGGCCCTATGCATGGGTAGGGGTTCTAGTTTGCGTTGAGGAAATTTGTGATGTTTAAAAGTTGTGACCTATTAGCGAAAGTTTGATAAAATTTGTTAAAATAGAGCCATATTCCCTAGTAACTGGAAAACTGATAGAGTACAACCTGTCCCCACGAAACGATCCAAAGCGCTTCCTAGCAACTACAGGCCTATT
The DNA here is from genome assembly GCA_964006375.1 of Tillus elongatus. Lineage (NCBI taxonomy): Eukaryota > Metazoa > Arthropoda > Insecta > Coleoptera > Cleridae > Tillus > Tillus elongatus. Next base: position 18,439,992 of record OZ023262.1, read on the forward strand.
TCTCTCCTTTTAGTCGTGTCTAAAGTGATGGAAAATTATATAAACACCGAATCACTAAGATTTCTTGAAAAACACAGTCTAATCCACGACAGGCAGTATGGATTTCGTCAGCGCAGATCAACTGCCGACCTCCTTTCCTTTGTCATCCATTCTTGGAACAAGTCTATGGAACTACTCGGTGAATCCCAGATTGTCGCTCTAGACATATCCAAAGCATTCGACCAGATCTGGCATGCAGCGCAGCTTAATAAACTTCCGGCCTATGGTCTACCACCAAAACTCTGTACCTGGACAGCAAATTTCCACTCCAACCCGAGCATTTCTGTTGTCGTGGGTGGCCATTCCTCTAAACTGTATCCAATTAATGCAGGAGTCCATCAAGGTTCAGCTTTAGCCCCTACTTTGTTTCTTCCCCACATCAATGACCTCCTCTCTAGCACATCCAACTCAGTTCACAGTTACACGGATGACAGCACCCTCCACTCAAATATACAATATTCTAAGCCTGTTTCTTTAGCACAATTAGATGAGGATCGCAGACTCATGGAGGGTTTTGTCTCTGTGGATCTCCAAAAAATATAAGACTGGGGCAGTAGAAATCTTGTACAATTCAACTCCACCAAATCTCAGTCTTGCTTTCTATCTCATAAGAGATACACCAGCCCTAGACCCATCACAATGAACAACCAAGTTAATCAAAGTAATGAGTGCTTTTCACTTGTTGGCATTTCTGTGGATCGAAATCTCAATTGGCACCAACATGTCACATCAATTGCAGAAGCAGCTGCTAAGAAATTAGGTTTCCTCTTCCGGGCTCGCAAATACTTTTCACTAGCTAATCTTGATACCTTATATACTTCGCAGATAAGGCCAAACCCCGAATACTGCTCCCACATCTGGGGTGCCGCTGCCGCTTCTACACTCGCTATCCTGGACTCCATTCAGAAGAGAGCTATACATCTCATCGGTGACCCTACCCTCACCCAAAGGCTGCCATCACTTGCCCACCGACGTGCCGTTGGTGACCTCTCTCTCTTTTATAGATATCTGCACGGGCACTGCTCGGAGGAGCTTTTTCTAACATAGTTCCTCCACCTGCTGCCCCCAACAGATCTACTAGGGGAACAGAGCGAATGCACCCTTTTACTGTCCAGGTCACCAGACATAGAACATCTTGTTATGCCCGCTCTTTTGTCCCGAGGACTTCCAAATTGTGGACTTCCTTGCCGGCACATGTTTCTCCTTCTCTTTTGAACCTTCAAACCTTCAAATCCAGAATTAACAAGTTTCCTCTTTCCTCCTTGTCAACACCCACGGTACGATAGTATTGAGGCTGTGGTGTGTTGTTGAAATATATAAAAAAACTAATAATTCGAAAAAAAAAACAAACTATTTTTATACCTACCTAGTATTAAATTACAAAATTCTTTCAACACATTGAATTGTGATTTTTTTGTTAAAGGCCTAAAAAGGAAAGCATACATGTCCTCTTTGTCTGTTGCAGTCTGATTAATTTTTTGTACAGCTTTCAATACTGATTTGTCCACTTGGATAATGGAATGTTTCTAAAATAAATAAAAAATATATATAGAAACTTAATTCTCGAAAATCTGCATACAAACTTTTTTTTAAGCAGACTTTATTTATGAACTAAAAGCAGTACTTTGTACTGGTAACCAGTTCTACAATTAATCACAATATATAATTACAATAATATACTAACACTAAGTAGTCTGAAACAGTATTTAACAGGTAAGATAAACAAACAAATACCCCCCCCCCTGGTTTTTTAACTATGTGTCATTTTATACACTTATCAAATGCCTTTTAATAGATCTTGCGAATTTTTCTGGTGGTTGCATGGTCCTCAGTTCTTCAGGAATGTGTGTGTGTGTGTGTGTGTGTGTGTGTGTTTGTGTTAGGTTGGCTTGGAACTTTACGTTCATTGGCCACATATATCTAAATTAGACCGACAAAGTTAAAAAACGACGGGACGCCGCAAGTGCGTTATGGTAGCGACTTTTCATAGAAAAGCTTTTAATGGCAAATATTAGAGGTGTGCGAAGCTTCGAAATTCCAACCGAACCCGAACTCGAACCGAACCTTCGGTTCGAAAATATGTTCACACAAGCGATGTTGAAGTAGTTCGAAGTTCGAAATATGTAATTCTTCAAAATAGTTCGAAGTTCGTTGCTCAAAAATACTTCGAAATTTCACTTTAGAGGCATTGAATGTTGCCAAAGGTAGCGAAGTTGCGGCACCTTTAACTCGGTCGTGGCGCTTTAAACTCGTTATCGGTCTCATTGAGTCGATAGCATAATTTCAGGAGATTTCACTCATGGATATTTTTGACAGTAGATGGGACACATTGAGAAACAACGGAGCCCTTTAACCATCACAAAATTATTTTTCTTGTATATCCTAGCCTCCCAACACTTATTTCAGTAACAACATTATGATGTCGGTGTTCGAAAGCGATCGGTAACGTAAATTTTCAGAATGTGAGGATATTTGCTGATTGTCTTTGAAAAAACACTGGTTTCAACATGCTTTATTTCACAGTGAGCCAAAACAGTTAAATATTCAGGAGACAGTTCAAACTTATAAGTGGTTATTTTATACCTATCATGCTCACTTTGAACCCTCTCAATCTGTTTGCTAAAACTGCTTAGCCAATACCAAACAACAACATATTTACAATTGAGCTTATCTATAGATCTAGAAATCTAAAAAAGTTTAAAATGTTTATGGTTTTTGTGTTTTTGATTTAACGTTGACCCATCTCTACAACGATCAGCACGGAAGGCATTTTCACCAAATCAACCTACAAATTTGTCAAACCCTTCCTTTTTGTAAAAAGAGTGGGAATCTTTTACATATCAAATATTGTATGTTACAATATTCCTAAATTTTGTATTTAAGGAAATGATATATGAACACTGAAAAATTTTGGGTAGTTCGATGTTCGATTTTGAATTTCTGAGTAGTTCGAAGTTCGACTGTGAACCTTAGACATACTATTTCAGAGGTTCGAAGTTCGAGGAAACATATTTGCTTGGGTTCGCTCATAGTTCGGTTCGAACAAAACATGGGTTCGCACACCTTTAGCAAATATGTCTTGTTTTTAAAAGAAGGACATTTGGTTTGCAGTATAACCTATATATTAGTAACAATCTACGGTATTTTCATTAAAATAGCTTTGTTGTTTCAAAAAGTACAAACATTTTCCCAAAATAAACTTTAAAAGTTCCAGAAAAGAACTGGTCCGATTTTCCTGGCCAACGAACCTCTTTAAGCTCTTTACACAACTGCCAGGATATAATTATTCACAAACAACTTTAGGACCAAAATTGAAAAAAAGAAAAAAATTATGAAAATTTGCAAAACATTTTTTTTTATACAGAAATTGCCTTCAGTATTGTTACACTAAATTACATTTTTTACAAAAATTCGACAACTTTTCTTTTACAATAACTCATTAAACATTTATTATTAATTACCAACATATCACAAAAATCTTACAAAAATAAATTCCACAGAAACACTCAAAACATTTCTGCGAAAACTTTTAAAATTCAGCCACTATTTGAGCATGCCCATATACGGCATCGATTTTTTCGATGAGTAATACAAACAAAAAGCTCTCTGAATGCGTCATTTCCATGGGGCTCCGCTACCTGTTGATAAAAACGCCGTTTCACAATTTATGATGTGTGTTTGAAATATGTGCAAAAGACGTGAAAGGTTGCAAAACAATTGAAATAACTCAAAAATGATGAACGATATGAATTTTTTTTCTTACAACATGCATTATAATTCGCTGAAAAACACAAAAATTCAATAAAATAAGGGGGTGTTCTATTAAAAAAGGTAAGTGTGTATCACCAACGACTTATGGGCCATCCTGTGATTGTCAAAATAAGTTTAGAAGATGCAGCTCGAGATACCCTATAATGAACGTATATATTTTTTTGTCATATCTTGTATAATAACGGATATATTGAGCTTTGCCGTATAAAAGCGTCACCCTGTATATGTGTAAACAGACAAAACCTGAAACTGACCCCGTATATGGGTTTTTGGGGTTTTAGTTCGCGCTCATTTGAAGAAATCTTTTTAAAATTCACAAGTCGCGGTCTTCCCTATACGAATTTTTTCGACGAAAATTTGCTAAAATATAGACTATTAAACCATAAACTCTATAGCTGAAACTAGTGCCAAAGCATCAGAAAGAGGGTCTATTTGAAATGGATTTTCTGAAAATATTTTACTAAAATGAAGGACAATGATGGTTGAAGCTGAATGTTAAGGCTTTGTAAAACACACTTTTTACGACATATCGTCTACATAATCCGTATTTGTTCCAAATTCGTCGTCTGAAAATTGCAAATTTTGACGTTTCAAATCGCGAGTTTGACGGTTGAAGAAGAAAAATGATCAAATTCTCAAAATATTTTTCTGCTACTTCTTGACGTTTTTGGTCAAGAAAACTTAATCGTTGGATGTAATATTCAATTGGTTTTGTTAATCACACAACATATTTTGCTCTTGTGCTTTCCTCTGATCACCAATGGCACCCAATTTTTTATCTCTTAAAATGCCTATAACTTTTTTTCCTTTCAACTTAGGGATCTCAATTTTGGCATGTAGGGGAAGTTGGACAGTAGAAATGTATACACCAAGTTTGGTTGTCATAGCTCTGTTATTTTACGAGATACAAAAAAATTCCGAAGGAAAACCCAAAATTTTCCCGGAAAAACTGGTCCCATTTTTTTGACTAACGAACTTATCCAAGCCACTTACAAAAGGAAGGTACGTACCAAATTTCATTCAATATATATATATATATATATATATATATATATATATATATATATATATATATATATATATATATATATATATATATATATATATATATATATATATATATATATATATATATATATATATATATATAAACACAGATCTCCTCATTAGTGAATTTTTCGTTTTACGAAAAATTCGCTAAAAACGTCCTAACTGGTTTGGCTAGAATTCTAATCGGAATCAGGTGAAATTTTTCGACATATACATTTCTAAGTAACTATTTTTACATTTTATGTACAATTACATGACTTTACCTACAACAGTGTCATTTTCATGAAAACTTATTCATATTATGGGACGAAACTAGGGACACACGCTTCTCGCCAAGGTGTCCATCATGTCAATTAAAATATACAAACAAAGACTGGACAACTAAATAGGTTGGGTTAAAACAGTAGGAAAAAAACTCTGGACGCAGCAAGTGTGTTATGATAGTGAATTTTCATATAAATGTTTTAAAAACGAAATATGTGTTTTTTTAAGAAAGCAGACATCAAATTTGGTTACCAGTATAACATATATAGTAGAAAAAATGTACCATATTTAATGAAAATAACTTTACTGTTTGAAAATGTTTAATTTAAAATGTTTCCGAAAAAACAACACTGACTTTAGGCTATATGTACTATATTTTATGTAATGTTTATCGCAAATAAAGTTTGGTTTATACAACAATACATTTTGTATGGTACTTTGAATGATACCTCATAATTATGTTCATACTGAGATGTCCACTTGGGGTGGTCGGGGGTTAATACAAGTTTTCCCTAATTTTCGGGCGGGCTTCCGAGACACGGCTTTACGACGGGATACTGTCCGGGCGCCAGCGTCTATAGAGTTTGTTTTTCAGAGAGTAGATGCGCTCTCTCAGGATACTCCCCCTCTCCCAAGTCACTGTCAATGGATACACTAGCCCAGGGTAGTTTCTAGTGGAGACAGGGTCCTCCTAAGTTAAGACAAAGTCCCCCAGGACATCTGGTTATGGTCTTTATTAAAGAGCTGAAGTTAAATTTTATTTGGGTGGATATTCTGGGGAGAATAAATGAAATACAGAGTGAATTAAAATAAAATTCTATTCACTAATTATATACACAAGAAAATAACGGAGTCCTGTTACCAGGAAGCCTAGCAATTATGGGCGGCCAGAGGCAGAGGTGGTTATTTGCCTTTAAATTATGGTTACACGCGGATTGCACGGGGACGGTAAAGCGGCAACGTTTAAGCGGTGCAGGGTGGTGGCAGGATAGTGAATAATAGCGGGTGTTCCCAAGCGGGCATGCAACTTACAGGGTGCGTCGAACACTACATCAAGCTAAGCTAGCTGCGTTCTAGTTTGTATGACACCAACAGGTATCATCTACGGCCCACCATCCAAACGCTCTTACTCACACGCTCGGGGAACCTTGTTCGGTGCGGCAACTGCCCACCCCTGTTCCCGGATTTACACCCCCTCTGAACGGGGCCGCGGACGGCCCGGAGCGCCAGGCGCCGCCTAGCTGTTTCGATCCAGATCAGCGCAGTCGCTGCAATACGAATCTACCACAGCCGAGGAATGTCCTGGTCACGATCCTCCCAGAGGAACACAGGGGCGACCGCCCGAAGAGCTGCTTTTGACTGTCCCAGATAATGCATTCACTGCCGCCGGGACGACTCTAGCGCCTTCGTACGACCAAATGTCCCTGCGATCCCGGAAGGACCGAAACTTCGGAATGCAGCCCCCAACCCCCAGAGCAGCCCGCCAACGGAGACGGGAGAGAAAAACGGTCCCACCCTGGTGATGATGTCGGACGGCGGCTCTCAGGAGACCGCGCCCCACTTCCCTAAGGCATCCAGCGTCGTGACAGAGCGTTCAACAATTCTACCACGGGCTCGCTAAATAATATTAGATCACATACATGGGATTCTCTTCAGTGATGGTGTTCACACAGCAAAACTCTCCGGTGGCATCGTGAACCGGCAGCCTCGCTCTCTGCTTTTCCGGTAACCTGCTCTTCCACTTCACGTACTCTACCACTTCACTTCTCTGCAACCGACGGACTCACTTGCTCGCGGCCACTCTAGAACAGACAACTCTCCGTCGGCGTTCCATCCGGCCACAATTCTTTTCCGAAATCGCGGCTGCCTAATTCCCCCCCCCCCCCTATTTATTCTCTTCAACATGCCGGATTTCGTATATTACTCCACGGAAAATGTTCGAAAATATTTCAACCTTCGTATATGATAGTATGGTGTAACATAATGCAGTGGCTATGACGGTAAAGTAGGCCGGGTAATCTCTCCAGGATTAGTCACTTCGTGACAATACCTATATCCCATATCCAAAGATCCTGTCATTATAATGCACGTGTGCAAAGCCACGTTCGGATTAGTAGATAATTCGAACACAAATATTCTGACATTTTGACATGACATTTATTAGAAAAATATATATGTTTATATTGTAACTTACCTTATACTGATTCAGATGTACAATCAAAAATACGAAATTTCTGGCTATCGTCGACTGATGTGAAATTATGAAATTTTCAGAAAGAAGCTTCTTCATATAATCTCCTATTCCATGTGTCTGTTCTCGTAGTAGACATACAAACTTAATGTACTGACTTGTATTTAACCTTAAATATTCATCCCTAACTAACTTCTCGATATATCCAATGCAGGTCTTCTTAATGATTATGGGGGAATCTTCAGATATTTCCAAGAACATAATCTCTATCAAGCTCTCAAAATTACGAAGAATCCTAAAGTAAAAACAATAAAATAGTACCTATCTAGTAAAAGGGGACGAAAAAATACCAGTACTTTCAGTATCCTGAAAGAGCGTAGCATTTAGGAATATATTTGGAATGACCGACTTCAAAAAAGGAGAAGGTTCTATGGTTGTCTGTATTTTTTATGTATGTGTACCGATATTTTCGTCAATTGTGGACCAATTTTGAAAAATATTTTTTTGTTTCAAAGGGTATGCACCTGAGGTGATCCCATTGTCACCAAGTTATGCTGGATTCTTTAGTCACTGAATATCTAACTTGGTTATGCAAAAACGTTTTTATTGAACAACAACATGGTTTTATGAAAGGACACTCAGTCATAACCAATTTGAGGTCCTATCAAAATTTAATTTTGAATGCATTCGAGAATGGTCAGCAGGTTCACTCTATATCCACTGATGTCACTAAAGCATTAGATCGGGTTAATCACAAATTACTTATCACAAAAGTGAATGCCTATGGAATACTTGTCCCCTGTGGTCCGGGGACTAACTAAAAAAATAGGCCCATGGTAACTCCTGCCTGTCGTGCGAGGCGACTAATCGGAGTCAAGCAGGTGGTAGTGGACTTTTCCTTTACGTGATAGTAAACGATTTTTTCACGCCTGAGGAGGTACCACCCCTTACATCAAGGGGCCAGTGAAGTCCCAACAGACGTTTCCGGTTCTGGTGTATGAGTCGGTTTCCCTTATAATCAAAAATGATGATTGCTCCTCCTTGTACAAAATATTCCGGAGGTAAAATACCCCTCCATTTGGATCTCCGGGAGAGGGGTGTACAGGGGGCGCTGGCATCAAGATTTAACATATCATTCTCGAATATATGTGGCCTAAATTCTAACCCGAACTCCGTCCACCATTTCCTCCAGGCTAATAGGCCCCAACTTCTCTTCCTCACCGAAACCCAAATCAGTGCCAAAACAGCCACTAATCACCTTAATTTCCCGGGGTATGAGCTCCTTACTTCCTTTAGATTGCATGTAGGCATGTGCGCATATGTCCGTAGCAATCTACCCTGCACCACTATGGATAAAACTCTCTCTCAGGGCTGCAACTAAATTCATCTGTTCATTTACCGGTCACCTTCTGACAACAACTTTGTCCAGCTCTTCGACTACCTTTCTGAAAAAATCGACCATCTGATTTCTGAATATTCTTCCTCCGAGGTCACTATTCTTGGTGACTTCAATGTCCATAATAAGGAATGGCTAGGATCTTCAAAAACCGATCCACAAGGGAGAGCAGCGGAGGCCTTTGCAGTCAGCAATTCTTTAGCTAATATGGTTCAGCAACCTACTTAGTTTCCTCGCACACAGCTCAAATCCCTTGGATCTCCTTCTTACTACAAATCCTAAATGCTATAAGATATCCGTCACCGCCCCCCTCGGTCCGTCAGAATCTGGCATGGTCATCGCTTTCTGCGCAATGCAACCCGAGGACACACAGTCATCACACCCATGTATCGTTTGGCACTACAACTCCCCGAATTGGGATGAAATGCGGGATTACTTTTCCTCATTTCCATGGGCGTCTGTTTGCTTCTCTCATCCTGACCCCCCTGATATCTCACAAAACGTCACCGAAATTATCCAAGCTGGCATGGAATTATTTATTCCACGTACACAGAAAACCTCTTCAGCCACTCAAAAGCCCTGGTTCTCTAAATCCTGTGACATGGCCAGACTTGAAAAGGTCAAAGCTAACAAGACGCTTCTACACAATCGCAGTCAAGAAAACCGTCAAGCATTTAACTACGCAAGAAACCGCTACGTCCGCGTTCTTTCTGAGGCAAAAAACTCGTTTAATAACCACATCAAAAACAAAGTCCTCTCAAGCTCCAACGACAGCAAACCCTTCTGGACTCTTGCTAAATCTATTGGGAATAATTTCTGCAAGAGCACGTTCCCATCTCTTGTTTCAGTGGATGAAATTGTTTCTACCGCTCTGGGCAAGGCTAAACTTTTTGCCTCGTTGTTCGCCGGCAATTCTACTCTCAACCCACCTCCAAATGTTCAACCACCAACAGTCACCAATGTCGCGCATAAAATGACGGTTATCATTTTCAAAACTAAAAAGGTACAAAAGATGCTCTCTTCTCTTAATACTAGGAAAGCCTCTGGCCTAGACGAGATCCCAGCAATTGTTTTCAAAAAATGTGCACCAGAACTTGCTCCTGTCCTGACTCATCTGTTTCAGACATCTTACAATAGAGGCATATTCCCTAGTAACTGGAAAACTGCTCGACTACAACCTGTCCCCAAGAAAGGATCCAAAACGCTTCCTAGCAACTACAGGCATATTTCTCTCCTTTCAGTCGTCGCTAAAGTGATGGAAAAGTATATTAACACAGAATTACTAAAATTCCTTGAAAAACACAGTCTAATCCACGATAGGCAGTATGGATTCCGTCAGCGTAGATCAACTGCCAACCTGCTTTCCTTTGTCACCCATTCTTGGAACAAGTATATGGAACTACACGGTGAATCCCAGATTGTTGCTTTAGACATATCCAAAGCACTTGACCAGGTCTGGCACGCAGCGCTGCTTAATAAATTTCTGGACTATGGGCTACCACCAAAACTCTGTACCTGGACAGCAAATTTCCTCTCCAACCGGAGCATTTCTGTTGTCATGGATGGCCATTCCTCTAAACTGTATCCAATTCATGCAGGAGTTCCTCAAGGTTCAGATTTAACCCCTACTTTGTTTCTTCTCCACATCAATGACCTCCTCTCTAGCACATCCAACCAAATTCACAGTTTCGCAGACGACAGCACCCTCCACTCAAATATACAATATTCTAAGCCTGTCTCTGTGGAGGATGTCATGAAGGGTTCTGTCTCCGTGGATCTCCAAAAATGCATGCATTGAATGCGATGACGGTTCCTGGTCGGAACATAAACTCGAGTCTCATTTATTACTTTCCAGAAATGGCTCATTATGATTATAGCTTCTACTAGGATATCTAAAGCTTTGATGAGCCGACAAAATTATCTGAAAAAATAATATAAACTACCTGCTTACGGCCGTCAGCAACTAAGGTACATACTTGAATTGTTAGGACATTCATTGTGTTATTCTTGTGATAAAATATTTAGCGTATGTAAATGAGGATCACGGTTGATCCGCTTCCCGGTTAATACACTTCCGGTAAAGAGAGTCTACTATATATAGTATATTGTTTCTAAAGTACTTGACAGTGATATCATTTAAGTTAACCTCAAAATCATATGAAATTTTATATTATTTATTGTAGAACTTGTTACCAGTACAAATGTACTGTTTTGAGTTCACAAATTAAAAAAAAAATGGAAAAAAGCTGATTCTAAGTAACGATTACTTTTCTAAACAACTATTCATTACTTCGGGTATTCCAAAGTACCGAATACAAGGTATTCGTTACTGTATTACCTGCCCATCATTAATCCATACTACCGGCTCTAGGTTTTTAAGACTAACGATGGAGTCATCCAAAGATGCATACTAAGTAATTTTAGCCGCTGTGGTACACACAATGGCCATAGTCCCAGGTCACTTGCAGGTACGCCCACGTTATTTCTAAATCAGAAAGGATCTCTGCTGCGGAGACTGCCTGACTGTCACCACCGCGTTGCCCGTCCGCGCCATTAGGAGGCAATCATCTGGGAATTGAATTGCCAAACCTTATATAGCTTTCATTTCATATTTTCTCTTACGCAGTTCGGACCAGTTGCCCTTACTAACCAATTAAGGTTACATTTAATGTACTCTAGGCAGATTTTAAATGTTGTAAGCACTTAAACTTGTCGCAATGTTAAGAGATAACGCTACAACATGTATTTATATTTTACTTACACGTTTGATATGTCATATAAAAGCCTCATCGAAGTAAGTTTTAGTGTATCATTTTTACTTCTGATTCCACGTCTTAGATAACGCAATGTAGCATCTATAATATCTTTTAATTTCATTGCCAATGCTGTTTGAAGAATCAGGCAGAAACTCCAGAGATCACACTTTTGAAGACATTCTAAAAAGAAGAAAATTATTATTTATTATAAAAACATTAAATACATATTTTATAGACTTTATTATAGCAGTACAAATTAATAATGATAATAACAATCCCGGGTGGCTTTGAACCAAATGTACAGGGTGGCCCATTTCCCTGTAAAAATGTCTTTACTCGAAAACGACGAAAGATACCTTTTCTTTTACCTTCGTAATTATCCCGGTCTTGTCCACAATTCAAAGTTATTCTGTACTATACAGGGTGTAACGTAATCCATTGACAGGCTCAAAATTTGTTATTTTAATTACAAGACTCTGTATATTTATGCATTTTCAATTCTTCATTGAATTGTGAGAACAAATATTCAGGTAGTGGTTTTTTAGTTATTTGAAAAAATTTGGAAGTTTGGTCAGTCTCTCGTTTAAAACAAAAGACCATATCTCATAAGCTGAACAAGAGTGATCCTTGAAATTCGGCAGAACAAGCTATCAAATTTCTATACATGCCTCACTAATTTCCAGATCTACCTGGTGCTTTTAAAAAAGCTTATGTAAGTAGTGTCAGTGTTTTCAACAGCTACAAGTGTTATACTTGGGCACAAGAAAATATTCATTCAATTGTGAAGCAGAGAAATCAAGGAAGATTTGGGTTTAGTGTGGGGACAGGTATTTTCAGTGTTACAATTATCGGTTCTGTTATTTACAATGGCACGCTTACCTGGGTAAAAAAAAAAGAATGCAAACATGTTTTCAAATGTTGAGGCAACAAATAGAACCTCTTGATGAACTGCCACTAATTGAACTAAGGAGCGTATTTTATCAGCAAGACGGGGCACCACCTCACAACGAACAAATTGTTAACAATTTTTTTACGGCCAATTTTGGCAATAATTGGATAACAAACCCAGGTTTCAAGCGTTGGCCTTTTTTACGTCCGATTTTGGCCATAATAACTTTTTTTTCTATTTTTTTATTGCCCTTTGTTAAGACAATTCTATGGAGAGGGGACTTTTATATATTTGTTAGCTTCTAGGTTTGATCAGTGGTAAATTTTTCGTCAGTAAGAGTACCTGCCTCACAGTGAAAACTTTTGGCTGATCAGATTTATACATTTCATTCCATCGTCATAAAAACCATTAGTGGATGAAAACGATATTATTCTGGAAGCCATCTTCTGGTTTCTTTTGAACAAGTTTTACCCAGCAAGCAGAAAACACAAAAATGCTCAATATAAACAAAATTGTAAGCAAGTGGTGACAATTTACGAACACAAAGCTATACAATTCTTGGAGGTTAAACGACATTTATCACGTTGGAATGTCAACCAGTAATCATATGTTGCCGGGTCGTGCATTATTAATTTTAATTTTTGCTGTCAATAAAATACGTTATTTTAATGTGTGACGATTGGAATCTGTGATAAGCACTAATAAGTACACTTTGGTGAACCCAATCCATCACAATACAGTTTTTAAACCTGACGATCGTTTCGCTAACGAAGTTAGCGTCATCAGAGATATGAATAAACTAAGAGAATATAAACTAGAACTACTATTTATATGTTGCCAAGCAGTTGCGAACAGCATCCTCTACGAAGGTATACAGACAGATCCCCACTGTTGAGTCTTAAATCCCTGTAATTAAAATTGCATACCTGCTTTTGTAATAGTGTGTGTCATTATCGAATATTCCTTCTAAAAACAACACACTGATTACTAAGATAACAGTTCGAACAATAGACTACGTAGAACCGGACCTACTCTATTCATCGAAACATTTTTGTTCAAATTTCTAACGATATATATATATATATATATATATATATATATATATATATATATATATATATATATATATATATATATATATATATATTTCGCAGCATAATCTAACTGCTTATGCCATCTAGATGTGTGTTAGATGGCTGTTTCTTAATAACCAGTATAACCTTCTTAGAAGGAATATTTCATAACGACACACAGTATTACAAACGCAGTTATGCAATTTTGATTATAAGGAGTTGGTAGGGTGTTTGTTGGTACTTCTTGCAATAACAGTTCTTTGGCAACTGCGGTTTATGTGTTCATGACTAGCAGTATGAAATCCAAATTTAAAGAAGTGATACATATATTGCCCACGTCAAAACTCACCCATGTTGTACTCTATGCCTTCATTAAAACGGTGATTAACAATTTGGAAGAAATAGGATTTAGAGTATTTTGTGCAATTAGCGACAACAATGCTATTAATAGTAGAGCAATGAGTCACTTTGCACCAAATAAAAAGCTAAGCATTGTGTATCCACATCCTTCTGACAAAAGCAGACAAGTATTTTACTTATTTGTTTCAGTACATTTACTAAAATGTTTAAGAAACAATTGGCTAAATTCCAAACCTGACCAAATCTTGACATTTCTCGATTTTGAAACCGGGACACACAAAAATGCTATATTCAATTCATTAAAATTGCTTAACCCGTTAGCGCCCGGCGTCCTATTTATAGGACAATGCATTCTTGAATTTATTACCGGCACTTACCGATACATGATGAATACCGGGTATTCCCCGACTAAGAATAGATACACAACAGCCTGCCAAGCTTGCATTAGTTTGCCCGCATTAGTTATTACAGCTCGGCTCTTGCTGCCTGAACATTATCGTTTTTTTGTCACTGTGCACCGTGTGTTTACTTCGGTGAATTTGTAGATAATATACGAGGTAAGTAACTTTTTATTGTGACTTTGTCAAGGCATTAGGTCAAGTTTACTATGGAAAATATAAATTCTATTTGTTTGTGACTTGATTTTTGTGTGTAGGCCTGGAAATCCTGGTGTCATATAAATATGACGCTGGGCGTTTCAGGGAATATTTGACCATCTTAGCCATTATCTCATAATATATGAATTTTATTTCAGGTTTCATTCTAAATCAACAAAAATGAGAAGGGTATTCAAAACCATGGAGGAAGCCTGGGAGTATGCGCTTTCAGCGGAATGTGAAGCAGAAATGTTAGCTCTACCACCTGAAGTCGATTAATTGACCGATGAGGAAGAATTTGATGATGGAGATCTTGGCATATCTATGGTCACTGACATACCAGGAAATATAGAGGTAGATATCAACAGTGATGAAAAAGACCCAGATGAAAAAAGTGACACAATAGAAAAAGACAATGATGATGAAGACAGCTTGCCATTAGCATCATTGGTAACCAAAAGTCAAGCTTGAACTTCAGCTAGAACCCGGCCGTCATCTCCTTTCACAAATAGCCCTTCCACTTCAGCAGATTGCCACCTGCCTGCAAAGAAAAGAAGACTTGCCAAACCAACTATCACAGCAGACTGGAAAAGAATTTCTTCAGAGTATAGATTTGATCCAATACAAGACATCCCAAGTCAAAAGCGCCATGAACTGAAACTAGTTTTACAAGAAGCAACTCCTGTTGGTATTTTTGAACAATTTTTCGATGAAAATGTTTATAATATGATCATGGAAGAAACCCTGAGGTATGCCAGTCAAAAAAATAAGCACTCATTTAGTATATCTATAGATGAGATCAAAATTTTTCTGCGATTTCTAATATTTTCTGGTTATCACACTTTACCAAGTGAAAGGGACTACTGGTCCGAGAGTGAGGATTTAGGAATACCTTTGGTTCGTAATGCTATGAGTCGCAATGCATATTTAGAAATTAAATCCCTAATTCACTTTCAAGACAATACCAAAGCCAATGAAAATAAGCACGATAAATCTTTCAAAATTAGACCTCTTATTCAAATGGTAAACTCAAAATTTTCTAAATGGGGAGTGTTTCAGTCAAATCTATCCTGTAAATACCACGTGTATTTATTTTATAATGAATAACAAAAAAAACAGAACAAATAGGGCACTGACAATAAGCAAAGTTACCTACCTTTATTCTCCAATAATGCAGGAACATAAGCTTCGTTTTTCTGTATTCACACACAACACCTCTAGGGACCTCGTGTCTCCCAAAGGACTTACAAACAAAATGGATATTTAGAGACCTCGTGTCTCTTCAAGGGGTTGAAAGCAATTCGCTTTCTCGAGACCTCTTGCCTCTTCAAGGACTCAAAAACAAGTGGCAGAGGGATGCAAGCTTCTCTCCCTTCTCTCATTCTTCTTCCCCCTCTCTGGTCTTCTGGCGGAAACCATTAGTAACACTTACTCTATGTCAGTGTAGCGCGCGACATTTGAATTTAAAAGTGACAGAACAACGAGCATGAACATTCCGCCCACCAAAATAAGGATTTATTTTCACAATTATATTGTTTCTCAAATAAACAAACAAAACAAAAATTTACAATAAGCACAAAAAACAAAAAACTGAAGCTATTGGATTTATAATTAACTGTACAAAAAAATTTCAAGGCAGACGTATTACTGCGATGGCAACAGACATAACTTCGTCAGAGGCCTATCAAAAGTGCCACTACTAGTGCGAACTTGAGCTACCCGAGCTATACCATCACGGCCTGGGTATAGTTGCATAATGCGTCCGAGCTTCCAAACAAGAGGTGACGAAGTCTCATCTTTAATCACAACTAAAGCTCCGATCGGGGGGGACGTTTGCACAGTATTCCACTTACCACGCTGCTGCAGTGTATGCAGGTATTCGTTCTTCCAGCGGCGCCAAAAGTCCTGGTGGATCCTTTGCACCAGCTGCCAGCGTGACAAGCGATTCATACTTAACAAAGTCAAATCAGCATCAGGAGGAGCACCTAACGGTTCCATTGTAAGAAAATGTCCTGGGGGATAGGGCTAACAGATCATTTGGATCAGTACTCGCACTACACAATGGTCGAGAATTCAAAACTGATTCCACTTGAGCAAGCAACGTGGACATTTCCTCAAAGGTCAGAATCTGCAAACCGATCACCCTTCGCAAATGAGTCTTGACTGAGCGCACTCCTGCCTCCCACAGACCTCCAAAATGCGGAGCTGATGGGGGGCTGAAATGCCACTTAATGGTACAAGCATCTGCTGCCCCCTTTGCATAGTTTAAGAGCTGCTTATTTGAGCCGACGAAGTTGGTACCTCTATCGCTATACAAATTGTCACATCTTCCTCTGCGAGCCACAAACCTCCGAAGAGCTGCCAAGAAGGCTTCAGCTGAAAGATCAGACACTACTTCCAAATGGAGGGCCTTCGTTGCCATGCACACAAACAAACAAATATATGCTTTCACCTTTCGGACACCTCGATATCTGCCCTGTGTCACAAAAACTGGACCTGCAAAATCAACTCCGCTGTGTGAAAACGGCTTCAACTGAGAAACCCTGGCAACTGGCAAATCAGACATCATCGGTGCCATGGGAGTAGGATTCACTCGAAAGCAACGATAGCACCTTGACAAAACATGATGAATAGCTCTCCGAGGGGACAAAATCCAAAACTGTTGCGAAAGCAAATGAAGCAATGTGCGAGGACCAGGATGAAGATTGACATGGTGTGTGTGTGCAATGATTAACTCGGTGAGACGATGTGAGCGGGGCAACAATATAGGGTGTTTCACTTCAACTGGAACATCAGCTTGACGAAGGCGACCGCCCACCCTGAGGATACCCTCTGTATCCAGAAAGGGGGCTAACTTATTTATTGCCCTCGCACACCTCTCACCTTTAACCAAGGATGCTATTTCCCTTTGAAATACTTCACCTTGAGCACATTTGATAAGCATATGAAGCGCCTCCTGTAATTCGGTGGCTGTCAGAGATGCAGTAGTTCGGTCAGATGGAGACACCCTACAATTTCGCACAAACCGCTGACAATATACAACAACACCCTGAATTTTCCGTAGATGCGAAAAGCGATTCAAAAGTTTACTGAGCCACTCCTCATTTGCCAAAGTAACTAGTACGGGGAGAGTTCGTTGCTCCGCCAGGCACTCTTCTGGCGGCTCAAAACGCAACGACTTGGGCCAATTTTCTCTTGCCAATTTTAGCCAGGCGGGTCCCGCCCACCATAGTGGATGCTCACAAAACCCAGAAGGTAACATGCCTCTCGATGCACAATCAGCTGGGTTTTCTTGTCCACTTACGTGATGCCATGACTCTGGAGGAATCTTCTCTTGTATGCTTGCTACTCGATTCCCAATAAAGGTCTTCCACCTATTGGAAGATGATTTTATCCAGGCAAGTGCCACCATAGAGTCTGACCAAGCATACATAGAGTTAAACTCAAAACGACCTTCATACACCCGACACACAAATTCCAGAAGCTTTGCCAACAATAAACACCCACACAATTCGAGACGTGGAATCGATATTCTTTTTAAAGGTGATACCTTGGACTTGGCACACAGAAAATTGATCCAAACTTGACCCTCCTCTGATACTTGTCTTAAGTAAACAACTGCAGCATACCCTCGCTCCGATGCATCACAGAACCCATGGAGTTCTGTACTGATGATATTATCGTGTTTTACGCCTCTGGGAATGGATAAACCTGCTAGCGCACTGAGTTGTGATTTATACTGAGACCACTGACCAACAATATCCTTTGAGGGCTTATCATCCCATCCCACTTTTTGCTCCCACAAGCACTGCATAAGATATTTTGCCAACAGGGTAACAGGAGACAAAAAACCCAGGGGGTCATAAATTCTTGCCAATTCCGAAAGAAGATTTCGTTTTGTGCACGGACGATCAATAGGTTCAACATTAAAAGAGAATGTATCACCTATGGGACACCACTGCAATCCTAAAATTTTCAACACTGATGGATCATTTAAATCTAACGATCGAGGTTGCTGACTATCAGCTGATACTGTGGACAACAGTTTCGAATTATTGCTGGCCCACTTCTTCAATTCAAAACCCCCCTTAGCAAACAACCCAATCAATTGCCGTTGCAACTCAAAAGCCTCTGACAATGAGTCGACTCCACTGACTACATCATCCACATAGAGATCGGACCGAACTAGCTTTGCTGCCAATGGAAAAGATGATTCCTCATCATCACAAAGCTGCATCATTGTTCGGATTGCCATGTGTGGGCTTGAGGAGACCCCATATGTGACAGTATTAAGGCGATATTTCTGTACAGGTTCCCCCTTTGAGAACCTCCAGAGAATTCTTTGATAATCCCTATGATTATCTACAACCAAAATTTGTCGATACATTTGCCGAATGTCAGCAGTAAATGCAATTTTGTTTGAGCGAAATTTCAACAACACAGTGGCAATATCTGTCTGCAACTTCGCTCCCACTAACAACGTATCGTTCAGAGATACACCATTCGTACTTTTGGAACTAGCATCAAATACCACCCGCAGTTTGGTCGAAAGGCTGTGAGGACGCAACACACAATGATGGGGAATATAGTATGCATCAGATGGTTCCACAGCTACATCTGATACCAGAGACATATGGCCAGACTCATAATAATCCCTGATAAACTCCGAATAGGACTTGTGCAACGCTGGATCCCTACTAAGACGTGCTTCCAGGGAGTAAAACCGCCTCAATGCAACACTGAAAGATTCTCCCAAACACGGAGTACCCTCACGAAAGGGCATATTTAAAATATATCTCCCAGCACTATTTCGGTGCTGAGTCTTCTTGAAGATTTCCTCACATTTTTTATCTTCCGGAGACATAACTAAACCTTGTGGTACCTGTTCCAAGCTCCAAAACTGTTTCAAGGTATGATTCAAGTCGACCAACGTGCATAAACTATTCACAACAGAATGAGACTTTGACTGTTCTACACTGCCCATAAGCACCCAACCAAAAACAGTATTGATGGCCACTGGTGCACCTCGAGGCCCTCTCTTTATTCCAGGTCTAACCACATGAGCATAAACGTCAGTACCCAACAAAATTTCAATGTCCCCTGGTATACCAAACTCTGAATCTGCCAACTCTAAGTTCTGAATATGTTGCCAGTGGCACTGCTCAATTTTAG
The DNA here is from genome assembly GCA_964006375.1 of Tillus elongatus. Taxonomy (NCBI): domain Eukaryota; kingdom Metazoa; phylum Arthropoda; class Insecta; order Coleoptera; family Cleridae; genus Tillus; species Tillus elongatus. The sequence continues at coordinate 18,459,549 of OZ023262.1, forward strand.
CAGAAGGGATCTTGGAACAAATGTTCGGAATCACAATCATGTCCAACTCTAACTTTGTTGGCTCATAAATGGACTCTACTCGACATTTGAGAGTGCCTTGGCTAGCAAGCGAGCTCATTTGGTTCAAGCCTTGAACCATCACTGAACGAGATGAGGTGTTGAGCCCCAATTTTTCAACACACTGCTGCGAAATGAAATTAGCCTCACTCGCACAATCCAGGAGAGCTCGACATCTCCTAACCTTTCCATTTTTATCTCGTACTAATAGCATTATAGTTGCCAGTAACACGGACTGTTCCCTTTTTACCACACTTGCCAACACACGCAATTGCTCTGCACCTTGTGGCTCTTCCACAGGTGGCTTGTTTGAGTCACTCTCATCTCCCGATGCCGGTGCTTTTGGGAAGTGCAATAATGTATGATGGTGTTTATTACATACACGACAACTTGATGACTTGCACTCCCTGCTGGCATGCGAGTTTGATAAACAGTTAAAACAAAGATTTTTTTTTTTTTGCGAACGTATACCGTTTATGAGAGGATAAAGATAGAAATCCATCACACTTGAGCATGGGGTGCTCCTCCTTACAATAAGCACATACAAGCTTTGTGCTGGTAACAAAGGACGAAGCGGGCCTAGCAGTGGTTGCTGAAACATGCTGCCTTCTATTAGTCACATAATTGGAAGTTAAGGCAGTTGTCTCCATTGCTTTACACTGCTTTTCCAAGAATCTACATAAACTACTAAAACTGGGAATGTCCGATTCGCAAAACTCAAGCTCAAATTTTTGCTTAAGACTCATATCCACCTTTTGCAGCAACATGTTGAATTTAGTGAAATCCCACATGTCATGTTCAAACTGCTTCAACGCTTCCAAATTTTCACTGAATACAGACAACAACGTTCGTAGGGAAGAAGCAGATTCACTATTTGCTTTGGGGGCCTGTACAATACCCTGCCAATAATTGGTCAACAAAACCCGGGTATTGTGATACCTTGAGACCAGAGACTTGAATGCAATCCCATAATTGCTTCCCGTTAGCGGTAAATTCTTGATTAGGCCAGCTGCATCCTTCACTAACGAAGCACTCAAATATTGGAACTTTTCAATATCTGACAATGATTCGTTCTCATGAATCATTGTTTTAAACAGATCATAAAAGGTTGGCCAGTTTTTCCAATTTCCATCGAATTTTGGCATTTCGATTTTCGGTAACCTCAAATGTCTGTTTAAATTTGAAGTTGACATAATCGCGTTTGCGTTCGTTACTTCCTTTTCACTGAGAGATCGAGCGTTCGATGATTTGACCGAACACCGCGACTTACTCGATGCTCGACTCGATTTCGAACTACCGTGAAAAACAGATCGAGCTTGATTCTCAGCGGCTTTATTTGCATAACCTCTCAGTTCTCGATAGATAGTTTTTATAGAGTATTGCAGTTCATCGAATTTGTTCTGCATTTCATGCTCGCTCTCCAACTCTGATCGATCAACTACCGACACGATGTCCAAATGCAATGAATCAAATAGATTGACCAACTCATTCAACGCCTCAAAACGAACCTCAAATCTATTCAACCTATCTAAATCCACTACTGCGTCTATTTTGACCTGTTGAGCCACGTGCAATATGGCTTCTACTCGTGTATAAACGCTTTCGCGCTTATTTTTTAGCTGAGTCAACTCCATTGTTCAACGCAAAAAAAATTCCTAAACGCGATTTAAACAATATGCAAACGTGATTTCAACAATATGCAATTCGAGTATGTACCTAGTTATATACAAGCAATAACGTCACCTTGAAATTAAATGACTCAACACGGCAATAAACAATTACAAATTTACTAGACTAAAGGAAACAAGTAAAATTACTTCAAAAAATGGACTGTATCAACTAATAACAAAACAAAACAACTATAAAAATCCGGTCGATGGGCCAAATGTAAATACCACGTGTATTTATTTTATAATGAATAACAAAAAAAAACAGAACAAATAGGGCACTGACAATAAGCAAAGTTACCTACCTTTATTCTCCAATAATGCAGGAACATAAGCTTCGTTTTTCTGTATTCACACACAACACCTCTAGGGACCTCGTGTCTCCCAAAGGACTTACAAACAAAATGGATATTTAGAGACCTCGTGTCTCTTCAAGGGGTTGAAAGCAATTCGCTTTCTCGAGACCTCTTGCCTCTTCAAGGACTCAAAAACAAGTGGCAGAGGGATGCAAGCTTCTCTCCCTTCTCTCATTCTTCTTCCCCCTCTCTGGTCTTCTGGCGGAAACCATTAGTAACACTTACTCTATGTCAGTGTAGCGCGCGACATTTGAATTTAAAAGTGACAGAACAACGAGCATGAACACTATCCATTGATGAAATGATTGTTGGATACTATGGACACCACCCACTGAAGCAGTTTATAAGGGCAAAACCTATCAGATTTGGCTATAAATTATGGGCTATGTGTGGAAACGATGGCTACTGTTTCAATTTCTCCCTATACTGCGGCAAAGACCAGAAATATCGATGGACTCGCTTGGAACCAGAGTAGTTACCAAAATGTTGTCTGTGGTTGAAGACCCTAAAAGTTATTACATTTATTTTGATAACTTTTTCACTAGCTATACATTATTGTGCAGACTAAAAGACCTAGGTTTTCGAGCGACGGGGACCATTAGGGAAAATAGGACGCAAAAATGTCCACTAAAGTCGACTAAAGAACTTGAAAAAAACGGCCGTGGTTCATATGATTATCAGTTCGATCAAAAAAATAAAATCTTTGCCGTAAAGTGGAATGATAATAAGTGTGTAACACTTGCCACAAATTTCGATGCAATTGAACCAATAGCGTTTGCTCCTCGGTGGAGCAAAGAAAAAAAGAGCGAGTTGCTCTTCCCCAGCCAAGACTAATTTACAATTATAACCATTATATGGGCGGTGTAGACCAGCACGATTGGCTGTTGGAAAAACACAATATTTCAGTGAGGGGAAAAAGTGGTATTGGTCCCTAGTGACACACATTATTGATATGGCTGTGGTGAATGCTTTTCTTTTATATCGAAAAATTCATGGCAAGAAATCAATTTCCATAAAGGAATTTAGGAGATCAATTGCAGTTGAATACCTAAAAATTGGGCATGGTAAACGTGTTCTAAAAGGTAGACCCTTAAGTTTCCCTTCAACTTCCAGGTCAAAGGTTTCTGATGGTGTCAGGTATGATGAAAGAGGACATTTTCTGGAAAAACGTGAAAAACAACGGCGCTGTCAGTATGCAAACTGCTCGGGTAAGCTGACTACTTTCTGCAGCAAGTGCAACGTTACTTTATGCACTCAATGTTTCGCTAAATACCACCTCAAGCCATGAGTAATTTATTTTATACATCTTGTTTATTCCTTATTTGATCATTTATACTATGCTGCCTTATTTTTTCTCTGTAGAATCGACCTATGTTGTTGTAGTTTTTGAAAAATAAATATTTTAATCATCTTTCAAATTTTACTTTCATTCCGCAAAACTATTCATATCCTCCCAGTGCCCTATTTATAGGACAGCTTTTTTGAAAAAAACTCAATCTTTTTGATCATTTTGATCACTCTTACTGACTTTAGGTGCAATATAGCAGCAACATATCAAAATTTTATAGAATTTTGACGAAAAAAAAAAAAAAAGAATTTGGGCGTTAATGGGTTAATGAAATGGAGCAGGATAAGATACTCAAATTCGGTTATTCATTAAACTTTAAAGCTTTGTTTCCCACAAATTTAAAATGACAGAATGTCAAATTGTCAAACATCTTCCTATGATGTTCCCTGGCCTGTGGACGCTGCTTCTCTGCATTGTTGCCGCTAGATGACACTTGTCCCATAGGCACCACTGTCGATTACCTGAGCCCCTTGGCAGCTGTTATAGGCATTGAGGAAGGTTGCAGGGTAATAAGGAACATGTTTGGACTTGGATTTTAAGAGTGGGGATCCGTCAATATTAGAACACAACAGTGTCCAACCTCGGTCTTTTATCCAATGGTCTGCTGAGTTTACATTTTTTCTAGTAATGTAATAGTTAAGAGATAATAAAGTTATTGATACTAACCTACATTTGAAGCATTGTTACTAAAATGTTTAAGTATTTCATCAAGTTTCTTCCTATATGATTCGGGTGGGATGTAATCGGTAAGTAATGCCATTTCAGCTGCATATAATATTGGTTTCAGATCGATCTGATCAATTGAGTTTGTGTCCACACTCGTCAAAGTTTCCAATAGATTATTATTTGTTGCCTGGAAAAGAAAATATCAATCTATATCCTCTCAGTAATTCATTCCGATGTGTAACAAAAAAGTCACCTGACAGGGAACGGAAATTCAGAGCGTGTGTAATAATAATGAGAGTAATGCTAATAATAATAATTTATTTTTACGTTGCATCCATACCACATCGTTCTGCTCCAAAGTTAAGAAGCTTGCGATTTCAATGAACGGTTGAACTTTTGTAACTGTTTTTTTGGAGATGCTGCAAGGTGTTGGAGTACTTTCCAGGATTTTGTGGTCAGAAGAGGCCACATTTCACAGTTACGGTAGGCTGAGACACAATATGCAATATTGGTCACAGACGAATCCATATTGGATGAATTAAGTGCAACATCAGGGCCGTTAGTCTGTTAACGTTTGGTGTGGGATTGTCAGCGGACAAATAATTTGACCGTACATTTTCAATACACCATTGAATGTGCAGTGAGATCTCGATTTTCTGAGGAATGAAGTACACCTGTTGTTGGAAAACGTAGCTCTACGACTCATTTCCTTGGCCAGCTTGGTCGTCTGATTTGAGTTGTTTACATTTATATTTATGGGAAAGATATACTTAGATTGAAAAATGCTGTTACAAATATTTCACTGGAAGAGATTGAAACTGTTATTTCATATATTCCTTTGAGACTGCAGTCTTTATTGAAATGAAAATGATGGATGACAATTTGAACATGAGATAAGTCACTCAACCAGACTGGATTGATTAGATTCTATTATAATTTCTTATAGTGCCATTACTCCTGTTTAGTTTTTTAGTTTCTATCTTATTACGTCAATAAAATAAATGTTGAACTTTATCTGGTATTTTATTGCTGCTACCTTGTTATCAAGATGTGTTAACTCTTAGTCCAGGTTTGATCGCTAATATCTATTACTAGACCAATGATATCGACCTGTGGTTTTCATTGGTAGCTTCATTTTTTTGTAGCCTATTTTACTATGTTATTATTAATATACCATTCAATTTAACTTTCTTCAAAAAAACAGCAACCTAACTAGTCAAGCCCTCTATCTCGGTGTATGTAAGAAACAGAAGAAACCCGGAATAAGTGCAAATGCTAGATCAAGAAAAATTCTTTTCAACAAGTCCAAACTCATCATCTTGTTCCCTGAAGCTAAACCGGAGTAATTAATCTCAATTGAAGGATTATATATTGAAGACTGTTTTTATACCATTATATGATGAGAGAGCGAGAGATGACTTCTGAGGGATATAAATCCCAACAATATAGAGGTCAACAGTAATATTCACTCACCCAAACCCTAGCTTATAATTTATCTCACAAATTTATTAATTTAGAAGGATAAGATAATAGTTGCTTAGGTCAGTAAAGAAGCGCAACCATTCTTGGAACAAGTCTATGGAACTACATGGTGAATCCCAGATTGTCGCATTCGACCAGGTCTGGCATACAGCGCTGCTTACTAAACTTCCGGCCTATTGCCTACTACCAAAACTTTGTACCTGGACAGCAAATTTTCTCTCCAACCAGTGCATTTCTGTTGTCGTTGATGGCCATTCCTCTAAACTGTATCCAATTAATGCAGGAGTTCCTCAAGGTTCAGATTTAACCCCTACTTTGTTTCTTCTCCACATCAATGACCTCCTCTCTAGCACATCCAACCCAGTTCACAGTTACGCGGACGACATCACCCTCCATTCAAATATACAATATTTTAAGCCTGTCTCTTTAGTCCAATTAGACGAGGATCGCAGACTCATGCAGGGTTCTGTCTCTGTGGATCTCCAAAAAATATTAGACTGGGGAAGTAGAAATCTTGTACAATTCAGATCCACCAAATCTCAGTCTTGCTTTCTATCTCATAAGAGATACACCAGCCCTAGACCCATCACAATGAACAACCAAGTTATTCAAAGTAATTAGTCCTTTTCACTTGTTGACATTTCTGTGGATCGAAATCTCAATTGGCACCAGCATGTCACATCAATTGCAGAAGCGGCTGCTAAGAAATTAGGTTTCCTCTTCTGGGCTCACAAATACTTTTTACCAGCTAATCTCTATACCTTATATACTTCACAAATAAGGCCAAACCTCGAATACTGCTCCCACATCTGGGGTGCTGCTGCTGCTTCTACACGTGCTATCCTGGACTCCATTCAGAAGAGAGCTATACGTCTCATCAGTGAGCCTACCCTCACCCAAAGGCTGCCATCCCTTGCCCACCGACGTGCCGTTGGTGACCTCTCTCTCTTTTATAGATATTTGCACAGGCACTGCTCAGAGGAGCTTTCTTCCATAGTTCCTCCACCTGCTGCCCCCAACAGATCTACCAGGGGAACAGAGCGAATGCACCCTTTTACTGTTCATGTCACCAGACATAGAACATCTTGTTATGCCCGCTCTTTTGTCCAGAGGACTTCCAAGTTGTGGAATTCCTTGCCGGCACATGTTTTCCCTTCTCCTCCGAACCTCCAAACCTTCAAGTCCAGAATTAACAAGTTGCCCCTTTCCTCCTTGTCGACACCCACGGTACGATAGTATTTATGCTGTAACCCCTCGTGGTGTGTTGTTGAAATATATATATATATATATATATATATATATATATATATATATATATATATATATATATATATATATATATATATATATATATATATATATATATATATATATATAAAAGCGAATAATATTGACTCTGCACAAAATTGCTTAGTTCAATACTTATTAATCGCTCATTATTAATGAAGCATGCAATGGCTAATGAGCTTTCCCAGATGTTATTGTTAAATCAGTAAGAGCATTACGGAAGCGACTCAAAAGCAGATTTTCATAAAAATCTTTTCAATATAAACGTCAATTTGCCGTCTGATATTGAGGCAATGTACTATCATTTAGACTTCCCTAAAGATTTTGTTGTGTCAGTAGAAAGGTTACGGTTGTGATAAAAACAATGACCGTAACAAGACCCCCCCCCGCTACTTTTGAAATTATCAAAAAATATAAGGCAAGAAATAGTATCAGTTGCTCAGCCATTACTCTGCGTGTTAAAGGTACCAAATAATTGGTTAAAAACTGATGAAAATAGCATTTTCCGACCAGTAGTGGCTCTTACGCTGTGATTTTAGAAACTTGAAAATAATTTCCAGCGATTTTTAATGGCAACTTTTGTCATGACAGTTTTTTCTGAAGCTGTAGAGCGAACAGTTCCTGACATATGGACAACGACCATTCTTAGTTGTCCACCCTGAACTTATGCACTTTAAGACTTGTAATGAAGTTCGATTTATTACGGTCATTTGAATAGCTAATAATTCATTTAGGCGGTGTAAATAACGGATATTTGCTAGGTAATAAATCTGACTCATTTTAGATACACTTCAGAGTATGAAAAGTCGCCACAGGTGGAACGTGGATTTTGTAGGATGAAACGCATAGCGCCGGTCTGACAGGCGCGATGAGATTCATCGTACAGTAAGCGAAGGGAGAAACGGAACGCAGTCCGAGAGATGCCCTCAGACCGTGCTCGCGACTAGAAGCTCCGGCGGTCGTACGTTGATTGTAAAGGTTTTAAAAGCGTCAGTCAGGTGTAATACCTGAAAAGTTTATTTAGCTGTACTACGGAGTAGTGAAAAGCAGCGTGTTATTTATTTAATAGTAAAGAACGAGAGTCTAGGAAGACTGTGTTCTGTTATAATAGTTTGCAAGGTTAGTTATACTGCGGAAAACTAGAAGAAGTATAATTGCAAACCGGTATAAATGTTTGGGTGTTTTATTAATGCTGTTCTATGTGAAATGTTAACAGCGTGGTGGGATTTCACGCGTATACAGAGTGTACTGTATGTAGGAGTGACTAAACTGGTCACGGGTTACCCATTTAAGGGAGGTCGAAGTCAGGTAAATAATTATACTGTATTATAGTGGAATTAGGGTGTTTTAGCGAATCATAGCGTGCTATACGGGGTGGACTACGTTTATTTCGAGGGACGTATTGTCCTTGAAGTATGCATGGATCTATTCTGAATGGTATGTGTTCGCTGGACAAGGTGTTTGGTTAGCTAGAGTGTCCAGCCTAGTTGAGTGGCAAGCTGGTCACGTTTCTTACCCATATAAGGGAAACGGGAGCACAGACTGTGCTGATAAAAGGGGTAGTATTTAGTGTGCCCGGCATCCTGTGCTGTATTGGGTCGACTACATTTGCTTTGAGGGACGTACGTCCTCGAAGGACGCTTGGATCGATTCAGAATGGTACGTAACGGCCGGATGGCACTGTTAGTTATATAGGGTGTTCGACAGAAATAGTTACCTGGTGGTATTAGTTAGGGTATTATAAGCGTAGGAACCGTTTGCCTACCCATCTAGCAGAGTCGGACTGTAAGGGAATTGCGGGAATAAAACCCAGGGGAAAGTAGAACCCCCGACTGGCGGAATTTATAGCGGGGCCATTTTCTGTTCGACGCAGGTGTATGTCGCTTTCCGCTTGCCGTTGCTTCGCTATGCCTTGTTGTTCGCTGTGCTAATGCTAATATCACGCTGTATTTGTAATAAATAGCACAAATATTATTCTAGTCGAATATCATTGTATTTTTAAATATTAACATATTTGTATCATTTCCACTATGAAAGAACGTCTTATCAGAGATAACATTATCTGACCTGAGATATGGTTTCTCTTTATTCACATGAACTGCAGCGAATTTTTGGTTTTGTAATGGGGGTTTTTACGTGCCTTTTACTTCTCTTTAAAACCAAGGTTTTTTCAATGACTGTAAATTCTAATTTTTATTATTATTAAAAGTTAAGTACTTATTGATTTAGTTATGTTTTAGGGTCGGCAACGTTTCGAGCGGCAGAATGTGTGTCCCTTTTCTATCCCCTTGTTACCTTGAACTTAATATTTAAGTTTTACGACCTTCAAGGGAGGTCTTGCCAAAATTTATTTGGAACACTTAAGACCGAGCACCTGGGTCGAATTCCCAGAATTTTACTATATATGCAGTCTTAGCGTATACCTAGTGACCCTAGTACATCAGAGTCACCCTATAAGAAACTGTTAATATGAACTCTAGTTTAGGGCTTCCTAAGCTAATAATGAAACCCAGCATCTAGTTTTAAAATTACTTTAATGCAAAAATAAAAATTATACAAATAACATTTTAAACAACTAAACAAGTTTTAATACACGCCTCTACAAAGGTTTCTGTATGATTAAAATTAAACAAAAGAAAACTTTCAATAAATTTTCAATAAAATTCCTCAATTCAAAAGGTTTTAAGCCAGGTTAAAATTATACTAAAAACTCGAAATTCTAATAATATAAACCCTAAAGGTTATTTAAACAGAAGGGTGTAAGAGTTTTTTCGAAACCTCTTAATGGATCAAATGTTATATAAAGTTGATACCGGTGAAAACTACATTGTTCTTGCCCCCGGTATAATTTTCCTAGTCTAATAATTGACTCTTTCTTAGCTGAATTACAGCTCTCACTTAGCTAAACTCTCATGACTCCAAGCCCTATCTCTCCCCTCGTATTATAAAATCTCAATTATTTCCCCATCCATTAAAATTTATATCACAAAACAACAACTGAATTTTAATCTGATTTCATTCTTTCCTATTATAAATAGCGCCCTACGGCACAAATTATCTATACTAATTTAGCTTACAGCCCATATGATTCAAAATATACATACAATTTAAGTTTAAGAATTAATTCGGTACATCGGGACAGCTAGCCTCTCAAATAAAAAACAATTTAAGCAATAGTTTAAAAAATGGAATGGACTCACCAAATTCGGCCCTTCCATCGGCCGTTAAACCACGGGCGTCCGCGTTAATCGCCTTTTTTTTTAACACTCCTAATTCACTTTCTGAAATTTTAACTTCCCTTCTCAATTTTCTCTGATTTTATAACGAAAAGACCACCCTTTACATTATTGTCGCGCGGTTACTTCTCGGCTCCGAGGCTGCCGAGCTTTCACTAACTTTTTTAGACCCGTATATCTTTTTTATTCTCCACTTATTAAATTCCGAGTTTGCACTTTTCTATGTGGAAACTAAATGACCCCGTTAGAGGTTAACTACTTGTGTACTATCCTCCACGGTGCGGTGTTGAGTTACAATATGCATCAGATTGACCATTGAACCGCGCATTTTAGCTTGCTAAGGTGTTTTGATTGCACATAATTAGATACACACCATTCCCGCAAAGCCTACCTAGCTCCCGAGAACTCTACGGGATATAATAACTTTCGACCCCTGGCTATAGTTTTCTTCTCCACTCGAGTTACCCTAGGACAAGGCTGTTATGAAACAGTAACTTTGTGGTGTTCTAGCAGACGTCCTCACGGGGATTTGACCTCGTCCTATTTAATAGGGAATAAAGATGGCGCCCGAGGATATGTAACTTAGAATATTTAGGTCACATCTGAAGGACGGATTGGCAACTTATCTGTCGGGCCTCTGCTGATCCGGAGCATCATTACAGACTATAATATTTTAAAGTTTTAAATTCTCACCTCTACTAAATCTTGAGATAATGAATCACCTGTGATGCCATATACCACCTTTAAAAGTGATATAGCATTACTAATCACTTTAGCAGGAAACCTTTGGTCTTTCAGGTAAAATTCAAGACTTCTCTTCAATTGATTCATCTTATCTAAGCCAGTTGTACAAGATATTGATGCTCTCCGTCTGGTTAGTATCTTGTTTAATGCATAAAACATATATTTACAGCTTCTTTGATCTACAAGCTAGAACAAAACAGATATATTACTGAAATTACAAAAAAAAAAACTGAATCTTACCTTCTCAAAATTTTCGAAAATAAAATCTGTTAGCATTACAAAATCTGTGTAATTAACATATTCAAGAATGCTACATAAAAGCTTCAAAAAATGTTCATTGTCTTTGTGGAGTTCACTGATAATTTTCTTTACATGTTCTGGTCTGAAAAGTTAATAATATTTATTAAGACAGTGTAATATAATAATAATAATAATAATAATAATAATAATAATAATAATAATAATAATAATAATAATAATAAAGAATAGGAAAATAAACAAAAATTTTAACAAAATGGAAAACCGACTTCACAAAAAAATATTCTAAAACAAAAAATGCACTAAAAAGTAAAAAATAATTGCGTATTCTTCTGTCTACAACTTACAATCAACTCATTTTTTCCACTCAATGTATGATCAATGCATTTACCATGCAAGAATGTAGGTACCCACTTAAACTTAACCTCTAACTCACCACATACCTATGATGAACAAACAATTCTCAAAAGATTTATTTAGAGTTCACCTAAGCAGACAGTTTTAAATATATGTGTAGACTGCTTAAAAGACAATCAAATTATTAGGATCATATAATGTAAAATTATTGTTATTTTTGGAGTCGGTGTCAGCCAAGATGGGTTTGTAACTACTTAACGTGAAATGTCTTACTATATAACAATTGGCATACACACTTTACACACATAGACGCAGCACGCAACGCGGGAGGGTCGATTGCGCGCGCGCGCCCGGAAGAATGGTTGGAGGGGTATAGCCGAGTGAGCGAGGCAAACGCATACGCCGGCCATACGCCAGTCAGTCAAGAGAAAGAAGCGACAGGAGTTACTTGATTATAAACCGATTGCGATTCTTTTTCATTCTACACCGTCTTTCTTAAGATAATTCTTTATGTTTATTATTATAGCTACATTTTCGTATCAATGTTGCTTGATATTGTCGTATTAAATTTCATTTGTAAGTAGGTTGAATTAGGTAATGGTACTTTGTCTTGAGAGAGGTATTGTCACAGCATAATATCTTATTAAAGTTCATTTGCAAATATGTTTAATTAGGTGTGTGTGTCTTGTTGCATTCAAATTCATTTGTAAAAAGGTTTAATTAGGTATTGGTATATTGTCGTTTCAAGGTCCCAGGATATTGTCACAGTATATTGTATAAAATTTCATTTGTAAAATAGATTTCATAAGGTATTCTCATATTATTAATGTAATGTTTTTTGTCATATTTCCTTGGCTGACACCGACTCCAAAAATAACAATAATTTTACATTATATGATCCTAATAATTTGATTGTCTTTTAAGCAGTCAACACATATATTTAAAACTTTCTGCTTAGGTGAACTCTAAATAAATATTTTGATAATTGTTTGTTAGTCATAGGTAAGTGTTGAGTTAGAGGTTAAGTTTAAGTGGGTACCTACATTCTTGCTTGGTAAATGCATTGATCATACATTGAGTGGAAAAAATAAGTTGATTGTAAGTTGTAGACAGAAGAATACGCAATTATTTTTTACTTTTTAGTGCATTTTTTGTTTTAGAATATTTTTTTGTGAAGTCGGTTTTCCGTTTTGTTAAGATTTTTGTTTATTTCTTTATTTTTAGTGAATCTGAAGCTTTATATCTGATTTAATTAGACGGCAGCGCAACGGTGTGATCCACAATCATCATAAATGTAGTCGAAGTCAATTATATACGCATTATTAACCTAGAAAAAAGTTTTGAGGTAACACACAAGAACATCATCAATGTAGTCGAAGTCAATTATATACGCATTATTAAGGATAACTCAAAAACTACTGGTTGGATCCTGATCACATTTATATGAGACCACACGTGAAGCACCAGCTTTCAAATAAAAAAAGAATCATCAAAATCGGTTCACCTAGAAAAAAGTTCTGAGGTAACACACAAGAACATCATCAATGTAGTCGAAGTCAATTAAATACGCATTATTAAGGATACCTCAAAAACTACTGGTCAGATCCTGATCACATTTATATGGGACCACATGAGAAGCACCAGCTTTCAAATAAAAAAAAAAGAATCATCAAAATCGGTTCACCTAGAAAAAAGTTCTGAGGTAACACATAAAAAAAACCGTCGAATTGGGAACCTCCTCCTTTTTTTGAAGTCGGTTAAAAATAGGAAGTGCGACAATACAATGGTTGAACATGCTGAAAGGACTTTCTACTGTCAGCTTAATTTAGCTAGGAATGCAGCCGCCGATACTTTTCCAAATAATGAACAAATTGAAGCGTTCTGGCAAAGTCAACTAGCCACAACAGCCTCCTGCAATATTGACGCCAGTTGGGTTAACGAAGAACACCGAGCTTGTCAGAGTTATGAACAAATGCATCATGAGCCGTTTACCACAGATGAAGTCTCCGAGGTTATTAAAGAGCTTCATAATTGGAAGGCACCCGGGCCTGATGGTGTCCAAAACTTTTGGCTGAAGAAATTTGGGTGTACAGATCATCTATTGGCTGTTTTAATAAATGATGTTATACTTGACCCAAAAAAGATGTCATTGTTTTTCACACAAGGAAACACGTATCTTCTGCCAAAGGACCAGCATTGTTCTGCAGACCCCGACAGATACCAACCAATAATTTGTCTTTTGACACTATATAAGTTGATCACATCCTGCCTTGAGAAACACATATATGCGCAGTACGAACCAAATAACATAATTACGAAGCAGCAAAAGGGGTGTGCCAAACTATCTATGGGGTGCAAAGAACAGTTAATAATTGATTCGGTTGTGAGCAATCAAGCTTACAATTGACGAATAAATCTCTTTGCTGCCGACGTGGATTATAAAAAAGGCATTTGATTCAGTTCCACACGAATGGCTCAAAAGTGTGCTGAAGATGTATAAAATCAATAACTACATCCTGAGCTTCCTTGAACACACAATGTCTACCTGGAGAACAAAGATTCAGTTACGGATACAAACGGGTGACAACTTCGTAATCAGCATGATACCAATTAGAAGAGGTATTTTTCAAGGCGATTCGCTAAGCCCATTGTGGTTCTGCCTCACATTGAATCCAGTATCAAATCGCCTGAACTCCACCAGATATGGCTTCAGTATCAAAAGCAATGGCAGGGAGCAAATGAGGCTACATCATCTGCTGTATATGGATGATGTTAAGCTGATGGCCTCCACAAAAAAACACCTGGAACAACCCCTAAAAATCGTGGAAGGGTTTTCAAGAGATATTGACATGCAGTTTGGGCTTGACAAATGTCTCACCTTATGTGTAGTCAGAGGAAAAATACAACCAGGTGTATATGACATGCAGAACGGCCAGGAAATTGTCTCAATGGATGTAAAAGAGTGTTACAAATACCTGGGAATACAGCAAGCGAGAAAAATAAACCACCCGGTCATCAAGAACGATCTGACGAATTAGTTTATGAAACGAGTAAAGCAGGTGGTGGGATCACATCTTAACAGCAAGAACCTGACTAAAGCGCTGAATACATATGCATATTCTGCACTTAGCTACTCATTTGGGATTGGGGACTGGAGTAAAACGGACATCGAAAATCTACAATGGAAGGTGCGAACACTCCTAACAAAATCCAAAAAGCATCACCCCCCTAGTGCTATCGAGCGAGTAACCCTACACAGACACCAAAGTGGAAGAGAAGTGTTGGATATTGGTAAACAGTTGGACCAGCAAAGTGAACCTGCGTACATATTTCCATCAGCAGGCGCTTACTTCTGAACTACACTGTGCCATATGCGAGGCAGATGATTCAACACCACTACAATTAAAAGAAAGTGAAATACAATGTCACCATCGGATTGATCAGGACAAGCTGCAATCTTGGATGCAGAAGCCTCTCCATGGGCGACATCTGAATGAGACCTCCCAGGCACATGTCGACAAATTGGCGTCGAACTACTGGTTGGTGTCCGGACAGATGTTTCCAGAGACAAAGGGGTTTTTGCTGTCCATACAAGATCAGGTCATCCCAACAAAAAACTGCCTGAAGCATATAGTGGGAGATGATTCGGTCCAAGATAAGAAATGTAGATTTGGGTGTCAGTCATCAGAGACTATCCAGCATGTCACCGGAGGATGTCAAGCGTTTGCTGCAACAGAGTATAAAGAGAGGCATGAAGCAGTTGCGAAAATACTTCATGGAGAACTCGCTCTGAAACTGGGACTTTTAAATCTTAGTAAGGTGCCCTACTATATATACACTCCCGAGCCTGTTCTAGAGAACTCAGGATACAGGTTGTACTGGGATCTGAACGTCACATAATTTATATGATAGTATCATCTCAAATGAGAGTCAAGAGGTTGCACCAGCTATGTAAAAAGTAGTTTAGAATGTTTTCATTCTCTGATGACGCTAACGTTGTTAGTGAAACGATCGTCAGGTCTTCAAAAAGATGTGTTGTGGTGATTTGGGTTCTCCAAGTGTACTTATCATACTTTTTCTTAGGAATTGCTGTTAATCCATTTAAATTTAAAAAAAATGCAATGAACTTAAATGATCATACTTACTTTAAGAGACCTAATGAATCGCATTTCTTGAACAATTCATCAAAATTGTAGTCCTCTGAAATGAGTAGCTTAAGAAATATATCTCCATCATAAGGATGTCCATCGATTTTATGTGGATATAATATGGCATTATAGAGATGCTGAAAAATAATACTGATAATACAATGGAACTCTATACGCTACATATTTTATAAAATATTGTGACGAAGTCACTCGTTCTAGCTATATTTTTAATTTACAACATAAGAATTCCCAAACCTCAGTCATTAGTATTTTTCCAGTTTTGTCTAAAATTTTTGAGAGATTTATGTATAACCAAATAATTGGTTATTTTAATAATACGAATTTGCTTCCCAATGTACTACAATGTGGATTCAGCCGGGGATATGGTGACCTGGACAGTAAAAGGGTGCATTCGCTCTGTTTCCCTGGTAGATCTGTTGGGGACAGCAGGTGAAGGAACTATGGAAGAAAGCTCCTCTGAAAAGTGGCCGTGCAGATATCTATAAAAGAGAGAGAGAGGTCACCAACGGCACGTCGGTGGGCAAGTGTTGGCAGCCTTTGGGTGAGGGTAGAGTCACCGATGAGACATATAGCTCTCTTCTGAATGGAGTCCAGGATAGCGAGTGTAGAAGCGGCAGCGGCACCCCAGATGTGGGAGTAGTATTTGAGGTTTGGCCTTATTTGTGAAGTATATAACATATAGAGATTAGCTGGTGAAAAGTATTTGCGAGCCCGGAAGAGGAAACCTAATTTCTTAGCAGCCGCTTCTGCAATTGATGTGACATGAACTTGGTTGTTCATTGTGATGGGTCTAGGGCTGGTGTATCTCTTATGAGATACAAAGCAAGACTGAGATTTGGTGGAGTTGAATTGTACAAGATTTCTACTTCCCCAGTCTAATTTTTTTTGGATATCCACAGAGACAGAACCCTCCATGAGTCTGTGATCCTCATCTAATTGGGCTAAAGAGACAGGCTTAGAATATTGTATATTTGAGTGCAGGGTGCTGTCATACGCGTAACTGTGAACTGGGTTGGATGTGCTAGAGAGGTCATTGATGTGGAGAAGAAACAAAGTAGGGGCTAAAGCTGAACCTTGGGGGACTCCTGCATTAATTGGATACAGTTTAGAAGAATGGCCATCCACCACAACAGAAATGCTCCAGTTAGAGAGGAAATTAGCTGTCCAGGTACAAAGTTTTGGTGGTAGGCCATAGGCCGGAAGTTTATTAAGCAGCGCTGCGTGCCAGACCTGGTCGAATGCTTTGGATATGTCTAGAGCGACAATCTGGGATTCACCGTGTAGTTCTGTGGACTTGTTCCAAGAATGGGTGACAAAGGAAAGGAGGTTGGCAGTTGATCTGCGCTGACGGAGTCCACACTGCCTGTCGTGGATTAGACTGTGTTTTTTAAGAAATTTTAGTAATTCAGTGTTTATATACTTTTCCATCACTTTAGAGATGACTGAAAGGAGAGAAATAGGCCTGTAGTTGCTAGGAGGCGCTTTGGATCCCTTCTTGGGGACGGATTGTACTCGAGCCGTTTTCCAGCTACTAGGAAATATGCCTCTATTGTAATATTTTTGAAGCAGACGAGTCAGGACAGGAGCAAGTTCTAGTGCGCATTTTTTGAGAACAATTCCTGGGATCTCGTCAAGGCCAGAGGCTTTCTTGGTATTTAGAGAAGAGATCATCTTTCGTACCTTTTTAGTTTTGAAAATGATATCCGTCATTTTATGCGTGACATTGGGGACTGTTGGTGGTTAAACATTTGGAGCTGGGTTGAGAGTAGAATTGCCGGTGAACAACGAGGCAAAAAGTTCAGCCTTGCCCAGGGCGGTAGAAACAATTTCATCCCCTGAAACAAGAGGTGGGAAATTATTCCCAATAGATTTAGAAAGAGTCCAGAAGGGTTTGCTGCCGTTGGAGCTTGAGAGGACTTTGTTTTTGATGTGGTTATTAAACGAGTTTTTTGCCTCAGAAAGAATGCGGACACAGCGGTTTCTTGACTGGGATTGTGTAGAAGCGTTTTGTGAGCTTTGACCTTTTCAAGTCTGGCCTTGTCACAGGATTTAGAGAACCAGGGCTTTTGAGTGACTGAAAAGGTTTTCTGTGTACGTGGAAAAAAAATTCCATGCCAGCTTGGATGATTTCGGTGACGTTTTGTGAGATATCAGAGGGGTCAGGATGAGAGGAGCAGACAGACGCCCATGGAAATGAGGAAAAGTAATCCCGCATTTCGTCCTAGTTCGTGGAGTTGTAGTGCCAAACGATACGTGGGTGTGATAACTGTGTGATATCAGGTTGTGCAGGAAGCAGTGACCATGCCGTGGTCTGAGCAACCAAGGGGGGTGGTGACTGATGTCTTATAGCATTTAGGTTTTGTAGTAAGAAGGAGATCAAAGGGAGTTGAGCTGTGTCAAATCATACTTCGCTGATAGAAAAATGCAAATTGTGGTTAATAACAATTATTCAACATATACAGATGTCCTCTAATATAATATATACTATATATAATATATACTTCTGAAATTTTTAGTTCAGAGTCGATGCAAGATACAAGCCTACACGTACGATACTCAAGTATATTATCACTTTCCAAAAAAAAAAAAAAACTCTGGACGCAGCAAGTGCGTTATGGTAGTGAATTTTCATAAAAATGTTTTTATTGCAAATATGTGTGTTTTCTTTTTAAGAAAGCAGGCATCAATTTTGGTTACCAGTATAACCTATATAGTAAAAGCAATGTGCCATGTTTCATAAAAATAACTTTATTGTGTGAAAATGTACCAAGATTTCCAAAAGTAGACTTAAAGTGTTCCCGGAAAAACTCGTTTCTTGGTCAACCTTATAGGTTAATAGCAAATTGGGCTATTCAAATATGAAGCATTTGATCAAAGTTCGCTACCATAACGCACTTGCTGCATCCAGAATTTCTTTTCTTACAAACATGCATTATATTTTGATGGAAAATGTAATAACATAAGGCGTGTTTGATTAAAAAAAAAGAAAATTTGTATCACCAATGACTTATGGGCCATCCTGTGATTGTAGAAATATTTTTTTAAGATGTAGCTCAAGACACCCTATAATTAATATATACAAATTTTTTTCAAATCTTGTATAATAACGGATATATTGAGCTTTATTGATTTTTTACGAAAATTCGACAAAAATTATATACCATTAAACGATAAACTCTATAGCTAAGGCTACTGCCAAGCATCAGGGAAAGCGTCTATTTCAAATGAATTTTCTGGAAACATTTTAGTAAAATGAAGGACAATGACGGTTGAAACTAAGACTTCAGTGTTTGTAAAACATCCTTCTTGAGACATTTGATTTCCATAGCCCGTATTAGTTTCAAGTTATTTGCCAAGATGTTGCCGATTTTGACGTTTTAAGTCTCAACTTTGACGTTTTGAGGAAAACCCCAATTTATTTTTCTTTAAATGCCTATAACTTTTTTGTATTTTGACATACAGAGCTAAATTTTGGTAGGTACATTGCATATAAGGACATAAACCTGCGTACCAAATTTGGTTGCCCTTACTTTGTTAATTCGGGAGATATCAATTTTTTTCGAAAGAAAACACAAAGTTTTCCGGGAAAACCTGGGCAGATTTTCCTGGCTAACGAACTTATCCAAGCCATTTGCAAAAGGAATTTATTCACCAAATTTAATCAAAATCGGCCCATTATTTTTTGAGTTATCGGTGTGATACATATATATATATATATATATATATATATATATATATATATATATATATATATATATATATATATATATATATATATATATATATATATATATATATATATATATATATATATATATATATATATATATATATATATATATATATATATATATATATATATATAAATACATATATATGAACATATAAAAATTCAAACTGACCCCGGATATGTGTTCTGGGGGGCCTAATTAGCGCTCATTTGAAGAAATTTTTTCAAAATTCAAAAGTCAAGATCTCCTCATTAGTGAATTTTTTTAAGAAAATTCACTAAAAAGGACTACTTACAAGCTTGTCAATGCATCAATAAAGATCTGGTAGCTGTTCGACATTGGTTCTTGAAAGATAGTGTGAAGTTGAACCTCAGCAAATTTAAACTTATGTGTTTTGTAAATAAAAACAACAGCTTGTTATACAAAATTTTAAAATTCATATTAACCATGTTCTAATTCATTTTCTAATTCAAATTACAAGCCTCCCAGGGAGAGTATTGACACCCTCAATAACTTAAGCACTGGCGCCCGAGAACCAATTAAAAATGAATCAATTGGAAAAAGTCCAGCTTTTTTTATGTAACATAAAATTCACTATTACCTTTACAAATTCTGAAGACGTTCCAGAAGGATGAGTTGCCATTTTGTATAGGAGACTAAAAATACACTGTGACATATTCTGATTGCCTTTAGTCGTCATCTTAACAAAAACAGTCGATAATGTGTATAAACATGATCTTAAGTCGTATGGCGTTGCTTCTTCAGCAAGTAATTTGATAACCTAAAACAAGGAACATAATGTAAGAGGAAATATTGCTTCGATTGAAAACTTAAGCGAGATTAGAAATGATTGAAATCTGAGCTGTAGAATTTGGGAAAGTTAAAAATTTATTTTTTATTTTTATGATTAAAGTTTTGACTTTGAGAACTGGCTCATTCAATCACTGCCAATCTTCAAAATGAACAAAGATGCATCTGACCTTGCTTTTCACAATGGCAAAACCTGCCTTAAGAATGTTAATCTAACAAGCTCTTTAACTTTTTTTCTTTTATCACCCTATACACTTGCTGTTTACTAACAATAGATATTAAAATTAAAGCTTACATACATATCCACTCACACACATACGCGAGCGCATATACACTCATGTATACGCACCCACGTCAACAGGATTTATACGTCCAGTACTTAACACTAGGTGCAGGACAGAAAATGCACATTATTTCTTTATTTGCACATACACACACATACATATGCATGCACACATCTACACTACAAGTTGCTGCAGGAGAAACACTGTGACAGTTTTCACACCAATGGAGTCTGTCATGGTGACTTTTTAACATACTGGGGAGGCTGCGGTCAAAATAGGTTAACACAAGGAAAGACTATACATTAAACTGCTAGGTTTCTTTAGTACCCCTTAAGACTATATGCTAAGAGCTATATATACCTAGCTAACTTAGTCTTTAACAAAACACATGAAAGCTACCATGACACTTTTATTACAAACAGCTTCTATATAAATCACATCAAGTGGAAAGAAAACATTGTACTCTATCAAATTACAAAATAATATTTTTCCTTGTTCATGATGCATAATACAGGAAAAAATCAAATGATTTAAATCAGCTGAGCTGGTATTGTCGCATGAGCTAAATGGATTGTCTTCAACTTTTATTTTATACAAATGGGACTTAAAAGCACTATGTCCTATGATAATTCTGTTAAGTGTCATAGACAAATACCTAGGAAGCAACAGTTCTTTGTAAACATACTGTTTTCTGAGATTGGGGATGATACTACTGAAGTACTTGTTACAGCTACTTTTCAACTTATCCCAATGATCCTGCCATCTTGTATTACACACATGTTTTACTTGCGGAAGTAGATCTCTGTTACTGTAAAAGTCATGTTTACAACCTGTGTTCGTTGCTTTTTTAGCAAAATAGTCGGTCATTGAATTACCCTCAAGCTTTGAGTGCCCTTTAACCATATGAAAGTAACTCTTTTGTACTGTTGTTCCAAGACCGCTAATTGATAAGCAATATCACATATTACCCTGGACTGATATATAGCATTTTGAAGATTCGATAGAGTTCTTAACAGTGAAAGGGAATCGGTCAAAACAACAAAGCTACTCATATTTTGGTTACAGGCTAGTACTAACAGCTTCAGCAGTATAAATTGAAGTGAACTTTGGCAGACTAAATAGCTCAACATAATCTGATTGTTTAATGTACACTGCACATCTCACTCAATCTTGAATTTTTGACCCATCAGTATAAATCTTGACCGCTTCTTTATACAGTTTTAACGCTTGTTTCAATATACAAGTATTTATATCTGGTATATTAGTAAATATGGGTATAATAATGTGAGGTTTTATCAGTTATATGTTATAAGAGAAATCAAATCTAAAATGAAGGATTTCTTTCGCATACCAATGAGAATTTTCGATTTCCCAAGAAGCTTCAAATAATGTTGGTGAAGTTTTGTTTCTCCAATAGTTGTGCGCAAGATGGATCACAGCTAGCTGTTGAACTTTCATGAACGTGTCCTAAGGGTCTGAGCTAAAGTTTTTTATAAGAAATTTACAGGATATCAAAAATCTTCTAACAAAAACTCGTTGTTCATTTGTTAAAACTAAAAGAGATTGTACAGGAGAAGTTTTGATTGCTCCTGATATGATTCTAAGAGCTTTATATTGGATTCTGTCAATTTTTGTTAATAGCATGTTAGAAGCAGATCCATAAAATATAGAGCCATAGTCTAAGATAGACCTAGTGTATGCTCGATAAAATGTCATTGTAGTTGACATGTCTGCACCATGATTTCTGAGTGTAGTGTATTTTAAAATATTTAAGCTTTTCTCTGCTCTATCTTTTAGTGAATCTATATGATTTTTCCATCCCAGTTCCTGGTCGAGAGTGATTCCTAAGTATTTGACAGAGGATCGCAATGGAAAGTTAGTTCCAGCAAGAGAAATGGATGGAATTGGAACATTGAGCTCTTTAATTCCATGTCTTGTGAAGAAAGTTACTAATGTCTACAGATAGAGTAAAACCGTTTTTTTTTTGTTCCCTCAGGGCTCGATAGCACCGGAACCCTTGGTTGATTGTGCATACCCTTAGTCTTACTCCACCCATTCCAAAATCACTGTGCCTTGAACTAGTCTGCACAGCGATTGGTAGGGTGAAGTTTTATATTGCTCTGTCTCCGGTCTAGAGTGACCGTAGATCAGTTGTCTTTTCCGGTCCAGAGCTATACACTCACACAAGATGTGCTGGGCTGATTCCCCCCCTTCGCCGCAGAGTCTGCATGCGAGATCCTCTTCGAACCGCCCCATTTTATGCAGGTGTTTCTTGACGGCCATGTGTCCCGTCAAGAGACCTGTTGTGTTTCTGAGCTGTCCTCTGCTAAGGTTTAGCAGCTCCACAGCTCTCTTTGAACTGGGTCCGTCAATTATTGACTTTCCATGTCTGAGCCCTGGACAGTCCGCCCAGTACACCTTGTGTTGGTTTCTGACCCAGGACTTAATGGCTCCCCTGGCAGTGCTCTTTGACACGCCCAGAGCCGGTTCCGGTCCCATAAATGGTTCTGCTGACCCTCTCTTCGCGAGACTGTCAGCTTCTTCATTGCCGTTGACCCGGCACCCAGATGAGGGTCACCTCATTCTGCCCAGCCAGGTCGCTCGTCTCGTCTCGGCACTCACTCACCAGCCAGGAATTTACCCGTGGGCTACTTAGTGCCTTAAGGGCTGCCTGGCTGTCTGTGGCTATGAGGATCCGCTTGTTGGTGTAGCCCCTCCTCTTGTTCTCCCGCACACAGTGCAGGTGGCGTACATCTCGGCCTGGAACACTGTTGCATGGGCTCAGAGGGAAATACTATGACTTACCCTCGGTCCTTCCGAGTAAACACCTGCCCCCGTCCCACGCTCCCCGCCGGATCCGTCCGTGAACCAAACGAGCGCGTCCCGTGGAATGCCCGGCGTCACCTCCCGCCATGCCTAGCGATCGGGGATTTCCACTGTAAAGTTGTTTTCCCTGCACATTCGCGGGCTCGCGAAGTCTGACCTCATTTCAAGCATGGGCTCCTTCACGATCTCCTGAATTTTGCAGTGGCCCCTGAAGCCTGGGTTGATCTTCAGTCTACCATTGCAGGCTAGTCTGTATAGTCCTAGCCTGGCCTCTCCCATAATAACTAAGTGTAGGGGGGGTAGATCCAGCAACACCTCCATGGCGGCTGTTGGGGTTGAAGACATGGCCCCTGTGATGCCTAGGCAAGCCATCCTTTGGATCTTGCCTAGTTTTTGTTTGGCACTGGATTGTGTCACCTTAGGCCACCAGACCAGTGCCGCATATGTTAACGATGGTCTGACCACCCTTGTGTACAGCCAGTGGGCCATACTAGGTCTTAGTCCCCACGTTTGTCCATATAGCCGCCTAGTGATTTTTCCAATGTGACCATTCTAGGTTAGCTTAGAGTCCAATACGACCCCAAGATATTTTACCTCCCTGACCATTGGAACGCTCCTACCGTATAGAGTGAGAGTTCTGTGGCTTTCACACTTCCTCCTCCTCGTAAACGGCACGACGGTTGCTTTCTCGGGGCTCACCCCGAGCCCTTGATCAACCGTCCACCCTTCCACCACTTTCAGTGCAGTCTGCATACGCTCCCACACTGCCTGTGTGACCTTTCCTCGGACTATGATGACAATGTCGTCCGCATAGCCCTGTACCTCATATCCCCCTCCCGAGAGCCTCCCCAGCAGGCCGTCCACGACTAGACACCAGAGCAAGGGAGACAGAACGCTCCCCTGCGGACACCCCGCCGCGACCCCCGCCAGCAGAGTCCCTCCCGCGAGTGAGGTGAACACCGCCCTGTCCCTGAGCATGGAACCGATCCACCTGCAGCAGGTCTCCTCTATTCCACGCTCCCGGGCAGCTGCCAGAACCGATCCGAACGAGGTGTTGCTAAAGGCCCCCTCTATGTCTAGGAAGGCCCCCAGCGCCACCTCCTTGTTCTCCAGCGTATTCTCCAGTTTCAGCATCAGTTGGTGCAGTGCTGTTTCTGTTGAGAATCCTGCTCTGTATGCATATTGTCCGCAGTGTGAGTAAAACCGTTAGTGAAATTAAAATGAATCATATTTGACATAGCTAAAGAGAGCTCAGTTAGGCATTGACTATAGGTGCTTTGATTAGTGTATACAGAAATCATCAGCATACTGTAAGCATTGTATTTCTTCAGACAGTATTTTGTGAAAATCGTGAGTATAAATGTTCAAGAGAACAGGGCTCAAAACTGAACCCTGGGGACAAGTTAAAATTAATTCACTAAGTGCAAATTTGAACCTGTGATGAGCAAAATGTCCTTTTATTTATCATATCTACACTAACATTACCTAAATTAGTTTACTTTAAGAAAAATTAAGATAAATACCTGAATGCAAAAATTTTCTTCAACATCAAAGTGTGTCGCTAAATAACAGACTATGTTACAAATATGTCTGTTCCTAGCTCGGTTTTTCCACTTAGGATCCACCAAAACTGTTAGTCTTTTCAAAAATGTCCTTTTATTTATCATATCTACAGTAGATTCTAAAACCACCTGAAAAATAATACAAATAATGAGAAACGCTAATTTAGAGGGCAAATAACCATTCTATAGCATAACAGAGGCAACATTAAAAGGCAGAAAATTTTTATTATTATTATTATTTTATTTCAACAACACACCACGAGGGCTTACAGCCTAAATACTATCGTACCGTGGGTGTCGACAAGGAGGAAAGAGGCAACTTGTTAATTGTGGACTTGAAGGTTTGGAGGTTCGGGGGAGAAGGAAAAACATGTGCCGGCAAGGAATTCCACAACTTGGAAGTCTTCGGGACAAAAGAGCGGGCATAACAAGATGTTCTATGTTTGGTGACCTGGACAGTAAAAGGGTGCATTCGCTCTGTTCCCCTAGTAGATCTGTTGGGGGCAGCAGGTGGAGGAACTATGGAAGAAAGCTCCTCTGAGCACTGCCGGTGCAGAAATCTATAAAATAGAGAGAGAGGTGATCAACGGCACGTCGGTCGGCAAGGGATGGCAGCCAGCTCTCTTCTAAATGGAGTCCAGGATAGCGAGTGTAGAAGCGGCAGCAGCACCCCAGATGTGGGAGTAGTATTCGAGGTTTGACCTTATTTATAAAGTATATAAGGTATAGAGATTAGCTGGTGAAAATTATTTGCGAGCCCGGAAGAGGAAATCTAATTTCTTAGCAGCCGCTTCTCCAATTGATGTGACATGTTACTGCCAATTGAGATTTCGATCCACAGAAATGCCAACAAGTGAAAAGCACTCATTACTTTGAATAACTTGGTTGTTCATTGTGATGGTTCTAGGGCTGGTGTACCTTTTATGAGAAAGAAAGCAAGACTGAGATTTGCTGGGGCTGAATTGTACAAGATTTCTACTTCCCCAGTCTAATATTTTTTGGAGATCCACAGAGACAGAACCCTGCATGTGTCTACGATCCTCATCTAATTGGGCCAAAGAGACAGGCTTAGAATATTGTATATTTGAGTGGAGGGCGCTGTCGTCTGCGTAACTGTGAACTGGGTTGGATGTGCTAGAGAGGAGATCATTGATGTGGAGAAGAAACAAAGTAGGGGCTAAAGCTGAACCTTGAGGAACTCCTGCATTAATTGGATATAGTTTAGAGAAATGGCCACCCACAACAACAGAAATGCTCCGGTTGAAGAGGAAGTTTGCTGTCCAGGTACAGAGTTTTGGTGGTAGGCCATAGACCGGAAGTTTATCAAGCAGCGCTGCGTGCCAGACCGGGTCGAATGCTTTGGATATGTCTAGAGCGACAATCTGGGATTCACTGTGTAGTTCCATAGACTTGTTCCAAGAATGGGTGACAAAGGAAAGGAGGTCGGCAGTTGATCTGCGCTGGCGGAATCCATACTGCCTGTCGTGGATTAGACTGTGTTTTTCAAGAAATTTTAGTAATTCAGTGTTTATATACTTTTCCATCACTTTAGAGATGACCGAAAGGAGAGAAATAGGCCTGTAGTTGCTAGGAAGCGCTTTGGATCCTTTCTTGGGAACGGGTTGTACTCGAGCAGTTTTCCAGTTACTAGGGAATATGCCTCTATTGTAAGATGTCTGAAACAGACGAGTCGGGACAGGCGTCAGTTCTGGTGCGCATTTTTTGAGAACAATTGCTGGGATCTCGTCAAGGCCAGAGGCTTTCCTGGTATTAAGAGAAGAGAGCATATTTCGTACCTTTTTAGTTTTGAAAATGATATCCGTCAGTTTATGCGTGACATTGGGGACTGTTGGTGGTTGAACATTTGGAGGTGGTGTGAGAGTAGAATTGCCGGCGAACAACGAGGCAAAAAGTTCAGCCTTGCCCAGGGCAGTAGAAACAATTTCATCCCCTGAGACAAGAGGTGGGAACGTGCTCTTGCAGAAATTATTCCCAATAGATTTAGCAAGAGTCCAGAAGGGTTTGCTGCCGTTGGAGCTTGAGAGGACTTTGTTTTTGATGTGGTTATTAAACAAGTTTTTTGCCTCAGAAAGAATGCGGACATAGCGGTTTCTTGTGTCGTTAAATGCTTGACACATAAATGCTGATCTGATGATGGTAAAAGTGGTGTGACGCAAATCGTGTGTCTTTTAACACATCTAAAACAAAATATTACTTCTGAGTAGAGTATGTGGTAGACATACATACATTTGAAAACAAAAGGCTTTTCCTTCCAGACAACTAAACTATGGGTCAATTGAAGTGAAACACCTTAAATTTTGGATGCTGTTTGATCGTTTGTAGCTCAAAACCAAGTTCACAGAATCTGCTCAAATTTTTATAGCTTGACAGATCTTTCTTGAGGCTTCTGATTGGTAGACAGTAACAAAATTTGCACGCACATGCTACAGGATACAGACTGGAATATAAGTAGATGTTTTTTCAGAAACATTTCAAACGATGGGCATTAGTCAACGAGGAGAGTAATATACATTTCTGGTATGCGATTTAGAAGTATACCTTTATACTTCAGGATGTTTTCGAGGCTTTTTTAATATCGTAGCCCACTACGTTTTTATAATCAATTTTGTATTTTAGATCCAACCCAGCCTAAGTAAAAATGCGATCGGTGAGACGGATTATGTTTGCTTTTGGTATTCAGTGCTGAAGAATATCTCCATACTTCGGGACGTTTTTGAAATTTTGTTGATATTGCGGTAATATTGTGGTGACCTTATTTTTTGACCTGTCTCGTGCCTTTGACACAGTAGATCCTTTTTTTGTTAGGGAGAAGATGTGATCGTTGGGGATAAGAGGCACTTGCAGCGACCTTCTGCTTTCGTATCTCACCAACAGAGTTACTTGTAAAAGCGAATAATATTAATTCCCAAAGATATAGTGTAAGTATGGGCACACCCCAGGGAACTGTCATTGGCCCACTTTTGTTTACACTCTATGTAAACGATTTGCCGCAATTTATACAAGACGGAAAAGTCTTCATGTATGCTGATGACACTTCTATTGTTGTCTACGGCAAGATGGTGGAGGAAACTGAATTTAAATTACAATCAGTAGTACAATCTTTTGATGAATGGTGTTCGACTAATTTTAAACTATGACAAGACTTTTTCTTTTGAAATGCATAACTGCCACCGAAGAGAGAGGATATGCGACAGCACTATTTTGGTGAATGGAAATGCGGTGCAATTCAAAAAGGTGACAACATTTTTTGGTGTTAGAATTGACCATAGCCTGTTATATATAGACCAGATCGAACACGTGTGCAAGAAATTAAATTCCACGTTTTGTGATGCCTAAAGATTCCATAAGCTCGGAACATCTGCTAAAAGTCTATTACGGGACTGTCTATTCACATCTGAGTTACGGTATCGTTATCTGGGGCCAATCCTCGGACTGCCATAGAATATTTGTGCTACAGAAACGAATCCTGAGATTAATATACAATCTACAGTATTGACACTCTTGTCGTGACATATTTAAGAAAAATAACATTATGACAACATCAGTTTATTTGTTCCATCTGTTAACTTACATTCATAAAAATAAGAAAAAATTTGTTAACAACTCCGATTTTCATGGGTACAATACTCGTAAAAAAGATATTTTTCACCTGAATAAATGTCACCATTCTTTTTTAAGAAGTTGCCATGTTATGCAGGTTGCTTTTTGTACAACCAGCTGTTCTCTGTTCTCTGAAGGACAAAAATTGTATAAAAAAATTTAGAAAGCAACTGAAGGTTGCTTTAATTACTAATAGTTTTTATAGTTTGAGTGAATTTATGAAGCTGCACTGTGAACGTATATTTTTTGTTGTGATGTAAGGCTAGTTATATTTTGGATTTTTGGGCACGTACCTTTGATAAGTTGTCATACGTTTGTATCTTTTTTATCTTGTAACTTTTTGTCTTGTAAGCTTTTTGACTTGTCCGATTTACAATAACTGTAACTAAAGGACCAAATAAATATTATTATTATCGCGTTTCACTATGTTGCTGTCATCGATTTTGTTTTTGACGTCAAATTTGACTGTTAACCACATTGTTTTTTCGCAAAACGCGCACATCAATAGTCAAGTAGTTGGGTTAGGTGAATTTTCGGTATGCAATTCAGAAGAAAACCTTAATACCTCGGGACTTTTCCGAGATTTTATAAATTTCACAGCCCACTATATTTATATCATCAATTTTTTTCTCTCTTGTTATCATTGGTCGACGGGGAGGTTTACGCTGGTTTTTGGTATTCCATTCTGAATAATATCTGTATACCTCGTGGTATTTTTGAGATATTCTTGATATCACATTCGACTACGTTGCTGTCTCAACTTTCTTGCAAAACATGCATCACAATAGTCAGGGATTTCGGCTAGGTGAATTTTGGGTATGCAGTTGAGAAACCTTCAATACTTCGCGACGTTTCTGATATTTCTATAACTGACTTAGCAATTTTGAGAGAAAGTATGAATGGAGAAAGGTATTGAGATTTGTGTGTGAGAGATATTGTCATCCCCTATCCCATTATTTTCGGTAACGATTTTACCTTGGTCGATGATAATACTCGTCCTCATCATGCTCAAATCGTTACGGATATGCTTAGGTTGAACAATATAGAGACAATGGAGTGGCCTGCCAGGCTGTCTGAGATAAATTCAATGGAGCATGTATTAAGTCGGATCAAATTAAAATTGAGTGAGCGAGAGTGGTTTTCGTGACTTGAAAGTATTGGCTACTGCAGTTAGGCAAGAGTGGGAAACTACTCTCCAAGATTTGTTGAGAAGATTGGTGGACAGCATGCCCATACGAGTGGCAGATTCGATCAGCAATCGTGGTGAACCTACAAGATACTGATCATCGATATTTATTTACACCTAGTATGTAAATTTCCCTTTCATTATATTTGTTTTAAATATTTTTCTTACTACATTTCAGGTTGATTTCAAGAATTCATTGGCAATGCTCTCCAGTGTTCTATACAAACCGTTTTGACTGGGATCAGTATTCTGCACGATACCACCTTCGATCTCCACTTAAGTTGATACCAGGTTTTCCACACTATTGACATTTTGTGGCCTTGTTAGTGTTTTGACAATTACCGTTGATAAACCTTTAGTATTTTAATTCGTGATAAATGATATTCTAGTTTACTCGTAAGTACCTAGTTTTAAGTTTTAAGCTTTGGTGTGGTAGCTAATAATTTAAGTTTGATATTGCCAAATATCAATACAACATATATATATATATATATATATATATATATATATATATATATATATATATATATAGGGTGTTTAAAAAATGGATGGTCTATATTACAGGTGCACAATCAGCACAAAAAAATAATACCATTTTTTCATATAAACATGAGCCCGCAAATGCTTAGTTTTTTAAATACAGCGTGTTAAAGTTATTTGTTTTTGTCAGTTTTTCACGAATAAGTCTGAGTCAAATTAAAATCTTGGCGTTAAAGTTGGCATGCAGGGGTTTTTGAGGGCAATAAATTTAAATATGTTATTGTTAATAACACGGCTGGTAGAGGGCGCCACCTGTAAGACATGGCTTGCATTCAATTGGCTATAATTTTTTGAAACCCAGTAATATCGACCTACCGTATGGCTACATTGTAGCCCTTATCAATTGTAAGCAAAAAATGTATATTTGATCCAAATCTCTCAGACACACCATTTTCGAGATATTTCAATTTTTGTATGTCGATGTTGCTCAAAAATTAATTTTTCTCAAGTAATTAATTGTATTGTTTGCAAATTTTAACAACAAATAAAACAACAAATAAAAAGTTTATAACATTTTAGGATACCAGACTACAATAAATGTTCAAAATTGCCACCCTCCACTTCAATACACTTTCGTATTCTGCGGAGCATACAACGTCGTACTCTGTGAAATATATACTTTTGAGATGCCCCCCATAAATAAGTCCATAGGATTTAAATCAGGGGATTGAGCCGGCCATGGCTGAGGTCCACCGTATCTGATCTATCTGCGTCTAAAAGTATTGCTTAGGTAGTTTTTGACATTTAAGGCGAAATGTGGGGGGGGGGGGGGCTCCGTCATGCATAAACCACAGGTTATGTCTTACAGGTACATTTTCTAATAACCCATTTAGTTGGTTTTGCAGGAATTCATGATTAGTTGTAGCATTAAGTCTGTTAAGTAAAAAAATTGGTCCTATCAAATTACACCCTACAATTCCAGCCCATACATTTAAGGAAAATTGCTGTTGATGATGCCTTTCAAAGACTGCGTGGGGATTTTCGTCAGCCCAAATACGGCTGTTATGAAAGTTGACGATCCCGTCGCGCCTAAATCCAGACTCGTCAGTGAACAATACACAATTCAACAAGTTCTCTACATTATTATGTTGAACAAACCATTGGCAAAATTGTAGGCCAGGTATAAAATCTCTTTCAGGTGATAGTACCTGCACACGTTGGATGTGATATGGACGCAATTGTTGCTCGTGAAGAACTCGCCATATCGTTGCAGGATGCTCCCAGATGATTGGCCATTTCCCTAGTACTTATTTTTGGATTTTGTTAAATTTCATCCAGAACAGCCTCTTCAAAATCAGGATTTCGTACACTTCGTAGTCTGCCTCGATCAGCAGTAACTTTATTAAGGGTACCTGGTAAAAAATATATATATTCGAAAGAGACAGATCGATGTATTAGATAATGTAAGTATGTACCTGTTTCTCGCAGACGGATGTCAATCCGTTGAAACATCCTCCTGTCTGGAATTCCCCGATTTGGGAAGGCTTTTTCATACAGTTATTTCGCCTCATAACAGTTACCAAAAGCCAGTGAATACATAACATGCATGTCTGTTAGTTCATTGTTGGTAAAGACTTCCATATCTAATTAGAAAAATTACGGACAATACAATTAATTACTTAAAAATAGTGAGTAGTCTCAAATGTAAAAGTCAAATGTAGTATATGTCACGACGAAAACGCTAAAGTTAAGTCCCGTAACTAAGGAAACCACTTTGTTAAATGGTTTGTTCAAAGCTTGTTATCATGGCTTTTTATTTTATCTTCATGATTGTGTCTTGTCAGTTCTTTTTTCTCGTAGGATTTTAATTTTCAACTAGAGAATAAGAAAATTAAGTTTATACATACTGATAGCAATTAAAAGGTGAAAAATGTATTCCTATGATTTGTCGCATAATTAATTTTTGAGCGACATCGACATACAAAAATTGAAATATCTCGAAAATGGTGTGTCCGAGAGATTTAAATCAAGTATACATTTTTTGCTTACAATTGATAAGTGCTGCAACGTAGCTATACGGTAGGTCGATATTACTGGGTGTCAAAAAATTATAGCAAAAAAATGCAAGCCGTCTTACAGGTGGCGCCCTCTGCCAGCAGTGTTATTAACAATAACATATTTAAATTTCTTGCCTTCGAAAACACACACATGCCAATTTTCAAGTCAAAATTTTAATTTGACTCGGACTTATTCGTGAAAAACTGACAAAAACAAATAACTTTAACACGCTGTATTTAAAAAACTAAGCATGTTTATATGAAAAAATAGTCTTATTTTTTTGTGCTGAATGTGCATCTGTAACATAGACCATAATTTTTGAAACACCCTATATATATATATATATATATATATATATATATATATATATATATATATATATATATATATATATATATATATATATAAACACATAAAATCTGAAACTGACCTCGGATATGGGTTCCAGGGAGCCTAGTTCGTAGCCATTTGACATTTTTTTTCAAAATTCAAAAGCTGCGACCTCATTAGTTAATTTTTTAAAAGAAAATTCACACTAAAAAGATAATTAAAAATGTATGCTTACCTTAATGTTTTTATCAATACGATCATTCTTGGAATAACATAAATTATCTATAACTTCTAACGCTGTATTACATACATCTGTGTTAGAAGAACCGCAGTTCATAATAATACTTCGGACGAGAGTCTGAAATAACACATCCAGTTTCTCTTCCGTGTAAAACTGTGGTTGATTAGATAATATTGCATGTGATAAACGCATCAGATTTTTCTTACACAAATCATCTTTACTTATAATCATGTTTCTAAGCTTCTCTATCATGCTTTGATAGCTTTCAACGTCCATATCGTTCAATATTGAAACGGCAACCTAAAAAAAATGTATTAAGTCAGTATTTAATTAGAGGTGTGCGAACCCATGTTTTCTTCGAACTAAACTATGAACGAACCCAAGCAAATATGTTGCATCGAACTTCGAACCTCTGAAATAGTATGTCTAAGGTTCACAGTCGAACTTCGAACTTAATAGAAATTCGAAATCGAACATCGAACTACCCAAAATTCTTCAGTGTTCATATATCATTTCTTAAATACAAAATTTAGGAATATTGTAATATACAATATTTGATATGTAAAAGATTACCACTCTTTTTACAAAAAGGAAGGGTTCAACAAACTGCCTTCCACTGCTGATCGTTGTGGAGATGAGACAACATTAAATCAATACCACAAAAACAAAAAATATTTTAAACTTTTTTAGATTTCTAGATCTATAGATAAGCTCAATTATAAACATGTTGTTGTTTGGTATCGACTAGGCAGTTTTAGCAAATAGATTGAGAGGGTTCAAAGTGAGCATGATAGGTATATAACAATAAAAATTTAAAAAAATAGTAAACCGACTTCATTAAGAACAACTCAAAAACTACTGGTCAGATCTTCATCAAATTTATATGGCACCACATGAGAAGCACCAGCTTTCAAAAAAAAAGAATCATCACAATCGGTTCACCTAGAAAAAAGTTCTGAGGTAACACAGATTAATAAAAATGGAGTCGGATTGAGAACCTCCTCCTTTTTTGAAGTCAGTTAAAAATAACCACTTACAAGTTTGAACTGTCTGCTGATTGTGAATATGTAACTGTTTTGGCTCACTGTGAAATAAAGCATGTTGAAACCAGTGTTTTCCAAAGGCAATCTGCAATTATCCTCAAATTCTGAAAATTTATGTTACCGATCGCCTTCGAACACCGCCATCATAATGTTGTTACTGAAAAAGGTGTTGGGAGGCTAGGATATATAAGAAAAATAATTCTGTGATTGCTAAATGGCTCCGTTGTGTCTCAATGTGTCCCACCTACTATCAAAAATATGCACGAGTGAAATCTGAAATTACGCTATCGACTCAATGAGACCGATAACGAGTTTGAAGCGTCGCTACCGAGTTAAAGGGGCCGCAACTTGGCTTCCATTGACAACATTCAATGTCTATAAAGTTAAATTTCGAAGTATTTTTGAGCAACGAAGTTCGAAGTATTTTTGAGCAACGAAGTTCGAACTATTTTGAAGAATAACATATTTCGAATTTCGAATTACTTCAACATCGCTAGTGCGAACATATTTTCGAACCGAAGGTTCGGTTCGAGTTCGGGTTCGATTCGAAATTTCGAAGTTTCGCACACCTCTATATTTAATACATACAGTGCGGAACAGTCAAGTGAAATAAATTCAGTATTTCAATTATTATGCACATTTATATAAAATCCCAAAACACGTCAATTTTAGATTAAAAAATGCCATCCTGCATCGTGAAAACTTCACCCCAACATTCAACCCACTTCGAGTGACAACTGCAACACCCAAATCGTAAAATAGGATGTAGGTACTTGTAATACCTCATTTGAAAGATCCCTTCATTCTCCATTCAAAAAGGCTATGGTTTGATTGCAAACATTAATAGTAAAAGTAAAAAAATTCGCGACGCAGCAAGTGCGTTATAGTAGCGAATTTTCATAACAATTGTACACTATTATTATACGGCATATCAGTAAAGCTAATACTTTAAACTTACACAGACCTTGAAGATCGATTGTAGAGGTCCTAGTGCATGCACATTTGAAGAATCTGAAAGAGTTTTCTTCTTTCAATTTCAATCAATACAGAAATAATTCCTTGAAAACAGTATACAGGATGAGTAAAAAAAAAACAGTGGAGTCAAGTTTTCTCGAGAAATTCAAATGGAACAACCTGTATATTATAATCAATTTAGATACATCAACAAAACGTCACCGAAGTCATCCAAGCTGGCATGGAATTATTTATTCCACGTACACAGAAAACCTCTTCAATCACTCAAAAGCCCTGGTTCTCTAAATCCTGTGAGAAGGCCAGACTTGAAAAGGTCAAAGCACACAAAACGCTTCTACACAATCCCAGTGAAGAAAGCCGTCAAGCATTTAACGACGCAAGAAACCGCTATGTCCGCATTCTTTCTGAGGCAAAAAACTCGTTTAATAACCACATCAAAAACAAAGTCCTCTCAAGCACCAACGGCAGCAAACCCTTCTGGACTCTTGCTAAATCTATTGGGAATAATTTCTGCAAGAGCACGTTCCCACCTCTTGTTTCAGGGGATGAAATTGTTTCTACCGTACTAGGCAAGGCTGAACTTTTTGCCTCGTTGTTCGCCGGCAATTCTACTCTCAACACCTCCAAATGTTCAAGCACCAACAGTCCCCAATGTCGCACATAAAATGACGGATATCATTTTCAAAACTAAAAGGGTGCGAAAGATGCTCTCTTCTCTTAATACCAGGAAAGCCTCTGGCCTTGACGAGATCACAGCAATTGTTCTCAAAAAATGCGCACAAGAACTTGCTCCTGTCCTGACTCGTCTGTTTCAGACATCTTACAATAGAGGCATATTCCCTAGTAACTGGAAAACTGCTCGATTACAACCCGTCCCCAAGAAAGGATCCAAAGCGCTTCCTAGCAACTACAGGCCTATTTATCTCCTTTCAGTCGTCTCTAAAGTGATGGAAAAGTATATAAACACCGAATTACTAAAATTTCTTGAAAAACACAGTCTAATCCACGATAGGCAGTATGGATTCCGTCAGCGCAGATCAACTGCTGACCTCCTTTCCTTTGTCACCCATTCTTGGAACAAGTCTATGGAACTACACGGTGAATCCCAGATTGTCGCTCTAGACATATCCAAAGCATTCGACCAGGTCTGGCACGCAGTGCTGCTTAATAAACTTCCGGCCTATGACCTACCACCAAAACTCTGTACCTGGACATCAAATTTCCTCTCCAGCCGGAGCATTTCTGTTGTCCTGGATGGCCATTCCTCTAAACTGTATCCAATTAATGCAGGAGTCCCTCAACGTTCAGCCTTAGCCCCCACTTTGTTTCTTCTTCACATCAATGACCTCCTCTCTAGCATAACCAGCCCAGTTCACAGTTACGCGACGACAGCACGCTCCACTCAAAAATACAATATTCTAAGCCTGTCTCTTCAGCCCAATTAGATGAGGATCCCAGACTCATGGAGGGTTCTGTCTCTGTGGATCTCCAAAAAATATTAGACTGGGGAAGTAGAAACCTTGTACAATTCAACTCCACCAAATCTCAGTCTTTCTATCTCATAAGAAATACACCAGCCCTAGACCCATCACAATGAACAACCAAGTTATTCAAAATAATCAGTCCTTTTCACTTGTTGGCATTTCTGTGGATCGAAATCTGAATTTGCACCAACATGTCACATCAATTGCAGAAGCAGCTGCTAAAAAATTAGGTTTCCTCTTCCGGGCTCGCAAATACTTTTCACCAGCTAATTTCTATACCTTATATACTACACAAATAAGGCCAAACCTCGATACTGCTCCCACATCTGGGGTGCCGCTACCACTTCTACACTCGCTATCCTGGACTCAATTCAGAAGAGAGCTATACGTCTCATCGGCGACCCTACCCTCACCCAAAGGCTGCCATCCCTTGCCCACCGACGTGCCGTTGGTGACCTCCCTCTCTCTCTTTTATAGATATCTGCACGGGCACTGCTCAGAGGAGCTTTCTTCCATAGTTCCTTCACCTGCTGCCCCCAACAGATCTACCAGGGGAACAGAGCGAATGCACCCTTTTACTGTCCAGGTCACTAGATCTAGAACATCTTGTTATGCCCGCTCTTTTGTCCCGAGGACTTCCAAGTTGTGCAATTCCTTGCCGGCACATGTTTTTACTTCCTCCAAACCTCCAAGTCAAGAATTAACAAGTTGCCTCTTTGCTCCTTGTCGACACCCACGGTACGATAGTATTTAGGCTGTAGGCCCTCGTTGTGTGGTGTTGAAATATATATATATATATATATATATATATATATATATATATATATATATATATATATATATATATATATATATATATATATATATATATATATATAATAAACAGAGAAGTCTGAACTGTTTCTTGCACTGAACAGGACCAACTTGAGAATAATCACAGGACACTCCCCAGTAAGATATCACCTTATGAAGATGGGCAACGCGAACAGTGAAATCTGCAGATACTGCACTGAGGCAGCAGAAACAACAGAACACTTGCTATGCGACTGCACGGCTCAGTTCTGCAAAAGGCTCAAATACCTTGGAGGGGGACCCTAACACCACAGGAAATAGGTAAAATAGACTACAAGAAGATAGTGGACTACAAAAAAAGTCTGAACTTTTTGGGCAACCATTAGCAAAAAAGCGCTATGCACGAAAGACCCATTGGTGTCGCAGCGCTGAGAGGCCAAAGGCTATACGACTCATTAATCATTTAATCTGGATCGTGGAGTGCCGCAGGGTTCAGTTTTGGGACCGCTTCTGTTTCTGTTGTTCGTAAACGACCTTCTGCTTTATATAAGTACTGGGACCATCTTCGCTGATGATATAACGGTTACGGTTGTGGCTGACACTTGTTGGTTGAGTAGAGTAAGAATTTTCTAGACTTCGCCAACGTGAAATGCTTAATTTTGTCACAATGTATGTACGATATAGCTTATTAATAAAGTCTGTAACGATTACGTTTTTATCTAGCATTGTTACTATTTTGATGACATAAAGAAAACCCCCAGGTAGCTTAAATAATAGCAGGTAACCTTATCTCTATAAAGCATTTCAAATTTCAGTTTCAAAATTATTTGTTGAAAATTCGCTAATATCTTTAACTACCCTAATGCCCGTACTGTATTCCTTTTACGCACGTTAAAATTCAAATATCGATAGACGGAGTATTTCTATCGCCGTATTGTTCTGGAACGAAAAGGTGCAGCATGATGATGTAATCGCCTTGTCGTCAGGCAATAACCGTTGGGCAGGACGAACCCTGAATACGTCGCAGAGCCTTCGCATAGAAAAACAGATCTGGTGCTCTATCCCCTTCCGACACATGGAGCTAAAGAAAGATCATGAACCGTTACAATAGCGCGGGAAATTTGGCGTAGAGTTCTGGTGTGACGCTGCTTCGAGGAGAGTCTCTGTTGGGCAGGTGTGCTGTGAACATCGTTGAAACTATCTTGGCTCTTTATCACCTTAAAAAGGGGTAATATCTTACTTTTTACCACTAATATCGTTTAATATAGTTATCCGTGGGTGCTATAAGTATTTTGATCTCGTTTTAAGTGAAAATTAATAATTCATTTTGAAATAAACGTGGGTCAAACGGTGAACCTTTGTTATCCGCCTAAGTAAATGTCTCTAACTCAGTCTCAAGTGCATATATTAAGTTTCCGATCTCTAAGCCAATCAGCTTTTAAATTCCGTATGCCTCCAAGTACATTTTTGGCCGTAACGTTTCAATTAAATTACCTGTCGATCACGTCATTACAACAGCTGTCTGTTTAGACTGCACGTTTGCCTATCTTGTCTGGTAATAGAATGATATGTCACAAGTTGTCTGCCTATAACTCATGGAAAATGCCTTTCTCTCTTCCCGAATTTTTCTCTCTTGTGAGAGATTAAGAGCCTGTGGCGGGCACTGATGCTTGGTGTCTACCTGTGAAACATCTGTAAGCAACCAACAGGTGAATGAGGAGTTTTGAACTCCCACCTACAATCCAGCTCTGGTGTCTTTTGAGTTTTATCTGTGTGTGACTTTCAAACTCTCATACGCCATCCTAACTTTCAAATAATTTGCAATATGAACTTCCTTTCCGCATAACTGAATTATACTTTTTATCAGTAAGATTGTGTTTTTAAAAGTA
The DNA here is from genome assembly GCA_964006375.1 of Tillus elongatus. Classification (NCBI taxonomy): domain Eukaryota; kingdom Metazoa; phylum Arthropoda; class Insecta; order Coleoptera; family Cleridae; genus Tillus; species Tillus elongatus. Next base: position 18,498,488 of record OZ023262.1, read on the forward strand.
ACTGTAATTTTGTATTTATTTCTTAATATTTTGTCTGTAACGTAGATTCAGATATATCACTGTGTAATTTCAAGTTAATTAATGTTTGCTTACCAATTACCTAACCTGCAAATGTTTTGAGTATTTTATTTATAATCAGTAAATGGAAATTTAACTTTATATTCTTTGAGCTTCACTCGGTTTTTCTCTAAAGAAATAAAACCAAACTGGCCAGTTCAATATCTAGGAATTCCATCTAAATTTATCTAAAATCTTGAGAGCATCAGTAGATTTGATTGAAAAACGATAACTCTACCATTTTATATTTTTTATGTTTGTAATATATAACATTTGATTTCTTTCTATTATATATGTAATATTCATATTTTTTGTAACATAATATCCACCTTTTATTCTGTTATATGCAATAGTTAATTTGTCTCTTGGGACAATTAATATTTAATTTGTTTTGTTTTGTGAAATGCAATGTTCATTTAAAATTTGCAAGGAACATCAAATTAATTTGCTCTCACCACAATTTATATTAATAAATTTAAGTATTTACCTTTTAATATCTGTTTGATTGAACAATAATTCCTACCTAAAATCTTATCTTTGATGACGACGTGAGTTAGAATTCTTTATATTGATTACCTAGATATCGAGAAAATTAAAGAACTATTTCAGTAATCAGGCTCTGACCTGAAGATCTCACAAATTTAGGACTTCAGGCAGAAAACGTAAAAGCAGAGTATTAAATGATCTTAAGACCTTTTAACCTTACAAAGTGTTACTTATCTTGCTAAATCTGATAGATAGGTACTTTTAGGTTATGGTTTAGTAGGTGATGGTGACCTCACTATCGTCCGGATTTGGATCCACTCGAGGTCGATCACGCTTTACCACGCTCACTTTTAATATTTTTAGGGAGGTTACAAGTCATGTTATTATTACTCAGTGAGTGGTGGACGTGCTGCCACCTAGTTGCGGAACCGAGTAGTATGTTGTCACGCTAGTCTTACATGTTATTTTTATTTTATTTTAAATAAACGGTATTTAATGCAAATATGCCTGTGTTGACATTAATTTGCACAACTCTGTATGTTGTATAGCCAATATTACTTACATCATGATACTCAAAATCTGTCAATGTCCAGGTGTATAAAAGAGCATTCTTCAAGCCAGAATATCTCTCGTTAAGTATTTTTGGATGAAGATCTTTAATGAGAGTTCGGAGGTTTGTCTGCATGACAGCAAGCGATTGCCTCCCTATGTTTGTATTAGAAACTGACCTCAAACCAGACAGTAGAGCCATGCTAATGACAAATAGACCTGAATTAGAGTGTTCTTTTAAAGCCAATACCTTCAGACAAAGCAAAGCTTCATGGTCAATTCTCGAGGATGATGATTCTGGAAAAATAAATGCAATTAAAATAATAAAATATGTCAGGTGTTCAGCCTGTCAGCATTTTTTATTTATTTATCAGGTAAGGCTAGATGCATTCGCACGACAATTAAAACCGTAGATCGGTTTCGCTCTCATTAGAGCTCGTCAGTATGGCATACTAATTGCAGCGAAAATACACCTATAAAGTAATGCGACTAAAGTAGCCAGCCTTTCAACACTAAGTGAGTGGTGGGCGTGTCGCCACCTAGTTGTGGAACCAAGTAGTATGTTGTCACGCCAGCTCTAAGTAACACAAAGTGTTAAAAAATAGAGACTGTATACAACTAACTAACAATTTAATAAATTGTCAGCCCTGGCCCATTTCTACCCTAACATGGGGACAAAGTAGGTAAGGCTAGATGCATTCTCACAATAATTAGAACCGTAGACCGGTTTCGCTCTCATTAGAGCTCGTCAGTAGGCATACTAATTGCAGCGAAAATACACCTATAAAGTAATATGGCTAAAGTAGACAGCCTTTCAACACTAAGTGAGGGGTCGCCGAAAAACCGAAAGTAAATCCAAAACGGTTAAATTGATAGCTGTCAAAATGTGACATTGTTGGAACACTTTTTTAAGATGAATAAGATGGCGTATATGACATGTCCCCTGTGGGTCCGGGGACTAACTAAAAGAATAGGCCCAAGGTAACTCCTGCCTGTCGTAAAAAGCGACTAATTGGAATCAAACACTGGCCGGGGTCTTATCCATGTGGGCCTGGAGGTAGGCGGATATCTCTGGGGAGTGATGTACACCCGGATTTTGAGGCCTCCACTCTGGGCTTAGAAATGGATGGTTGCCCGCGCTTGGTTGTTACTCGGGGTTCCCGATGGGTGCCGCCTTGGGTTGAGTGCTGGCGGGTGTCGTGTCTAGACGACCCGGAGGGGGTTGACAACTCCGATGAGTGGTAAACACCCGGAGTTTGGGGCCCCCACTGTGTGCTTCGGAACGGACGGACGGCTTCGCTTGTGCGATGCTCGGGAGCGGGGCTCGATGGGATGTCGCCTTGAGTCTAGCACTGGTGGGTGTCGGGTCTAGACGAACCCGGAGGAGAGCTGAGATCTTTAGGGGTGGAATAAAAGTAAGGGTTTAGGCCTCTTATGTGAGCTTCGAAACGGTCAAACGACCCCATTTGGATGCTGCTCGGATGCAGGACTTCATGATACTGCACCGGGTCAAACACTGACGGATGTCTGGTCCAGACGAACTCGGAGAGAGGTTATCTCTCTTTGAGCTTTGAGACCGGCAAGCGACTTCGCTCAGATGGCAGTACATCTGTCGAACAAAGTTTCACCTCGTAGGTGTCGTCTCCTGTCGGAAGCTCGATTTGTTGGGTGAAATTTAAGCTAACGCTGGCAGGTGTTGGAGCTCGACGAACCCGGAGGTGGCTGGGGTCTCTAGGGGTGGATTACACCTGGAGACTTGGGCCTACTCTGTGAGTATCGATACAGGCTAACGACCCTGCCTGGATGCTGCTCGAGGGCGGGACTTCATGATACCGCCTCGAGTCAATGAAACACTGGCGGGGGTCTGGTGCAGATGAGGCTGGGGGGAGGCAGACATATCTGGGGAGTGATATGCACCCGGAGTTTGGTGCCTCCACTGTGGCCTCAGAGACTGACTATTGGCCTCGCTTGGTTGTTACTCGGGAGCGGGGTTCCAGATGATACCGCCCTGGATTGAGCCCTGGCGTGTGTGGTGTCCAGACGTCCCGAGGGGCTCTGATCTCTGATGAGTGGTAAACACCCGGAGTTTGGAGCCCATACTGTGTGCTACGAAACGGGCGGAGGGCCTCGCTGGGGTGATGCTCGGGAGCGGGACTCGGGATGTTGCCTTGAGTCTTAACACTGTTAGGTGTCAGGTTCGGAAGAGCCTGAGCGGAGCTGAGATCTCTAGGGGTGGATTACAACTGGAGATTAGATGCTGCTCGAGAGCGGGACTTCATGATACCGCCTCGAGGCAAACACTGACCAATGTCGGGTCCAGACGAACTTGGAGAGAGGTTATCTCTCTTTGAGCTTCGAAACGGACAAGTGACTTTACTCAGATGGCAGTACACCTGCCAAACAAACTCTCACCCTCAAGAAAAGATCGACTCCCTCAGGGAGCTGGAATTGATGGGTGAAATCTAAATAATTAGACGTGAGCCACAATAGACCTAAGGTCGCGGTGGAGGGACTGAAATAGCCCACTCACAATAAAATCTAATGACATGTCTCTATCGTCTTTTGCTATCCAGCAACCCACCGCAACTTTCATTTTTCTTATGGCCGCCATATTGGCTTTACGATTTTTGGAGAGAGCATAAAATTTCCAGTTTAGTAGTGTCTCACAAGTGCATAAAACATTTGAGTATTATCTAAATTACACACTTCATAAAGTTGGGTCTTATTTTTTCTAAGGAAGCCATGTTTAATTTGTCAGAAAATTGGGTTTTTATAAGTCAAGCATGACATTGACGTTAAATAATTCAGAGTGTCAAAGTTGTGTTTTAATAAGTAGTACGTTTTTCTCTCATTCAAATCATAAATCTGACACACAAATCGTCGAAAACTCTTGAAAAGGGCCGATATTTCCTATTCAAATGAAGAAAAGTTTGACATGTTAGCGGTGTACTTGCAGTCATACGAAACGCCGACATTACCTCAGCAAGGTATTTGGAGATCTACCCGAAACGACGGCAGCCTCATAAAACCCAATTCAGAAAAATCGTAGTTAATTTAATTAACCATGGGGCCTTCGAACAATCTAGAAGCGGATACAATATCGAAAATGAAAATCGCGACAGAAACGAAAACCACGGTGCATCGGCGAGAACCGTAGAACGGGAAACTCGTGTATCAAAATCAATGGTGCACAGAGTGTTAAAAAAGAACAGGTACCGTCTATACAAACCCACAATAATTCAAGGACTTAAGGAAACAGATTTTCAAAGACGAATGCGCTTCTTTGATTGGTATACTAGGCAGTGTAATGAAAATTACGATTTTGTTAATAATGTCTTGTGCTCTGATGAGAGTAGGTTTACAAAGTGTGGAGTTTTTAATAAGCACAAGACTCATCATTGGGCTGTGGAAAACCCTCACGAAGTGGCAGAGAGACGTCTACAAACCAGATTTGGAATTAACATTTGGTGTGGGATCATTGGTAATTTAACCTAACTTACCTTTTTTAATTGGGCACCTATTGTAAATTATTAAAAATTTCAGGAAATCGACTTATAGGACCATTTTTGTTTGACTACCACCTAAACGGACAGAGGTACCTAGAGCTTTTGCGAAACCAGGTTGTGCCGGCTTTACGAGCTACTCTAACCGAAGATGAGTTTAGAAGAACCTGGTTGGATGTCCGGCTTACAACACCATTCAAGTCAGAAACTTCTTAAGAGAACAGTTTGACGAAATAATTATTTCCTTAAATGGTCCAATATCTTGGCCTCCTAGATCCCCTGATCTTTCGTCCTTGGATTTCTACCTCTGGGGTCACACAATGAATATGAATTTGATCCTCCTGCGACCATAGAAATCCTGAGTCAAAGAGTTTTGGACACATTTAGAAATAGTATTAACACAAATACCGGATGGAATAATGCCCATCATGCTCCAACAGGGTATATATATATATATATATATATATATATATATATATATATATATATATATATATATATATATATATATATATATATTGGCGCCGGCGCTTACCCTAATTATGAGGGCCAGCCTGGCCCTGGGGTACGTTCTGAGGGCATGGAGACTAGCCAGGATTGTATTCATTCCTAAACCTGGGCGTCCAACAGACCAGGCAAACTCCTTGAGGCCGATAAGTCTCATGTTCTTCTTGCTAAAAACAGTGGAAAAACTGCTCGACCGGCACATTAGGGGCGATGTACTGGAAGCATATCCCCTACACTGCGGGCAATATGCATACAGAGCAGGATTCTCAACAGAAATAGCACTGCACCAACTGGTGCTGAAACTGGAGAATACGCTGGAGAACAGGGAGGTGGCGCTGCGGGCCTTCAGCGACACCTCATTCGGATCGGTTCTGGCAGCTGTCAGGGAGCGTGTAATAGAGGAGACCTGCTGCAGGTGGATGGGTTCCATGCTCAGGGACAGGGCGGTGCTCACCTCACTCGCGAGAGGGACTCTGCTGGCGGGGGTCGCGGCAGGGTGTCCGTAGGGGAGCGTTGTCTCCCTTGCTCTGGTGCCTAGTCGTGGACGGCCCGCTAGGGAGGCTCTCGGGAGGGGGGTATGAGGTACAGGGCTATGCGGACGACATTGTCATCATAGTCCGAGGAAAGGTCACACAGGCAGTGTGGGAGCGTATGCAGACAGCACTGAAAGTGATGGAAGGGTGAACGGTTGGTCAAGGACTCGGGGTGAGCCCCGAGAAACCAACCGTCGTGCCGTTTACGAGGAGGAGGAAGTGCGAGAGCCACAGAACTTTCACTCTATACGGTAGGAACATTCCAATGGCCAGGGAGGTAAAATATCTTGGGGTCGTATTGGACTCTAAGCTAACCTCAAATGGTCACATTGGAAAAATACTGCGTAAGGCAGTCATGACCTTAGCAGTCACTAGGCGGCTATATGGAAAAACGTGGGGACTAAGACCTAGCATGGCTGTACACAAGGGTGGTCAGACCTTCGTTAACCTACCCAGCACTGGTCTGGTGGCCTAAGGTGACACAATCCAGTGCCAAACAAAAACCAGGCAAGATCCAAAGGTTGGCTTGCCTAGGCATCACAGGGGCCCAACAGCCACCACGGAAATGTTGCTGGATCTGCCCCCTCTACACTTAGTTATTATGGGGAAGACCAGGCTAGGACTATACAGACTAGCCTGCAATGGTAGACTGAAGATCAACCCAGGCTTCAGGGGCCACTGCAATATTCAGGAGATCGTGAAGGAGCCCATGCTTGAAATGAAGTCAGACTTCGCGAGCCCGCGAATCTGCAGGGAAAACAACTTTACAGTGGAAATCCTCGACTGCGAGGCATGGCGGGAGGAGACGCAGGACATACCACGGGAGCGCTCGTCTGGTTCACGGACGGATCCGGCGGGGAGCATGGGACAGGGGCAGGTGTTTATTTGGAAGGACCGAGGGTAAGTCATAGTATTTCCCTCGGAGTCCAGGCAACAGTCTTTTAAGCCGAAATGTACGCCATCCTGCACTGTGTGCGGGAGAACAAGAGGAGGGGCTACACCAACAAGCGGACCCTCATAGCCACAGACAGCCAGGCAGCTCTTAAGGCACAAAGTAGCCCACGGGTAAATTCCTGGCTGGTGAGTGAGTGCTGAGACGAGACACGCGACCTGGCTGGGCAGAATGAGGTCATCCTCATCTGGGTGCCGGGTCACTTGGTGGTTAAAGGCAATGAAGAAGACAGTCTCGTGAAGAGAGGGTCAGCAGAACCATTTATGGGACCAGAACCGGCTCTGGCCTGACAAAGATCACTGCCAGGGGAGCCATTAAGTCCTGGGTCAGAAACCAACACAAGGTGTACTGGGCAGACTGTCCAGGGCTCAGACATGGGAAGTCAATAATTGACGAACACAGTTTAAAGAGAGCTGCTAAATCTTAGCAGAGGACAGCTCAGAAAGATAACAGGACTCTTTGACGGGACAAATGGCCGTCAAGAAACACCTGTATAAAATGGGGCAGTTTGAGGGGGACCTCGCCTGCAGACTCTGCGGCGAGGGGGAGGAATCAGCCCAGCACATCTTGTGCAAGTGTAAAGCTATAGACCGCAAAAAACAACTGATCTACAGTCAGTCTAGACCAGAGAACAATATAAAACTTCACCCTACCAATCACTGTGCATACTAGTCCAGGGCACACTGATTTTGGAATAGGTGGAGTAAGACTACGGCATGCACAATAAACCAAAGGTTGCAGTGCTATTGGGGCGGCAAGGCCGAGGACGAGCCCTGAAGGAAAAAAAAAACACCACAAATACACTTATACCCGTTGTGCAAAAAACAATTACCAATTGTCAAAAATGTCTCGATGCAAATGGACATCATGTTGCAAATCTGGAAATTAATACCCAGTTATGAAGCAGTTAAGAACTTAATTAGACTTTACTTATTAATTTTATATCGTTATTTACGTTCATGTTCTATTGAAAATTCAATGTGTTTAATACATTACTTATTAATGTTATTTTCTGACAAATAAAGCATGGCTTCCTTAGAAAAAAATAAGACCTAATTTTACGAAATGTGATATTTCGATGAGACTCAAATCTTCTATGCACTTGCGAGACATCACTAGACTGGAAATTTGATGCTCTTTCCAAAAATCGGAAAATCCAATATGGCGGCCATAAGAAAACTGAAAGGTGAGGCGAGTTGGTGGATAACAAAAGACGATAGAGACATGTCATACATGCCATCTTAAAAAAGTGTCTGAATAATGTCACATTTTGACAGCTGTCAATTTAACAGTTTTGGATTTACCGGCGAAAAATGAAATCCGCCATTTTCGGTTTTTCAAAGATATTTCCAAAACCAATTGACCAATCTTAAATCTGAAGCGGGGTGTTGAATATACTATGATTACTCTAAAACTTTCCCATTTAACCTTTGCTGTAGGTACAATAGGAGCTGAGATCCCTGTATAGAGAAGTAAATCTGGGACACATTGTATGTATTAGTATGAAAAGCTTTCACCTATTTAAGGCAACAATCAATAAAAATTACAAGTTTTAAACAACCTCACTGTACATTGTTATTGCCCTTATTTGTTGTAACCCTTCCATAGTGAACACAGATGTGAAGACTATTTCTCTGACTTCACAAATGTTTGTTTTCTTATCTGTAACCAGTTTGGCTGTTTGACAGCATAATCAGGTGAACATTTAATTCATTTATACAAGTTCATGCCAACTACAAATAAAAATCGAATGCTATGTTACACAGTGGTGGCTGGTCGGGGTAGGCAAGGTAGGCACCGCCTACCTTGACTTACAAACTTAGAAAACTTAAATTAAAAAAATATATTTAAATATACTAAATAATTATACGTATCTAGTTTTCTCATTGCAATGTGATAAAGGTTTCTTCTATTAGCAGTTCTATGGAAATTTGTACCGATACGATCCGAGCCGCCGGTTATATGTTAATAAGAAAACACTGTCTTAATAAGAGACCGTGATAGGCGAGCCAGTTGGGTGCCTAAATTTCATGTGAATCTTGAAAACATCAGATCTCGCTCTCCCTCTCTACTGCATTAGTAGTACTGCTCTACGACGTGAAGAAACTCGAGACGTATGCTAAGCTGTTAGGCGACAACTACAGGCGCCTCATTACTGTGCCGCTAGAGTGTATTCGGAGAAAATGACCTCTAAAGTCGGGTCTTTAGAGGTCATTTTGCCAAAAATTGTGAAATACAGATACGTGGCTCGTGCATTTTTAACCAAGGTTTATAAAACCATTTTTTACATTACAGATTTATTATTTGATATACTTTAAAAAAGTTATTAGAGATAAATTATAGGAAAAATCAAATCTTTTTGGCCAGGGATCGTATCAAATCCTTGAGAAATAAGTCAACCTTTGATAAATTATTCGAAAAAGCGGGACTAAAAATTACCACTAATCTTGAGCCACCACACAAGAGAAGCAAATTATCTGAAACTGCTTTAGACGATGAAAAAACATGTTTGCGTATTTTGTTTTATGAAGTAATAGATAATATTACAACTCAAATAGAAGTCAGATTTGTAGATGTCACAACTATTATTTGTTTCTCTAGCTGATTCATTAAAATTTAAAGAACACCGTAAGGATTTTCCAACTGATCTAATAACTAATTTAACCAGCTTTTATAAAAATACGTTCGATAAACAGAAACTGATCAACGAGCTAGAAGTTATATATTACGACGAACAATTTAAAAAACTAAATGTAGAAGCAATTTTAAATAATTTTGTGGTTAACGATTTTCGAAAAATATTTACCGAGGCTTATAAACTATTTGTTTTAATCGCGACAATTCTAGCAACAAGTACCTCAGTTGAGAGAAATGTTTCTTGTTTAAAGCGTATTAAAACTTACAGCAGAATTTCGATGAAGAATGACCGCTAATCAACTCTTGCACTTATTTAGATAGAAAAAGAGTTGTTATTTTTTCTCCAAGATCAAGATTCAGATGAATTTGCGAATAATATAATAAATAAATTCTCATTAATAAAAGACAGACGTATAAAGTTAATTTATAAAAAGTAACTGTCATTTTCAAACGAGGTTGGGTTATGGTTAGGCTGTGAGGGAAGGAGGAGGCCTACGTCGCGTAAATTAACTATATTGAAGTAATACCAATTTAAATGCAAACGCGCAGACATTTTCTTATTTTTATAAATTATTTAAGCGGGATATGCTTTGCAATTCAGAATTACTCTTAACTATATTCATTCACCATTCCTCTAAACTATATCCAATTAATGCAGGAGCTCCTCAAGGTTCAGCTTTAGCCTCTACTTTGTTTCTTCTCCACATCAATGACCTCCGCTCTAGCACATCCAACCCAGTTCACAGTTACGCGGACGACAGCACCCTCCACTCAAATATACAATATTCCAAGCCTGTTTCTTTGGCCCAACTAGATGAGGATCGCAGATACATGGAGGGGTCTGTCTCCGTGAATCTCCAAAAAATATTAGATTGGGGAAGTAGAAATCTTGTACAATTCAACCCCACCAAATCTCAGTCTTGCTTTTTTTTTCATAAAAGATACACCAGCCCTAGAACCATCACAATGAACAACCAAGTTATTCAAAGTAATGAGTCCTTTTCACTTGTTGGCATTTCTCTGGATCGAAATCTCAATTGGTACCAACATGTCACATCAATTGCAGAAGCGGCTGCTAAGAAATTAGGTTTCCTCTTCCGGGCTCGCGAATACTTTTCACCAGCTAATCTCTATACCTTATATACTTCACAAATAAGGCCAAACCTCGAATATTGCTCCCACATCTGGGGTGCTGCTGCCGCTTCTACACTCGCTATCCTGAACTCCATGCAGAAGAGAGTTATACGTCTCATTGGTGACCCTACCATCACCCAAAGGCTGCCATCCCTTGCCCACCGACGTGACGTTGGTGACCTCGCTCTCTTTTATAGATATCTGCACCGGCAGTGCTAAGAGGAGCTTTCTTCCATAGTTCCTCCACCTGCTGCCCCCAACAGATCTACCAGGAGAACAGAGCGAATGCACCCTTTTACTGTCCAGATCACCAGACATAGAACATCTTGTTATGCACGCTCTTTTGTCCCGAGGACTTCCAAGTTGTGGAATTCCTTGCTGGCGCATGTTTTCCTTCTCCTCCGAACCTCCAAGTCCAGAATTAACAAGTTACCTCTTTCCTCCTTGTCGAGACCCACAGTACGATAGTATTTAGGCTGTAAGCCCTCGTGGTGTGTTGTTGAAATAAAAAAATAAAAAATTAGCGCACTGTCGCCTACCCAAGCCAGAGGGGCACGAGCCGCTACTGATGTTACAATGTTTTGATCAAAAATTCTTTAAAAATAAAAATTTAACAAAAGTTAAGGATTTATGTCTCAAAATGTCTATGTGATGCATGTTAATATTTAACATAAACATAAAATCAACCCATAACAATTGTAACAATAAAAAACTAAACAATAAGTCAATATTTTTGTTATATAGTTTGCTTTTGACTGTTATTGTTTAGTTCTTTTATTGCTGCAATTGTTATGGTTTCATAAATAGTTAAGAAGGGGACGGTCGACATAACCACAACCAGAAATTAACATGATTTGTAAGTTTTGAACTGTCAATCTTCAGCAGTGTTGCCACATTTAATCCCAAGAGTGTTTTACTGCTTTAACGAAATAAAGATCTAAAATGATTTTTACACACAATCCTGCCAACTGGACCTCACAACACCGCTTATCTGCAATTTAATCCCAAGAGTGTTTTGCTGCTTTAATCCTGCCGACCTGACAACACCACCTATCTGCATTAAATAAGTCAACGAAACAACAGTGATAACTTTTGTTTTGTTGCAAATCGAAACATTTTAATGGCATTTATCATTAAAAGGTTATTAAAAACGAAATATATGACATTGTTTAACTTTATTAAGGTATGTACAAATGTTTTTAGGCCATATTCTATCATAATCACGTTAATATGTAGTTGCGTTTAAGTTGACTGTTCCCGTTAAGAATTTTTTGATCAAAACATCATAACATAGCAACAGATTTTTATTTGTAGTTGTAATGAAATATTCAATTCAAATTTTTCTTGTCTGATTATGCTGTCAAACAGCAAAACTGGTTAAAGAGAAGAAACATTTGTGAAGTCAGAGAAATAGTCTGTATGGCTGTGTTTAACCTTATTCTAACCATTTAATTACCTGTATCAAAATCGGTTATTCTAGAGGATGATGTATTTTCAAGTATAACAATTACTAAATCTAATGTAGCCTCCTTGTATTCCAATTCCAGCTCTTCTATGGACAAGAAACATTTTAGCTGTTTTAATGCTGAAAGAATATCACTTCTGACATGTGCCTCGAGCACACTTAGAGACTTTTTATACAGTGTTCCCTTGAAACAAACATTGTCTCTTAAACAAATAACATGAATATATAATTCTGCCGCTAGTAAATGGAAGTCATCCTCTTCTTCAGTGTATAAACACCAGTGGACAAATGTTAAAAGGTATACTCTGATTTGCTCGCCAAGGATTAAACGGCCCCCATCAATTGATTCTCTGCTGACTTTTTCAATACACGATTTCAAAAAGTCCCTTAAATCTATTGGTAAATGATACCTGTACTCTTGTTTTACAGTTGCTGTAATTTCCCGAGTCTCGTAATTGTTTATAATATTCCAAATTATGTTGGGATAGTCGTCTGATGGAAGTTTTTGTCTTTGATGTTCTACATAAGCAAGAAAATCCATGTTTTCAGTAAATTATCTTGGAAGTATATTAACATACAACACTGTGCATTTTGCTCACAATAACCTATTCCACTTACTACAATATCTGTTAAATTTTTTAGGAACAAATTGAATAGAGTATTAATTTCGAATTCAGTTTTTTTGGTCAGTTTGCTTTTTGTTATAACGTGTTTGCTTTATTATTATTCGTTGTTTATCTTATCTGACTCCTGCCACTGACTACTGACACTTAGGGATGGGAACTATATATCGAAATTTGGAAATATCGATATATTACTTAAATATATCGATATATTTTAATCGATATTTTACTAACGATATATCGAAAGAAATATCGATATAATGTTTTCGAAAAATCGGAAACTCGAAAACCTTATATCATATCAATAAAATAATGCGTACCCTCGTGTACACACGACGCTGGTCGAACGTCGAACCGAACTAACCCAGGACCCAGACTCCGGACCAAACACATGTGGGTTGTAGGATTAGATTATACACTAGAGAGGATAGCTTAATTCCTATTAGTGATGGGAAAAACAGTTATTTTCTGTTAACAGTTGAAGCCGTTAACGTTATTTAATAATAACCTTTGAAAATAACGGCTTCAGATATTTTAAACTGGATAGTCGATCGATAGTATCCTACATTCCCAAAGCTGTGAGCGAGAGCGAGCACACTAGTATAAATGCATTGTATTTTTACCCCGTTATTTCACGTAGTGTATAAATCTCAAATTTTGTCGATATGAAAAGGAAACAAAGGGTTAAGAAATTATAATAAGCGTGTCGTAAATCTTTTGCCACTCTGAAGTGAAACTTTTAGAAATCAGAAAGGAGTCTTCTATAAGAATTTACTTAGATGTTTTAGGAATTATAAACTAGTCATTTCTAACAAATTTATTTTATCAGGGTCTTTACGTAAATGTCAATGCCACAGCAAGAATCAATAAATATCATTATTTATCACGCCTTGGGACGTTAGACGTTAGAACTAACGCAGCTAATAAAATTTCGGTAAAGAAACAGTATAAAAAATTGAGTTTGAGTTTAAAAAAAAAAAAGTGAAGATATATAGTATTAATTGTTTATTTACTTATTTTAATATTCCTTGTTTTAAAATTAGTTTCAAAAATTTCAAAGGGCTGTAACATGGAGGAGAAGGGGTTTCAAGAAAAACTTAATAAAAAGACACCCCTTATTTTTCGCCAAAGAATCACCCTGTAAAATTTTTCGCATCAATTTGGAAACACCTGTATATATATATATATATATATATATATATATATATATATATATATATATATATATATATATATATATACATTTAATTTTTTATATTGAAATGTATATAGATATTAAAAAATGTTGTATCATTATATTTTTTAAATCAATTTGATAACTATTATCAGACAAACGAAAATGACGTGTTAACTGTTTTCTTAGGTAATGTATATAAATTTAAATAAATAAATACTTTAATTTCACGTGAAATAACCCTATTTTGCGTTGTCTATAGTGAAAGTAATAACACGTTTTTACAGAAATTCATCTTTTCACCCAACATTTTTATTATTAAATATTTGGCTTTACATACTAGTGGGAAACTCAACTGTTTCAAAAATAACAGCTTCTCAGTTTAACAGAATAACTCTGTGTAGTAGTGTCCGTATGCCGTATCCCCGTCAACAACCGGTTAAAGTTAAAATTAAAATTAAACCGTTTTATTGTACCGAAAATCCTACGTTCCTAAAGCTGTTAGCGAGAGCGAGCACACCGTATAAATAATGTGTTTAGCGTTCCCAATCTCAAGGCTATTCATCCCGTTAAATAGTTAAATAAACAGTTGCCGATGAAAACCGATGTTTATTCATCGAAGCCGAACTAGTTGCAGTAGAACTGAAACAGACACGACTCCGAAATCTAGTTTAGTGTAACAAGCGTTATTTTTTAAGCTGCTATTATTATAAATCCATAACTGGTGGTTACCGTTACGGCTTCGTAACCGTTTAAAAATAGCTGACAGGTAAATAACGACCCATCACTAATTCCTAAGCTGTTGTATTAGAGTCGGACCGATTGGAAGTGACGTCAGAGCTGGTGCAGAATCGTATTTGCTCTATAAGAGACCGTGTATTTTCTCTAGTTTTCGTGATTGTTTGTTGCATTTTGTGGATTTTTAATATAGTGATTTGTAAAATAGAATTTTGTGGCTTTAAAAACTATATTTTTGTGTATTATTAAATTTTAACAGACTGACTTCCCAACCCAACTTTTGTGTTTTGGTGATAGTCTTTTACAGCATTTTAAGTTGTTTCTGTAGGTAAATAATTTTCATAACTAAGAATTTTTATTTTAAATACTCAGGTAGTGTTTCATTGTTTTTAGACTACGACGCGAATCAATAATCAAGTCTTTTCTCATTAAAAATGTTTTTTATTTGATTGAAGAAATTATAATTCATGATTAAAGGTATCTATGAGATGAAACAACACTAATGATTTTAATTCTTTTAAATCATTTCTATTTTTATATGTTACTCTACTTGTACTATGGTTCCAATTTTAATTTATGATATTTTAATTTGTCTTCATTGTAATTTTTATCATATTTGTACGCTGTATGTTTTTTATTCTTGTAAAGGAAACCATGCAATCTGACCCATGTAAACTGAAACTGTGTACTTTTATGTATGCTAACATATTGCGTAAATGTATGTTTTTTATTACTAAATTACATTTTATGGATGATTAATTTTGACTAGGGTGGTGAAGTTTTTTACTTGTATTAATAAAACTTAATACGAGAAATAAAGTCTATCTCTATATCTATTTATCTCCCTTGTTCATCCCTTGCAAAGCAACCGACTATAATTCGTGATAATTAAATGGCTTCTATAAACGTTAAAAATATTATCATTTTATGGCAAGTAAAAGTGGAATTACAGAAAAAGAGATAACTGTGATTGTAGAAAAAGTATAACGTGTTACATGTGCAGAAATACAATTTCTCACTCGTTTGAATTGTGGAACTTGCTAATGCTCTTGCGACAACTTCAAACTCGTGAGGAATTTGCCATTTCTGCACTTGTCCCGCAATGTACTATTTTATGAATTTTAGACGTTGGATGTATAAGCAGAGGACTTATCATGATTTTCTATAATTTGGACAATTAAATCGAAGTTATTATGCTCATTATTATGTAATAGTAAGAATCTAATAAATTGTCGGTGACCATTGGAAAATATATTAGATTAGATACGTTAAATAAATATTATACGTTTTCTTCATTTACATATATTTTTATTAGTTGAATTAAATGAGAAATTTGCTAAAAATAATATATATGATAATAAGTATCAAAATACTGGCATACAAAATTATCGCATGATTAATATTTTTTTTCTTCTTCAATAAAAAAAATTACGTGAGCCTATTTTTTTATCTTGGTCAACGACGCGATGCAATAAAACGACACACATCAAACTTTAATTGTGATCAAAATTTAATAAATCGTAGCTAATCCAGGTAATCTTACATTCCAACAATTCTTAATTTGATATCTGGTCATTGACCGTTATTTTGGTTGTAGAGCGTTCGCATTAGCGTAATTTTATTTGTCATTAAGTTTACTTTCATTTAGGTCCTATGCATTTTTTTGTCCGATGCTCATTAAAAGAGTGGTGAGCAAAAATAAAGAGACCAGTCATTTACAACAATGCATTTTAAATGAGCATCTGTTCTTTCAGCACCAGTTATGACGTCACGGCGACGACCTTGAAGGTGACAAATTTGAGGAATTAAGCAATCCTTCTCTTTTTTATAATCGTTGGGTTGTAGGTAGGTGCGGTAGTTCCACTAGCGCGGTAGGCATAAACAAACCGAATCAAAAATAAAACATCAGTTGTCTTCTCTCGCTCTCTCATAGAGTAACTAATATGGTTACTCTATGCTCTCTCTCTCTCTCTCTCTCTTCACTTCCTCTTCTTTTTACTTTTTTACTATTATGGTTGTCGGTTGTTGTGAGTATATTTCGTTGTGTGAAACGTTTCAAATTAAGTTTTGTTGAAAACATATCCATAATACAAAATGCCACCACCTAAAAGCAATATTTACAAAAATATCAAGGCAAGAAGCTCGATGCTATGTTCAAAAATATTAAAGACGTCAGGAAATACAACTTGCTTTTTCGTTTAATGTACTTTATTTCATTTATGTAACACATTTTCAGAATAATTCTTTTAAAAAGGTTATTTTGACAACTTTTATGTTATTGAAATTGTTTCATGTAAGTACATGTTGCCTTATCCCAACAGCACTTTGTCTGCACCCCGCACCGGAGCGGGTATCAATTTTGTTAGTCATACAACTTTTGTTCATTAATTATGAATATATATATATATATATATATATATATATATATATATATATATATATATATATATATATAGATATATATATATATATATATATATATATATATATATATATATATATATATATATATATATATATATATATATATATATATATATATATATATATATATATCGATATATTAAAAATATCGATATCTTATTTCGACATATCATATGATTCGATATATCGATATATTTTTTTAGTTTGCCATCCCTACTGACACTATCCAACTATCTACCGACTTCTGAAGCTGACACTAGAGATGCGTCGTTACGTGGTAACGCGGTTTTGGAACGTTATTTTATGATAACGCTCCAGTGCGTTCCACGGTAAGCAAGTTACCGGTTACTTAGGAACTGCTTTCAGGACCGATCACTTCTACTTCCCGATGTTATAGAAAGTACCATCGTTTCATACCATTGCACATGAAGCTAAACTGCGTTATGTTCTTCGTTCTCTTCGCCTTATCAGTATTAGCGCTGTTGACGTCCGTTTCGTTCCCAGTCCTAGCCGCATTAGCATGGACATGGACCATGGTGTAATGTTTGTTATGTTTACACCATGGCACGAACGGATACGGAACGAGCTAGGGCTACAGACTACAGACCACGTACATGACCACGATTCTGGTACATTATACACCTATTCACCTGACACAAATATTACTTTTTCCGCAAATTAAAAGCTAACCGTTATGCTTTTGGAAAAATTGGTGGCTGGGCTAAGCAATAAGGAATTTTAGCTTCAAATTAAATACATTATAACTAAATATATAAACAAAAAGTCTGGACGCAGCAAGAGCGTTATGGTAGTGAATTTTCATTAAAATGTTTTTAATAGGAAATATAATTTTTTTTTAAGAAAGCTCACATCAAATTTGGTTACCAGTATAACCTATATAGGACAAAAAATGTACCATATTTCATCAAAATAACTTTATTGTTTGAAAGTGTACAAAAATCTTCCGAAAATAAACTTAAAATGTGCTCAAAAAAACTGGTTTCCTGGCCAACGAACCTTAGGTTAATAGTAAATTAAGCTATCCAAAGAAACATTTTATGAAAAATCACTACCATAACGCACTTCCTGAGTCCCGAATTTATTTTTATACAAACATGCATTATCTTTCGATGGAAAATGCGAAAATTGCAATAATATAAGGCGTGTTCGATTAGGAAAAAAATTGCATGACCAGCGACTTATAACATATAAAATTTTTTCTTATATCTTGTATAATAATGGATATATTGAGTTTTAAATTAACCCGGATATGGGTTCTATGGGGCCTATTTCGCGCTCATTTGAAGAAATCTTTTCAAAATTCAAAAGTCACTAAAATTATATCCAACTCTATCAATAAAATTGTGATGGCCAAAAATAAATATGAATGTAAGAAGAAGAGCATGCCTACATTTGGATTACAAATGTCAGAAAGCAAAATATTTATTTACATGTCGCTTTGAAAGCAGATCTGACATTCATCAAAATAATTTGTCAGTTGAATATGACATGTACTGTTGCCGTGGAATATTATGCACTATTATTGTATTACGCCTTATAAGAATCTTGTTTTTTTTTTGAGTACAAAAGCTTATTTTACTGTTTAAACATTTTTCGATCCCTTAACCTGAAATGGTTTTCGTCTCATTTAACGTTGTTTCATTATTGCGTTGCAGTAGATTTTAGAATCTAGAAATTATTCTATTTTGTGAGAATTTTTTGTTGCATATCCAGAACAAGTTTTGTTTTCCTTCAATTATAAATGACAATTTTAAGTAAATTCCTATATTTTCTGTGCCCAATGTGTTGAACGGATAGGAAGCGGGAGAAGGAAATTTCATTTAAAGTTAAAATGACGAAGAGAACTTTATTCGAGGCACGAGCATTGTTTCCATTTTTTTAAATATTAATAACATGCATAAGTAAATTAGTAGATTAGCGTAATGTAACTTTTTTAAATTAGTACATCCTGTATATTGTTTCATTTTTGAATTCCTCTTGTTTTGCCGATTAGTTCAGTGTAAGTTGTAGGGTACTATACAGTGTCGTTCAAAAGTTATAGCCACTTTTCTAAAACAGGAGAGGCACATTTGACAGTCTGTATCTTCATTAATATGTCAGTATGCAACACTCTATCATGCCACACATTTGAAAAATTGTTCTTTCAACTTCAATCAATACAGAAAGAATTACCTGAAAACAGTATACAGGGTGAGTAAAAACACTGGAGTCAAGTTTTATCGAGAAATTCAAATGGAATAGCCTGTATATTATAATCAATTTCGACACATCAACAAATGTTCTTTCAGGTTCATGAAGTATTCACTATACCTAAAACCAGTATTCAATGCAATATTGGGTGTTTTTAAAGAAAAAAGGTACATTTATACACAGAAATGATTTAGTGTATTATTTTTGAAACACCCTTATACGTTTCCTGTCTAGACTCAACTTGGTTTGATTATTAATCGTTTGTTAGGGCATATGGAGAATTATATTAAGATTTACAGTCACTAATACTCAAAACCTAGTGCTTATCCCAACCTCGTGTTATTATTTCGAAAAACTTGCAAATGTCGGCTTGTTCCAATTTGACATATTCCTGAAAGAATGTATTGTTAGCAATATACAACAGCATGGCGGAAAACAGTGAAAGCTAGTTAATTCAGTGTCGGAAGTAACCACCATTTTGCTTAGTACATAAATTTAAGCGAGTTTCAAAAGAATAGTTAGCGTCTCGTAATACACTTGAATTAATATTATCAAATACACCACGGATTCTTGCCTTCATATCTTCTTTTGTCAACGTTTGTGTCTAATAAACAAAAGTTTTTACATAACCCCATAAAAATAAGTCCATTTTTGTTAGATGAGGTGACATAAGCGGCCATGCATTCGGCCCCCCTCTCCCAACCCAGCGTTCTGGAAAAAGTTGGTTAAGAGAAGCATGGCTGTTAGCGGTATGATGAATTGGAGCACCATCATGAATAAACCACATATGTTCACGCATGCCAACAGGCAGTTGGTCTAATAAATGGTCCAAGGTCTTCTCTTAGAAACTGAAGATAAAGCTGTGCAGTGAGCCGTTCTTCAAAGAAATGTGGACCAATGACAAAATTTCCAATAATTCCACCGTAGACGTTAAAAGAAAACCTATTTTGACTAGTCGTGTGAGTATAAAGTGAGGGTTTTCAGTAGAATAGTAATGAAAGTTATGTCTGTTGACATGTCCGTTCTTATGAAATGTTGATTCATCAGTGAATAACACAAAATTGAAGAATCCTGTATCTCTTTGGATTTGTTGCTGTACCCAGTGACAAAATGATAGTCGCCTTTGATGATCATCATGGTTTATGTTGGGAGAGATCCTAAAGGATCACCCCTTCCGCAAAGGACAGCACGCGTACCAGCGGGGGAAGTCGACAATAACGCTCCATGCTGTGACGCGGAAGGTGGAAAGGGCCCTACACTACGGGGAGAGCACATTAGCTGTGTTCTTCGATGTGGAGGGGGCCTTTGATAAGGCAAGGATGGATACGGTTTGTACCGCCCTACAGGATAGGGGAACGCCGAGGTCTATAATAAGCTGGGTGGCGAGCATGCTGGAGGACAGGAGAGTTTCGCTCACCTTAGGGGGCCGGGGGCTGGATGCCGGCCGTATCTATGGTGTCTATTCATGGACGGCCTCTTGGAGCGGCTCTCCGAGAACGGCTTCTACGCCCAGGCGTACGCTGATGATAAGCTGGTCTTAGTCACCGGCAAATTCCTCGGCGTCGTCTGTGAGTGCATGCAAGCTGCCTGTAGCGTAATCGAAAGGTGGTGTAGTGAGCTGGGACTCTCCGTAAACCCGGCGATGACGGAGATGATCATATTTACCAAGAAGAGGAAGATAGAGGGGTTAAGGGCGCCCGTGATGTTTGGAAAACCTTTAGCTTTAGGGCGGGAGGTCAAATATCTGGGGGTGATCCTGGACTCCAAACTAACATGGGGGTCGCAAATAGAACGGGATGTAAGGAAGGGAGTAGCGACCCTCTGGCAGCTACGTCGAGTGATAGGGAGGACCTGGGGAGTTAATCCTCGGATCCTTCACTGGATCTACACTGCGATCGTCAGGCCGAGAATCCTCTATGGGGCGTTGGTCTGGTGGTGCGGTGCGAACCACACTACCAGCAGGAAGCTGGCTAAACTCCAAAGGCTGGAAATCCTGGGTATCACAGGCGCTATGAGGACGACACCCTCAGCCGCGCTAGAGGTTCTTTTGATGCTGCCACCGCTTCCCATCTGTGTCAGGAGGGAGGCGATGGCGTCGCATCTCAGAATGCGAGACGCAGGAAACTCGTGCGGAGAGGAAGCAGTAATAGGGCATGCAAGAGTCGCCAAGGAGGTGGAAAAGGAAATTCCGATTTCCGCCATAAAGGTGCGGGATACCGAGGATGATATTAGGTTGACTAGGCCATACACCCTCAGGCTCCCCAGTAGGGATCAGTGGAGGGAAAATGAGGTTGAATTCCAGCCCGCAAGCCTGGTCTGCTTCACCGACGGATCGCGGCTGGAGGACCAACAATCCTCCGGGGCAGGAATATACATCGAGGGCCTGGGAGTGCGCGAGAGCTATGCTCTTGGCGCATATACCACGGCATTCGAAACAGAGGTGTACGCTATCCTGTCTGTGACCAAAAGACAGGATGTGAAGAGGAGTCCCGAGAAATGTGTGTACATCTGCTCGGATAGCCAGGCAGTCCTCCGGGCAGTCTGCGCGGCCAGAATCAGGTCTACACTGGTTCAGAGTTCAGGGACTTCGTGGAGGGGCCGGACAGAGATAAAGCTGTCTGGCTACTCGGAAGGAGTCGACCTACGCTTCGCCGCATCCTTGGGGTGCTCATAGGCCACTGCGCCCTTAGAAGACACCTCACATTGATAGGCGTAGAGAGGGATCCCATTTGCCAGGAATGCGGCGAGGATGAGGCAACGTTCTACCACTACCTGTGCGAATGCGAGGCTTTTGGGAGTCTTCGAGCAAAATTCTTCGGATCGAGGACTCTGCAGAGGAATCAGGTAAGTACCGTCCAATTGAATACCGTCACGGCTTTCATCTCGAGGTCGAGGCGGTTTGGCGACGGAACCGAGGAGGAGTAGAGCATGGTTGCTGGGTTGCTGGGGTTGGAAAAAAGGGCCCATGGTGGCCTACTTGCTTGGCGTTGGCCTCCCCACCACTGCTACTACTACTACTTGATGATCATCATTGTACAGTTCTTGGAGGAGTTGAATATGGTATGGGTGAAATTTGTTTTTACGTTTGTATAACAGAGGTCTTACTAATATCAATTTCCCTTGCTATTTTTCTTGAGCTGTTATGAGGGTCTTTTAAATCTACTATTAACTGTTTCTCTTCTTTCAAAACATGCTTGGTTCTCTCAGTTTTGTTGTATCCTGTGTTCCCCGTTTCGTCAAAACGTCGCATCGGTCTTTCAAAAGCGCTCCTGTGTGGTTGTCTTCTATTGGGATATTTCTCATGATAGATTCTTGTCCGGAATAAACAGGTTTTGTTATGTATGTAGTTTATGAAAGGCACAGCCCCTATGTGTCGCTAAGTCATCATGGACTTTATCGTGATGCCACTAGATGAGTGTTTACTCCCTTCTTGAATAGTTGAAGATTATATGTCTTCAGAAATATGCCTGCTGGGAGGGTATTCCAAAGCTAAGATGCGCTAGGAAAGAACGAAGATTCGCAGCGAACCGTTCGACAGATGGGTAATTTGACACTAAAAGCCTATGATTTTCTACTAAAACGGGTTGACCGACTAAAGGTTGCAAGCGGAGGTACTACCGAATCAATTTCTAAGGAGTAATGTTGATAGTAATATTGATAGTGGAGGCAGAGATCTCCAGCCTTGCTCCTGCGATCGAGGGAAGTGAGATTGAATGTGATATATGAAGTTTCTATAAGGCGAACAGCTCGAATCTAAATAGAATCTAGGAGGGACAAGATTGTTGCATATTTATACAAAAATTCCAAAGACTACACATATTTTCCATTGTGTTACCACTCAATGGTGTCCCCAGGTGCGGCTCGAGTGTTAAAACATCTTACCGCTATATAAGTAGAAGCCTCCCTTAAAAGTTGGGAACCAAACCAGCTAGGAATAAGAGAAATACTGCGATTAGATTTTTCGGAGAGTCGCATGCCTGGTCAAAAGTGAAAGAGAAATTCGGTATTTCTGTTTTCTTTTATGATTTCCACTTGCATACCAGTCAGCCCCATATCTTAAGTATAAACATTCTTCTTTGTAAATATATTCACATATGATTTTGTATATATGTATATTTGTATATACAGTGCGCGCCAAATGTATGGACCGGGACTTATACAATCTAAAGTAAACGGCTAAAAAAACTGAAATTTGATTGGACGTATTTTCGCATATTATGATGTGATTTCCAAGTATTTACCCCTTTTATTACAGAATATACAGGGTGTAGGTTTTTTTTAAAGGTAACATGGCCAATACTTGTCAATGTCTGAAAGTACAATGTTTTCTGCTTCTAAGAGTGTATCACAAGATGGGGGTTGCATAAGAAAAAATGACAGAAAAAAAATTAATTGTGAAGTAAGACACGAATACGAAATGGACAATAATTACCCGTATTTTCCCCCAATATTTTAACTTTAAATTTTTTTGTTGTTATCTACAAACATTAACTGTTGGGGTATAAAAACAAAAAAACTAAGTTTCCAAATTTTTATTCTCATTGAAACATACATAAATGTAAAAAAACTAAATCATCTCTAGTTAGTTTGAAACAGATAATTGTTATACCAAATGTTCGAAATGTTGGCCTTCTGCTGCAACACGATGGCCTAATCTGTCCATAAAAGAATCAATGAATTTTTTAAAAAATTTTGCTTGTTGGTATTAATATCATGTATTTCCTCGGAAATTTGATTTTTCAAATCATTAAGATCAGTTGGCTTAATTTTGTAAACCCTGGTCTAGAGGTATCCCCACAAGAAAAAATCGAACAGAGTGAGATCTGGCGATCTAGCAGGCCACTCCAATGGACCCCTTCTACCAATCCATCGTCCAGGAAAGACGTCATTTAATAATTCACGCACATTTCTCGCATAATGTGGTGGTGCACCGTCTTGTTGGAACCAAATTCTTTCGTAAATGTTTCCATTGTTTCTTGGATATAATTTTGCAAGAAATGGTAATATGGAGTTATTTAGAAGTGGTAAATATTTGTCGCCATTTAGATTTCTATCTATGAAGAAAGGCCCAACAATATGTCGCTTAATAATGCCACACCAAACATTAACCTTTTGAGGGTGTTGAGTATGACTTTCCCTCATCCAGTGAGGTTTATTATCGGACCAATACCTACAGTTTTGGTAATTGACAGTTCCATTTAAACAGAACGTTTCCTCATCGGAGAAACAAATTTTATAAACAAACTGGCGATCATTTACACACCTATCATGACACCACAAAATTCTGACCTTCTATCAAAATTATCATCAGATAATTCCTGCACAAATTGAATTTTATAGGGAGGTCTTTTTTTTCAACACCCTTCGAACCGATGTTGGCGAGATCTCAAGATCTCGGGCACTTGCCTAGTTGAGACATGGGGAGATTCGGCAATAGCCAATAGTGTATTTTAATTTCAACAACACACCACGAGGGCTTACAGCCCAAATACTGTCGTACCGTGGGTGTCGACAAGGAGGAATGAGGCAACTTGTTAATTCTAGACTTGAAGATTTGGAGGTTCGGGGGAGAAGAAAAAACATGTGCCGGCAAGGAATTCCACAACTTGGAAGTCCTCGGGACAAAAGAGCGGGCATAACAAGATGTTCTATGTCTGGTGACCTGGACAGTAAAAGGGTGCATTCGCTCTGTTCCCCTGGTAGATCTGTTGGGGGCAGCAGGTGGAGGAACTATGGAAGAAAGCTCCTCTGAGCAGTGCCCGCGCAGATATCTATAAAAGAGAGATAGATAGATAGATAGAGAGAGAGAGAGAGAGAGAGAGAGAGAGAGAGAGAGAGGTCACCAACGGCACGTCAGTGGGCCAGGGATGGCAGCATTTGGGTGAGGGTAGGGTCACCGGTGAGACGTATAGCTCTCTTCTGAATGGAGTCCAGGATAGCGAGTGTAGAAGCGGCAGCGGCATCCCAGATATGGGAGCAGTATTCGAGGTTTGGTCTTATTTGTGAAGTATATAAGGTACAGAGATTAGCTGGTGAAAAGTATTTGCGAGCCCGGAAGAGGAAACCTAATTTCTTAGCAGCCGCTTTTGCAATTGATGTGACATCTTCGTGCCAATTGAGATTTCGATTCACAGAAATGCCAACAAGTGAAAAGGACTCATTACTTTAAATAACTTGGTTGTTTATTGCGATGGGTCTAGGGCTGGTGTATCTCTTATGATAAAGAAAGCAAGACTGTGATTTGGTGGGGTTGAATTGTATAAGATTTCTACTTCCCCAGTATAATATTTTTTGGAGATCCACGGAGACAGAACCCTCCATGAGTCTGCGATCCTCATCTAGCTGTTTCTCCTCAGTTGTTGCAGATTTTGGTCTACCTAATTTTGGTTTATTTTTAACAATGCCCGTCTCTTCAAATCTCTGGATAGTTTTTCCCACAGTTCCCCTACTAATAGGGAGTCTTTCGGGATACAATTCATTAAATATCCGACAAACCTCCTCGTGAGGTCTTTGTCTGTCTCCATATCCTCGTATAATTAAAATTTGTATTCTCTGCTTTTCACTTAATTGATCCATATCTTATAATGACAAACTGAAAAATTACTTTAGAAACACTCAAGTATTACATGACCAATAAAGGCGGAAGCACACGCTGTCAGCTTGACTGTGACAGTAACTTAGAATTGGTATTATCTTATTAAGGCGAAAAAATGTATAATTTATAAACAATCCTCAGTAAGCCAAAAAACGGGACAATATACAAGCAGATAAGCTTGGAATTTATTAAGATCATTCGACCAGTTCGTATTCGTGTGTTACTTCACTCAAATATTACTTGACCAATAAAGGGGGAAGTACTCGTTGTCTACTTGCCTGTGACAGTAAATTAAAATGTTTGTTATCTTATTAAGGTAAGAAAATATCATTTATAAACCCTCCTTAGTAAGACAAAAAACGGAATATTGTACAAGCTGATAAGCTTGTAATTTATTAAGACCAGTCGACCAGTTCGTATTCGTGTGTTAATTTACATTTCATTTCTCTTCTGGTATAAAAGACAAAAAAAGGGGCAATGGACAAAAAAGTGAAAGCTGATAAGGTTGGAATTTATTAAGACGAGTCGAGCAGTTCGTATTCGTGTCATACTTTACATTTTATTTTTATTTTTCTGAAATTTTTTCTTATGCAACTTGTGATACATTGTTAGACGCAGAAAATATTGTACTTTCAGAAATTAACAATTACTGTCACTGTTACCGTTTAAAAAAGACCTACACCCTATATATTCTGTAATAAAGGGGGTAAATACTTGGAAATCACGTCATAACATGCGAAAATACGTCCAATGTGCGCATATCAAATGTCAATTTTTTTGGCCGCTTAGTTTAGATTTTATAAATCCCGGTCCATAAACTTGGCGCGCACTGTATATATGTTTAACAATCTAATCAGCATTTGTTTGTAAAGCATCTGTTGTTCGCTATGAAGTCTCTATAAAGTCTGACCCCTGGAAACCAAATATTTCCACTAGAGTCTTCCTGAGCACCCTACTCCCCCTAGGTGGTCCGTTACCTGTACATCAGTCACTTTGGGGCTTCCACTTTTCCCCAAGAACCCTTTAAAACATCTAGTAAACTGGTGGCTCTCGAGACAAACCCTTTTTCCCGATCAAAACACCGACTCACACTCCACCCTTCGGAAGTAGACCGTTAAAATTTTTGCAACAAATTTTAAAATCATATAATTTTTAAATAGATAATGAAGAGACCTTTCAAATGAGGTATCACAAGCCACTACCTCCTATATAAAAATTTGGGCAATGCAACTGTCACTCGAACCGAATTGAGGGGTAAAGTTTTTACGCTGCAAGATGTCATTTTTCAATCTAAATTTGAGTTGGTTCGAAATATTTTATAAATATACACAATAATCGAGATAATGAATTTATTCAATTTGGTTGTTACATACTGTACAAATAAACACGTGAGAATTCTAACAACATTACACATAAGCACATTACTGATTACGTTATGACCTTTACTGTCTTAAAAATATAATATTGACAGAAATCTGGACATTGATTAATACTAGAGATCGCCTTAGCAAAAATATAAAACTGATGTTCGTAGAACACAATCTCAAGTTGAAACTAAAATAAAAGAGGACAGACCTTATCAAAATAATCATGAACTAGACGACACAAAAATAAGAATGCTGAGTTAGTGAGTAACTAGGTTACGGATATAAGTGAGAAAATATAGTGTCGTCTGTCTCTTTTAGCGAATTTTCATTAAGAGAAATTCTCTAATTGAGCGGTCACGATGAAAAGCTTTTGAAAAAATGTCTTCAGATGCATTGAAAACGAAACAGACCGATTTGCGTCCAGAGAAATATTTTTTTTAAGAAACGCTGAAACACGTCAATTTTAATATTGAGGGGGACATGTTCTGACATAAAACTCAACTTTGTCACATCAACCCCTTAAGGGTGGTGATAACAACCCTTATATTTTAAATAGGGAACATGGGTCGAGTGTTACATCATTTGAAAGCTGAAAATGTTTATTCAGTTAAGTAAATGTTCAAACTGTTGACCACCAGCTTCCATACAAAAGTACAAATTTTGTTCAAAACGAGCTCTGACATTCTGGAGCATTTGTGGAGTTATTAGACGGCATTCTTCAACAATACGTCGTCGTAATTCTTCCAGAGACTCCAGTTCTGTTGAAAAATTCTACTCTCTAATTGGCTCCATAGAAAGAAGTCTAAAGGAGTTAAATCCGGTGATCTAGGGGGCCACTCAATTACACCTCTACGCCCAATCCATTGCTCTGGAAACTCTCTGTTCAAAAACTTCCTAACACGTTGTAGATGGAGGAGCTCCATCTTGTTGAAACACTAGTTGATTTTCTTGATAGCGATCATCATTTTCAACAATGTCAATTAATAGAGGGTAAACGAAATCTTCTAGTAACTCCAAATACGTTTCGCCACTCAAATTGCCATACAGAAAAATTGGTCCGATTAAACGGTCTTCAAAAATGCCAGTCCAGACATTCAATTTCTGTGGAGTTTGAGTGTGGACTTCTGGGATTATTATCTGCCCAATAACGACGATTATGACGATTGAC
The DNA here is from genome assembly GCA_964006375.1 of Tillus elongatus. Classification (NCBI taxonomy): domain Eukaryota; kingdom Metazoa; phylum Arthropoda; class Insecta; order Coleoptera; family Cleridae; genus Tillus; species Tillus elongatus. Next base: position 18,526,611 of record OZ023262.1, read on the forward strand.
TGTAGAGTTTAATAAAAACGTACATTGGTCTGAAAAACAGATATTGAACGGACAGTTCCCGTTATTAGCTATTCGTGCAGTCATAACTTCACAAAACTCCAGCTGCCGATAAAAATCATCTTCATTCAGTTGTTGTACAAGACGGGCGAAATTTATGATGCTTAAATATTCGCTGAATAGTTCATCTTTTGATGTTTGAAACAATGGCCAATTTTCTCATGCTCCAAGCTGGGTATGCAGCAATTTGTCCTAAAACTTCAATCTCAGTAGTCTCATTTCTAACCGGAAATTCACGTTCAGGATCCCGTTTTTTGTTGGCTACTGAACCACTTTGTCGAAACTTGGCAACTAACTCCAAAATGTATTTTCTGTTAACATGTCTGTTCGGATGTCGTTCATTAAACAAATTTGCGGTACGTTTGGCACAGTCATCTTTTATGAAAAAAAAAAAGAGTAATTATTTAAACTTTTTCTTGTACAGAATACACCATTGTGAAATTAATTTTCGGTAGTACTATCAAGTATCAAACCGACCGATAAACTGAAATAATAAACCGCATTTCTCTCATTCCGATAAGAAATGTTCTGATAGTCAATTTTTTGTTTACAAACCAACAAAACATTGACTATCAGCACATTTCTTATCGGAATGAGTGAAATGCGTTTTTGCATCTTCAACTCTGAATAATTTTTAAACGAGTTGATAAAACTTCCAAAAAAATCTGTGTGCTGAATTCAGAAAAGAAAGAGCTTGCAAATGATAGAACACTCCATACATGTTCCCTATTTAAAATATAAGGGTTGTTATCACCACCCTTAAATGGTTGATGTGACAAAGTTGAGTTTTATGTCAAAATATGTCCCCCTTAATATTAAAATTGTCGTGTTTAAGCATTTCTTAAAAAAATATTTCTCTGAACGCAAATCGGTCTGTTTCGTTTTCAATGCGCCACTCTGTATATACCTACGTTACGAGATTGTTAATCAGACATTATCCTTAAGTCTCTCCGCTGGAAAATCGGGAAAAACTTTTTGAAAACACTATATCTTTTTTAAAATTTAAGCAAGTAGAATGAAATTTTCCATATATGTAGAGCATTCAAAGACCTTTTCATATATGAAATTTGAAGTATTTCATCCCAAAAATACTGAACTGATTTAAACGAAACTTGGCACATATCTTCATCGTATTAAGATCGCGGACGAGTTCGTATTTAGCTATAACGAATATTTCTTCCCCCAAAAATATACAAAAACATTTCTGAAAACGCTATATTTTTACAAGTATTAGAGTAACTCGATTGAATGTGGCTAGAAATGGTGTAAATAAATCTATGTTGTGAATTTTAAGTAATTTGGTACACAATACCTAGAGTTTTATCAAAATTAAAAATAAACTATGAAATACATGCGTTGAAACTAAATAAATAACAGGCATAAAACATACTACCCGAACCCACAATCGTGAAATCTCGGCCACAAATATGGAAAACGAAAGACGACATGAAATTAAAAATTTGCAAAGTGATTGTTATTTAACTGGGGGATTCAATCAATTTCTAAAATACACTATATTTGTAGCTTGATGAACGGCCCTAAATACAGTTTTAGCACAGCACAGATATATTATGCTGCGGTTTTAGACTGAAAGTGTAGCATAATATAAGTAGAAATGGAATAAAAATCAAGTCAAGCCTCTATAAAAATGATTCCAAAATATTTTATAAGAGCCTCGGAGGGGGCGTAAAGCTGTTGGCCCTGTGTCCATGCGATGTTGGGCACGTTAAATATCACTACCCTCTTTACAGAAATGCAGGGGTTCGGCAAAATTTTCAGGATAGTGAGGTGAAACTGCTCCCTGGCGTAGGTGATTGGCCATAGTCGCGGAAATAGGCCGCCGTTAAAGAAACAAAACACACACAAAAAATAGTTTCTTTTATCTTTAAACTTAAGCATAAGACGTCATATAACACCGAAACAGTCGTGGAATGTGTTTCAATGGCAATTCTACTGATTCTGCAATTAATTGCTACATATACTTTTAATATAATATCCTGGGCATGAAACCAGTGTGACGTATCATGTAAACAAAACATTAGTATATCTTAAGATAGCTCAGTGGCACCGTGCTTGTCTTCTACGCAGAAGGTTACGTGATCGATTCCAGCTCGATGAATGTATATTTTTTGTTTTATTTTGACATTTGGAGAAACAATAGTGCACAAATTTCATACGCTTTGAGTCTGTCCCCTATTAAGAGCTTAGACAAGTTGGTAAGCCAACCCTACCGGACTAGTTTTTCTAAAAAGAAAAAAAAGATTTTTCCGAAAAAAAACTTTATCTCAAAAAATAACAAAGTTATTTTGATGAAATTTGGTTGATATATTGCCTCCGTAAATACCCCAAAACATATCAAAACTCAACTGTCTAGAATTGTAGAAAATTGAGTTATAAAAGTGTGAGCATTTAATGAAAGATCGCTATCATAATGTACTTGCCGTGTCTTGAAATTTTTTTAGCAGTGGTAAAGAAACTAACTCAGTTCTTATTTCAAAATTATCAAATCAACGTTAATTCTGAAGTGTTTTATTATTTAATAAAAAGATCGGGACGCAGCAAGTGCGTTATGGTAGTGAATTTTTTTTAATGCTTCAAATTTGAATAACTCAATTTCCTATAAAGCTAGAAAGTTGAATTTTGGTATGTAGTAAGGTCTTTTCTAAGGAAACGTACTTTCAGAATTTCATTAAAATAACTCTGTAATTTTCGGAGAAAAAAATTATTTTCGAAAGAAAACTTAATATTTGAATAACCCTATTTCTTATACACCTAGTTGAACTTTGACTAATAGGAAGATCCTTTACAAGGCAACATATCCGTACAATTTCATTAAAATAACTGTGTAATTTTCGGAGAAAAAATTTTTCTTCAAGAGAAAACTCAAAATTTTCCGGGAAACCCTTGTCAGATTTTCCTGGATAACGAATATATATATATATATATATATATATATATATATATATATATATATATATATATATATATATATATATATATATATAAACATATAAAAATTGAAACTGACCCCGGATATGGGTTCTAGGGGTCCAAGTTCGCGCTCTTTTGAAAAATCTCACCATAGATACCTCTCTAATAGTGATTTAAAAAAAATAAAAATTCACTAAAATCACGCCTGTGGCGATGACAGACAGACCTGCCTATTATTACGTAAAAGCGCATAAACATGTAGGAAGAATATTTTGGGAAGCTATATGGATTGCAGTGAATGCTTTTGCGGAGTTAGTTCAAGGCTCTTGCTCAAGTACGTCTAGCGGTGTGCTCGTGTCCTCTAACTTCTGTTACAGTGGTGGGATTGATTTGGATGTCAGAATGGTGTCAAAGGAACAGGTCTTAAAAGCTTTGGTTTTAAAATCAAGCCGAAACATACATTGGGACCTGACCAAATTCCAGCTTTTCTGGTTGGGGATTGTGCTCACATATTTGTCCATCCGTTGATTATCATATGTTCAACATCTCGCTGAAATATTCTACGTTTCCTAGCACCTGGAAGAAGGCGAAATCGATACCTGTTCCAACGGTTGCTGGTTCTATTCTGGCTGAGAACCACAAGACAATTGTTATAATTGATAATTCTCCGACGATGTTCGAGACTGTCTTAAATAAGGTAATTTCGTTTGATATAAACAATATTACTACCACGGCCACCAACTGCGTGATGGAATATATATATATATATATATATATATATATATATATATATATATATATATATATATATATATATATACCTGATGCAATGGGGGTACACAGATGACTGTCATTTACTTAGAGCTTTCCAGGGCCTTTCATAGGCTGGATCACGGTATTCTCGATAACATGGGTTTCTCATAGAACCTACTGAACTTTGTAAAATATTATCTTCGCCTTTTTTTCCCTCAGGGTTCATCCGCGACTTCGCCGGCCCGAAAGCACTGCAGCCTTTGCCTTATTGTGCATGCCCGTAGCCTTTTTACTCCACCCATTCCAAAATCACTGTGCCTTGAACTAATCTCCACAGCGATTGGTAGGGTGAAATTTCATATTGCTCTGTATCCGGTCTAGACAGACCGTATATCAGTTGTCTTTCGCGGTACAGAGCTTCACACTTGCACAAGATGGGATGATTCCTCCTCCTCGCCGCAGAATCTGCATGCGAAGTACCCCTCGAACCGCCCCATTTTATGCAGGTGTTTCTTGACGGCCATGTGTTCCGTCAAGACACCTGTTATGTTTCTGAGCTGCCCTCTGCTAAGATTTAGCAGCTCCACAGCTTTCTTTGACGGGGGTTTGTCAATTACTGACTTCCCGTGTCCGAGCACTGGACAGTCTGCCCAGTACACCTTGTGTTCGTTTCTGACCCAGGACTTAATGGCTCACCTGGCCGTGCTCTTTGTCACGCCCAGAACCGGTTCTGGTCCCATAAATGGTTTTGCTGACCCTCTCTTCGCGAGACTGTCAGCTTCTTCATTGCCTTTGTCCCGCGAGTGACCCGACACCCAGATGAGGGTGACCTCATTCTGCTCAGCCAAGTCGCTCGTTTCGTCTCGGCACTCACTCACCAGCCAGGAATTTACTCGTGGGCTACTTAGGACCTTAAGGGCTGCCTGGCTGTCTGTAGCTATGTCTGTAGCCCCTCCTCTTTTTCTCCCGCACACAGTAGATTTCGGCATGAAAGACCGTTGCATGGGCTCCGAGGGAAATACTATGACTTACTTTCGGTCCTTCCGAATAAACACCTGCCCCCGTCCCACGCTCCCCGCCGGATCCGTCCGTGACCCAGACGAGCGCGTCCCGTGGTTCGCGGGCTCGCGAAGTCTGACCTCATTTTAAGCATGGGCTCCTTCACGATCTCCTGAATTTTGCAGTGGCCCCTGAAGCCTGGGTTGATCTTCAGTCTACCATTGCAGGCTAGTTTGTATAGTCCTAGCCTGGCCTCCCCACAATAACTAAGTGTGTGTGTGTGTGGGGGGGGGGGTGGCTCCAAAAACACCTCCATGGCGGCTGTTGGGGTTGAAGACATGGCCCCTGTGATGCCAAGGCAAGCCATCCTTTGGATCTTGCCTAGTTTTTGTTTGGCACTGGATTGTGTCACCTTAGGCCATCAGACCAGTGCCGCGTATGTTAACGATGGTCTGACCACCCTTGTGTACAGCTAGTGGGCCATACTAGGTCTTAGTCCCCACGTTTTTTCATATAGCCGCCTAGTGACAGCTAGGGTCATGACTGCCTTACGTAGTATTTTTTCAACGTGACTATTCTAGGTTAGCTTAGAGTCCAATACGGCCCCAAGATATTTTACCTCCCTGGCCATTGGAATGTTCCTACCGTATACAGTGATAGTTCTGTGGCTCTCCCACCTCCCCCTTCTCGTAAACGGTATGATGGTTGCTTTCTCAGGGCTCACCCCGAGCTCTTGATCAACCGTCCACCTTTACATCACTTTCAGTGCTGTCTGCATGTGCTCCCACACTGATTGTGTAACCTTTCCTTGGACTATGATGACAATGTCTTCTGCATAGCCCTGTACCTTATAGCCCCCTCCCGAGTGCCTCCCTAGCAGGCCGTCCACGACTAGGCACCAGAGCGAGGGAGACAGAACGCTCCCCTGCGGAAAGTTGAACACCGCCCTGTCCCTGAGCATGGAATCGATCCACTTGCAGCAGGTCTTCTCTATTCCACGGTCCCTGACAGCTGCCAGAATCGATCCTACTGAGGTGTTACTAAAGGCCCCCTCTATGTCTAGGAAGGCCCCCAGCGCCACCTCCCTGTTCTCTAGCGTATTCTCTAGTTTCAGCACCAGTTAGTGCAGTGCTGTTTCTGTTGAGACTCCAGCTCTGTATGCATATTGTCCGCAGTGTAGGGGATATGCTTCCAGTACACCGCCCCTAATGTGCCGGTCGAGCAGTTTTTCCATTATTTTTAGCAAGAAGGACATAATACTTATTGGCCTCAGGGACTTTGCCTGGTCTGTTGGACGCCCAGGTTTAGGAATGAATACAACCCTGGCCAATCTCCATGCCTTCGCAATGTACCCCAGAGCCTGGCTGGCCTTCATAATGAAGGTAAGCGCCGGCGCCAGTATGTCTATACCCTGTTGGAGCATGATGGGAAATTATTCCATCAAATCCCGGAGATTTGAATGGCTTGAAGCTGTTAATGGCCCATCTGATTTTGTTCCAGGTAACCACCTCTTTAGCGACTGTCCAGTCTACTCTAGATGCCCGCCTATAAGGCGCCTCCATTTCTGAGTCTTCCCAGTCCGGAGGTGATTGGTTTATTATATTACAGCCGGGGAAGTACGTCTGGAGAAAAAACTTCCATGGTTTCCTTCTCCGAGCTTGTAAAGCCTACCGTGGGTGTTCTAAGGGAGCCTATGTTAGTCGGAGTGCCCTTGGACAGGATCTTGTGTAGTCGAGCACTATCGGATATTTTCTCCACTTCCTCGCAGTACCTCCTCCACGACTCCTTCCTGGCGTCCCTCAGTCTTTTGTTATAGGTCGTTAGGGCATGCCTATATTCATCCCATGCTCCCGACCTTTTGGCCGCGTTAAACAGCTTACGAACCTGCGTCCTTCTTTGCCTGAGGTCCTAGTTCCACCACGGGACATTCCTGGTGGACGCCCTCGTTTTCAGCGGACAATCGGCGTTATAGGCCGAGGTGATTGCGTCTCGCATTTGGGCTGCCGCAATCTGGAGGTCTATTGAATTGTCTATGGTACTCTTTGCCATGGAGTTAGCTGTATCAATTAGCGTGGGTGCCGTTCTGTTGGGGTCTTGGCCGGGTCTGGTGTTACTCATATTCAAATATTACGACGGAACTGACATTTTTATGAAATTCAAGTAGGAGTTGACCATGTAGGGATAAAATATCAAAGTTTTTTTAATAGAGCTATCTGTTGAAAATTGTGTGGAACACTAGTAAGGTTTAGTAGATGGCAACATTGTGTGACCATATGTAAAAAGGGCCACACATGAAGAAAACATCTGTAGCGTAGGGGTAGATAAGTTTTAGTTTTAAGGAAAGATAGAGAGTAGTTGTGAACGAGATTTGAACGCGTAAAGACACAGCTCGAACGAACGTTTACCAATAGAATTTAAAGTTATTAATTATTAACGTAAAACCGATATAGGCAGTAATTGTTATTCACTCGTACATTATTAGGGTTTAAGTAGTTAAGTGTAAAGATTCATTGTTTTCACGCATTGTTATTTTTATATTTGTTCCTTTTGTTATTAAAAAAGCTGAACCAGCAACGTGTGTGTATTTTTGCAACGAATGAACGAACATATTTTACATTTTTTGGTGCCGAAACCAGGGAAACGCGCGGATTAACGGGAACGATAAAACAAAGGAACTTAACGTTTTAAGTGTAATAGTGAACGATCAAAGTGAAAACAATGGAGCCAGTTCTTCTTAAAAGAAAAATTGTACGCACTCAGCTTACTAAGCTCATTGCTTATGCCAACGAAGAAGTTTCAAAGTCTGATGCTTCAATCAACGAATTATCAATCATAGGATCAAGGGTGAAAGCCTGTAAGGAAGAGTTGAGAATAGTTAGCGAAAGTGCCCTTAGCAAGACGCCAGATAATAAGCTAGAAGAAGAGCTGAATAAAGAAATCGAATATAACGATCAGGCAGTACAAGCCATAGCGAATCTTGAATTACGGCTTAAAGACTTCCAGATGTCAACCCCACCGAGAGATGTTTGTCATTCAACTCCCCAAACGGACAACTGTAGCCGTACAGTGGTGCCAGCGTACAAGTCAACGGTGCGCTTGCCAAAGCTGGAACTAAAACAGTTTAACGGAGATCTGACAGCATGGGTGCCATTTTGGGAGCAATTTAAAACAGCCGTACACGACAATACCGAAGTAGACCCAGCATCCAAGTTTAACTACCTGCAGTCGGTCTTAACAGGAAAGGCAGCAGAGACAATAAGTGGCCTGACACCAACCGCCTCTTGCTATGCTTCGGCTATAGATATGCTACGAAATGAATTTGGCAACACCAAGCGCATCATAGACAACTATATCGGTCAACTTATATCACTGGCGCCGGTGGGTAGAGGAGACAAAGATGCTTTAAGGAAGCTTTTCAACACCTCTTCATCCATAATGAGGACCCTGACGTCACTGGGTGTTCCAGTTATCCAATATGGGATCACAATGAAGTCGGTGCTTGTCAAGGCCCTTCCACATAGCTTGCGGGTGGCATTTTATAGACAGGAAAGTGAAGATAGATACAATGGCGCATCTGGAAGTAGTGAGAGTACCGAAACAAGTAACGACAAACAATGTCAGCGGACAATTGATCATCTACTTATGTTTTTAAAACGCGAGGTTGAGTCACTTGAGCTAGCGCAACAAACATTTAGAGACCCCACAAACGAAAAGACACCAACGAGGCGGGAAACAAAACAGATATGCACTGCAGCCGAGTTAGTAACCGGAGTACTAGACTCGTGTTTATTTTGTGGTTCCAGGTATCACGATATAAATAAGTGTAATGGCCGGCAAACAATCGAGCAGCGGAAAGACATCTTGAGAAAGAATGCAAGATGTTTTAGATGTATGAAACCAAACCATACATCTAAATTTTGTAAAAACTCGAATATTAGATGCGAGAAATGTCAGGGGAGACACATAACAATAATGTGCGATCCAACATTTAAGAAAATTCAGAATAAAGCCACTCCTGTGCAGACAACTAATTTGTCAAATCTTAACGGAATAAATAATGTATTATTGCAAACTGCCTGCGCATATATTAGCGACGAAAGGGTCCAAAAAAGCCTCTTTGTGCGAATGGTTTTAGATGGCGGCAGTCAATTAACGTTTATCAGAGAATGTGTTTCGAAAAGGTTACGGCTACCGATAATTGGGCAACACAAAATTTCCGTTATTTCATTCGGCAACAAGGATAGGTTGCCAGCTCGTCTCTGCAACAGAGTAAAGGTCACATTAAAAAGTCAACATGTAAATGAAAACTTTATAACGATCACAGCCGTGGAAATACCGGAAATTTGTTTTGATGGGTTAAAGGTGCCAACGGGTAATCATCCTTCCTTATCTCAATTCAAATTGGCAGATACTCCAGGCCAAAATAGATCTCAATTAGTGGAAGGCATTAGCCTACTGATTGGTGCCGATCATTATTGGAAGATTGTTACTGGAGAGAACATACGTTTGTCAGAAACACTAACGGCGGTTAATACGAAGTTGGGATGGACATTACATGGGCCAGAAACGGTAGACACAACTTCGCTTAACTTTACAACAGTGCTGTTTGCCAAGACGTTTGAAGAGGACAATGTCGATGTGAGCCAGTCGGGTAATTTAGAGACAATTGTTATTAGATCTAACGAGGACTGTAGTAATAGTGAAATTGAACGAGTGTGTAAAGACAATGTTAAGTATAAGAACACTTTTAACGAAATAGATCTCCCATGGAAAAACGGATATAGTGAAATAAATATTGACTCTAAATATAGTGGTGCGTCATCGAAGAAATTATTAAAAATCACTAGTTTAAACGAATTGGCTTGTGACAAAGAAGTGTCAAGTTCAGTGAACAATAACGTAAATAGACCTCTTTATTATATGCCTCACCGGGTGGTCTATGGGACAGATAAAACAACGACGAAAGTGAGAGTGGTATTTGATTGTTCGGCTCACGCACCGGGTTTGGCATCCCTAAACGACCTACTATCAGCTGGTCAGAATTTAGTGCCCGATATTGTGAAGGTGCCTTTAAACTTCAGGGTCGGACTGAGTGGCGTAGTAGCAGATATAGAGAGTGCAGATACAGATCGAGACGTTCACCGTTTGTTATGCTATGAAGACCCACCCATATGTTCCTCAATCAAGGAATATAGGATGAATAGAGTAACTTTTGGTGTCACCAGCAGTCCCTTGCTTTTGGCAGCAACGCTCAGGGAACATCTGGAAACAATTAACGGTAATACCTGCATCATTTTTGGTAAGTCGATTTATGTAAATGACTCAAGTAATAAGTTAACTTCGCCTAGATTAAAATTAACGGCTGGCTCGAGCCCAGCTAGACTCGAGAACGATAATAATTTAAAATGGATAACGAGGGGCGTAAAATCAGCAAATATAATAAAGCCTGATTTGTGGAAGTGCGGCCCTGTCTGCTTAAGGGAAGATTCAGGTCAATGGCCTGAAGATAACGGGGTATTCTCTGACCTATATGTGGTCATTTTCAACGTTTGCACAGATGTTGGCATAGAAGTAGGTAAAAACGAGATGTCTGAATATATACAACGATTTGTTTTTAATTTAAGAAACCATAGTTATAAACGACAGGGCCCCCTGAAAGCTGATGAAATACGTAACGTGGAAAACTATTTAATAAAAGTTGTTCAGTTTGATCAATACAAGTTTGAAATAAATTCAATGCGATCAGCCAACGGTTTGGATTCTAAATTAAGTATTTCAAAGTTGAATCCATTTTTAATCAACGAAGGAAATCCAAGGATTAGAAGAAGGTCTATCAACGACTATCGACATCAGTTTTCACCAACGCTGTCAGCGCTGTTGTCCGCGGGTAATCTAGTGCTGCTTCATGTTCCTCAGGTGCCGCGTTTATTGTGGAAAATGGTGAACATCGAAAGGATCTTTCCCGGTCGTGCTTGTAAAGTGCGGGCTTGTGCAGTGCGGCTTCCAAGTGGGCAAATCCAACGCCGACCAGTGCAACTAATGTATCCTCTGGAGCGTCATTTTCCGGGGCGGGAGGATGTTGAAAATTGTGTGGAACACTAGTAAGGTTTAGTAGATGGCAACATTGTGTGACCATATGTAAAAAGGGCCACACATGAAGAAAACATCTGTAGCGTAGGGGTAGATAAGTTTTAGTTTTAAGGAAAGATAGAGAGTAGTTGTGAACGAGATTTGAACGCGTAAAGACACAGCTCGAACGAACGTTTACCAATAGAATTTAAAGTTATTAATTATTAACGTAAAACCGATATAGGCAGTAATTGTTATTCACTCGTACATTATTAGGGTTTAAGTAGTTAAGTGTAAAGATTCATTGTTTTCACGCATTGTTATTTCTATATTTGTTCCTTTTGTTATTAAAAAAGCTGAACCAGCAACGTGTGTGTATTTTTGCAACGAATGAACGAACATATTTTACACTATCGAAATGGAATTTGGTACACAAGTAGCTGTTTACAAGCAGATAGTCTGGATTGTTTGTGAATAATGCTACAGAAGAAACGGTACAAATAGGGGGTTGATTGGGAAAAAAGGCTTTTTCATTAAAAATAGAATGACATGTCGTTTTAGAAGTATACGTTCACAAAAATACGAATTTTTTTCTTCTCCAGGGCTCGTCAGCGGCTTTGCCGCTTCCGATAGCACTGCAAAATACAAATAGTACTAAATATCAGATATTTTCCCATTAAGTTCAAGTCTGCGTTAACTACGGAGGGGTTAAATATTAAATTTCGTTGTAACCTAGTTATTAATCGCAAATTCATTTCATAAAACATTTTAGTGAATTTTCTGAAAAAAAATTCACTAATGAGGAGATCCCGACTTTTTAATTTGGAAAAAATGTCTTCAAATGAGCGCTAATTAGGCCCCCTAGAACACATATCCGGGGTCAGTTTCGATTTTTATATGTTTATATATATATATGTATATATACATATATATATATATATATATATATATATATATATATATATATATATATATATATATATATATATATATATATATATATAGGTATCACACCGATAACTCAAAAAATAATGGCCCGATGTTGACAAAATTTGGTGAATACTTTCCTTTTGTAAGTGGCTTGGATAAGTTCGTTAGCCAGGAAAATCGGCCGAGGTATTCCCGGAAAATTTTGTGTTCTCTTAAAAAAAAAAAAATTCATATCTCCGGGAATTACAAAGTAAGGGCACCCAATTTGGTACATCGTTTTATATCGCTATAGGTAAACTACCTACCAAAATTTAGCGCTGTAGGTCAAAAGACAAAAAATTTATGGGCATTTAAAGAAAAATAAATTGGGGTTTTCCTCAAAACGTCAAAGTGACAATTTAAAACGTCAAAATTTGCAACATTTAGGCAAAGAACTTGAATCTAATACGGGCTATGGAAAAAAAAATGTTTCAAGAAGAATGTTTTACAAACCCTGAAGTCTTAGTTTCAACCGTCATTGTCCTTCATTTTACTAAAATGTTTCCAGAAAATCATTTCAAATAGACCCCTTTTCTGATGCTTGGCAGTAGTCTTAGCTATACAGTTTATCGTTTAATGGTATATAATTTTTGTCGAATTTTCGTAAAAAATCAATAAAGCTCAATATATCCGTTACTCTACAAGATATGAAAAAAATTTGTATAGATTAATTATAGGGTATCTTATGGTACATCTTAAAAAATATTTTTACAATCACAGGTGGCCCATAAGTCGTTGGTGATACAAATAATTTTTTTTAGTCGAAAACGTCTTATGTTTTTGTATTTTCCATCGAAATATAATGCATGTTTGCAAGTAAAGGAATTCTGGACGTAGCAAGTTCGTTATGGTAGCGAATTTTGATTAAAGGCTTTATATTTGAAAAGCTCAATTTGCTATTAACCTATAAGGTTGACCAAGAAACGGATTTTTTCGGTTACACTTTAAGTTTACTTTCGGAAATTTTTGTAAGTTTTCAAACAATAAAGTTATTTTGATTAAACATGGCACATTGTTTTTACTATATTGGTTATACTGGTAATCGCATTTGATGCCTGCTTTCTGAAAAAAAAACACACATATTTGCTATTAAAAACACTTTTATGAAAATTCACTACCATAAGGCACTTGCTGCGTCCAGAAATGTTCTGATTAGACTAGATTACTACAGCGTAGTGGAAGTTATGATTCAATTCGCAGTACTATTTTGCAAGTATGTCTCGCGTAAAAATAAAAGTCAATCACTGTTTGTTTACCATTCTATTATTATACATAAATTTTAATATGCAAGGTCTTAGCTAAATATGACCTTAACAAATTAATCTTCTACGAAGAATAAACAAAACCTCTGCAGATAAGAATAACAAATGATCATGTCTAAAATCTATATAAAACCCAACAGAAATAGCGTTCTCTATCAAATAAATTGTTGCATTAGCATTTGCAGTATTATTTTGAATACATTTCTCAGCTTGCCTATATTATTTTCGTGACACAGCAGTTGTGTTAAGTACATTGTATATAGTTAATGTACGATATAAATAAATAAAATTGACAATTAATTAGCACACGTGTGCAAAAATAACGTGCTAGAACATTTCGTATACATAGTAGGTACCTATCAGATTTCGTTAATTTTTATTTTAAGTGTGTAATATCAAAACGAAGATGAAGTGTGTAATACATCTGGTGAGCGTGGCTCTGATTGTGATGTTGGTTTCTTTTGACACTTGCCAGTCCAAGCCCTCTCCGATTTTTGATGCACTATTCAGTGGTTATGGTTATGGTAGCTATGGCAACAGTGGTAGTTATCAAAGGTCTTATCCACAAGCTTATCCAAGATCAGGACGCAGGATTAATGCTGTGTATAGTGATGCTGACCGAAAATATTACAATAGTGTTTGTCAAGTGCATGCCGCTCAATATGCAGGACAACCTCTTGCTATCCCACAGCCTGTGTGCCCCTACTGAAGTAAACAAACAAATAGTTTGTAAATATGTTGTATTAATATAATATAAAAGCAACCACCGTTTTTCATAGTACATTTTATATACAGGACTATAAGTATTATGGTTATATTTCATGTGCTAAACTATATTTAATTTATTTTTTATACTAATATTTTGTTATCCAGCTACTGTGTACGTAAATATTATATTATATAAATTAAAAAATAAGTTATGTATGTACTTACTATACTAACTGAGGTAACGATTTGATGAGCGTAGCAGTGCTGAGAGGTGAGGATAATAATATACTTCTACCGTACAGCGTCTCTAACATAACAAGCTGCTCGCAAGTTCTAGAGCTGGTCAGCTCTTTAATAGTTGGCTGGTGTGGTGTACTTGCAGTATGGTAGGTGGTAGTGGAATTTGACTTTACGTGATAGTAAATGATTTTTTTCAAATCCTAACGGACGTTTCCGGTCCTGGTGTATGAGTCGGTTTCACTTATAAGAAAAAATGATGATGGCTCCTCCTTGTACAAAAGATTCCGCAGGTAAAATACCCTTCCATTCGGATCTCAGGGAGAGGGGTGTACAGGGGGCGCCAGCATCAAGATTTAACATATCCTTCTCGAATATATGTGGCCTAAATTCTAACCTGAACTCCGTCCACCATTTCCTCCAGGCTAATAGGCCCCAACTCCTCTTCCTCACCGAAACTCAAATCAGTGCCAAAACAACCACAAATCACCTAAATTTCGCGGGGTATGTGCTCCTTACTTCCTTTAGATTGCATGGAGGCGTGTGTGCGTACGTCCGCAGCAATCTACCCTGCACTAGACTCCCCAATTTAGAAGCTGGAAGAAGAGACATACTATGGATAAAACTCTCTCTTAGGACTGCAACTAAATTCATCTGTTGCATTTACCGGTCACCTTCTGACAACAACTTTGCCCAGCTCTTTGACTACCTTTCTGAAAAAACCGACCATATGATTTCTGAATATCTTTCCTCCGAGGTCACTATTATTGGAGACTTAAATGTCCATAATAAGGAATAGCTAGGATCTTCAAAAACCGATCCACAAGGAAGAGCAGCGGAGGCCTTTGCAGTCAGCAATTATTTAGCCAATATGGTTCAGCAACCTACTTACTTTCCTCGCATCCCAACATGCAGCTCAAATCTCTTGGTCTCCTTCTTACTACAAATCCTGACTGCTATAAGATGTCAGTCACCGCCCCCCTGGGTCGCTTAGACCACGGCATGGTCACTGCTTCCTGCGCATTGCAACCCGAGGTCACACAGTCATCACACCCACGTATCGTTTGGCACTACAACTCCGTGAACTGGGACGAAATGCGAGATTACTTTTCCTCATTTCCATGGGCGTCTGTCTGCTTCTCTCATCCTGACCCCTGTGATATCTCACAAAACGTCACCAAAATTATGCAAGCTGGCATGGAATTATTTATTCCATGGACACGGAAAACCTCTGCAGCCACTCAAAAGCTCTGGTTCTCTAAATCATGTGACAAGGCCAGACCTGAAAAGGTCAATGCTCACAAAAAGCTTCTACACAATTCCAGTCAAGAAAACCGTCAAGCATTTAACGATGCAAGAAACCGCTGTCCGCATTCTTTCTGAGGCAAAAAAACTCGTTTAATAACCACATTAAAAACAAAGTCCTCTTAAGCTCCAGCGGCAGCAAACCCTTCTGGACTCTTGCTAAATCTATTGGGAATAATTTCTGCAAGAGCACCTTCCCACCTATTGTCTCAGGGGATGAAATTGTTTCTACCGCCCTGGCAAGGCTGAACTTTTTGCCTCGTTGTTCGCCGGCAATTCTACTCTCAACCCACCTCCAAGTGTTCAACCACCAACAGTCCCCAATGTCGCGCATAAAATGACGGATATCATTTTCAAAACTAAAAAGGTACGAAAGTGCTCTCTTCTCTTAATACCAGGAAAGCCTCTGGCCTTGACGAGATCCCAGCAATTGTTCTCAAAAAATGCGCACCAGAACTTGCTCCTGTCCTGACTCGTCTGTTTCAGACATCTTACAATAGAGGCATATTCCCTAGTAACTGGAAAACTGCTCGAGTACAACCCGTCCCCAAGAAAGGATCGAATACTAGGAAAGCCTCTAATCTTGACAAGATCCCAGCAATTGTTCTAAAAAAATGCGTACCAGAACCGCCGACCTCCTTTCCCTTGTCACCCATTCTTAGAACAAGTCTATGGAACTACACGGTGAATCCCAGATGGTCGCTCTAGACATATCCAAAGCATTCGACCAGGTCTGGCACGCAGCGCTGCTTAATAAACTACCGGCCTATGGCCTACCACCAAAACTCTGTACGTGGACAGCAAATTTCCCCCCTAACCGGAGCATTTCTGTTTTCGTGGATGGCCATTCCTCTAAACTGTATCCATTTAATGCAGGAGTCCCACAAGGTTCAGCTTTAGCCCCTACTTTGTTTCTTCTCCACATCAATGACCTCCTCTCTAGCACATCCAATACAGTTCACAGTTACGCGGACGACAGTACCCCCCACTCAAATATACAATATTCTAAGCCTGTCTCTTTAGCCCAATTAGATGAGAATCGCAGACTCATGGAGGGTTCTACCTCCGTGGATCTCCAAAAAATATTAGACTTAGGAAGTAGAAATCTTGTACAATTCAACCCCACCAAATCACAGTCTTGCTTTCTTTCTCATAAGAGATACACCAGCCCTAGACCCATCAAATAAACAAACAAGTTATTCAAAGTAATGAGTCCTTTTCACTTGTTGGCATTTCTGTGGATCGAAATCTTAGTTGGCACCAAAATGTCACATCAATTGCAGAAGCGGCTGCTAAGAAAATAGGTTTGCTCTTCCGGGCTCGCAAATACTTTTCACTAGCTAATCTCTATACCTTATATACTTCACAAATAAGACCAAACCTCGAATACTGCTCTCACATCTGGGGTGCTGCTGCCGCTTCTACATTCGCTATCCTGGACTCCATTCAGAAGAGAGCTATACGTTTCATCGGTGACCCTACCCTCACCCAAAGGCTGCCATCCCTTGTGCACCGACGTGCCATTGGTGACCTCTCTCTCTCTTTTATAGAGATCTGCACGGGCACTGCTCAGAGGAGCTTTCTTCCATAGTTCCTCCACCTGCTGCCCCCAACAGATCTACCAGTGGAACAGAGCGAATGCACCCTTTTACTGTCCAGGTCACCAGACATAGAATATCTGGTTATGCTCGCTCTTTTGTCCCGAGGACTTTCAAGTAGTGGAATTCCTTGCCGGCACATGTTTCTCCTTCCCCCCGAACCTCCAAATCTTCAAGTCCAGAATTAACAAGTTGCCTCTTTCTTCCTTGTCGACACCGACGGTACGATAGTATTTAGGCTGTAAGCCCTCGTGGTGTGTTGTTGAAATATATTTTAAAAAAAGCTCTGTTACCTTTTCTGGGAAACAGTAAGACAGAGTAACCGGCATAGGCTGAGGTCTAAGTTTTCGGTTGCTGTTTGCTAATAGGTTGCTGTATCATGATATGTACACTTGAAGAACCCAAATGACCACAACACATATTTTAAAGACCTTACGATCGTTTCGCTGACAACGTCAGCGTCATCAGAGGACGAAAAATTCTAAAAATTTCACTATGTGAATATTGGAGCCAGTGAAGAGCGCCGACAAGCACATCTGGCGAACAGACCAATAATAGCCGCCTTTTTTTTTAAAACAAAAATGACTGTTTCCCTCACAATGTTAACATTAACAAGGGATACATGATTCAATCAAAATTCTACATAAAAACAAGTATTTATATTGACTTCTTAGATACAGAGAAAACGAAAGGGGATTTTTAAGTCGAGAACTAAACGTAGAGATTAGTATATGTATAGACAGGCCGAGTTATTGACAATAATTTATTATTCTGCCATTTCTGACGTTTTGTTCTTAATCAACCTTGATATATAAACACTTTCTAATGAATCAAGCATAGTTTGATATTACATACAGACTTGGAGAGTACTTCTCTGGCTTCACTGTTGGTTTTTGTAGGTGAAGGAGGTAGCCAGCGCGTGAGCTGACTGGAGCAAGTGGCCCTTCGAATTCTGGAAGTTCTAGGATGTTCTTCAATGCTTCTGTGACTATAGTTTCGCTCCTTGACAGCATTTTCAGACAGATTAAAATTGAATTAGTACGAAATCATGACAACTACAAATAAATATCTGTTGCTATGTTATGATATGATGTTTTGATCAAAAATTTTTATCAAATTGAAAATAAAATGAAACACAGATGACAGATGAGGTTTTCAAAATGTCTATGTGATGTATGTCAATATTTAACATAAAAACTAGAACTAGCCTATAATAACTATGATAACAGTTACAACAATAAAATAACTAAACAATATCAGTATAAAAGTAGTCTCTATACAACGAAAATATCGACATACATCAACTCATTATTTTATTACAACTTTTTTGAAATAATAGTTAAATTTATTTTCTTTGACATATTTAATTAGAAAGAAGAATATCCAAGAAAGGGGAATTCATTAAATCAGTTTGCTCGTTTAAAACAAGGTAGTTATTGTCGTGTGTGTGCCTTTTGACTTCTAAAGCTTCAAAAAAGTCTAGTTTACGTTTGTCATTATTGATACCGAACATAGACCTACAATAAATAACCGCATACAACCACTACATTTTTATAATGACAAACGTAAACTAGACTTTTTTGAAGCTTTAGAAGTCAAAAGGCACACACACGACAATAACTACCTTGTTTTAAACGAGCAAACTGATTTAATGAATTCCCCTTTCTTGGATATTCTTCTTTCTAATTAAATATGTCAAAGAAAATAAATTTAACTATTATTTCAAAAAAGTTGTAATAAAATAATGAGTTGATGTATGTCGATATTTTCGTTGTATAGGGACTACTTTTATACTGTTATTGTTTAGTTATTTTATTGTTGTAACTGTTATTATAGGCTAGTTCTAGTTTTTATGTTAAATATTGACATACATCACATAGACATTTTTAAAACCTCATCTGTCATCTATGTTTCATTTTATTTTCAATTTGATAAAATTTTTTGATCAAAACATCATATCATAACATAGCAACAGATATTTATTTGTAGTTGTCATGATTTCGTATTAATTCAATTTTAATCTGTCTGAAAATGCTGTCAAGCAGCGAAACTATAGTCACAGAAGCATTGAAGAACATCCTAGAACTTCCAGAATTCGAAGGGCCACTTGCTCCAGTTAGCTCACGCGCTGGCTACGTCCTTCACCTACAAAAACCAACAGTGAAGCCAGAGAAGTATTCTCCAAGTCTGTATGTAGTATGGACAAGTTTCACCAAGTAAGGGCAACAACAATCAATGAATAGTTTGATGTCTCAAATTTTTGACAAGTTTCAAATTTTCTTTGTCAATGTGCTGATTATTATCCCATATATGTTGTGCTACACATGATTTGTCTACCGTACCATATCGTAAATGTGCGAAATGTTCACAAAATCTGGTGGCTATGTTTCTCTTGGTTTGACCCATATATTTAAGATCACAATCTTTGCAACTCATCTCATAAATACCCGACATTTCAGTGGCTTTGTCTTTGTCTTTCGTATTACACAACAAATTTTTTAAATTACTTTTCGCCGAAAAAGTCATGAGTAAATCGGCTTTCTTAAAGATAATTTCCAAACCCTTTGAGATACGTGGTTCATAAAGTACACACAATTTTTTTCTATATTTTATCTTTCTTAAATGTCGTGCATTCAGATATCATTTTCTTTGTTCTGTGTTTGTTAACCAATTTGTCCACTAAACCGTGCGAATAACTGTTATATCTCGCCACGTTTTTTATGTACTTTAATTCTATATTAGATCTATTTTACTTAACGAAAAATTTATCAATCTGTTTACCAAGAGATTTAAACTAGCCGTTTTTTATGCGAACGTATGATGTGAGTCGTTAGGAATATAACTAATAGTGGCAGTTTCCTTCCTGTAGACATCGAATTCAAGCGGTCTATTATTTTTATTTTTAATAACTAGTACATCTAGAAAAGAAAGTTTATTGTTGATTTCTATTTCGTGGGTAAATTTTATTGAATCAAATTGACTATTTAGTTTTTGAGTAAATTCTTCAACCTTGCATACATTTGTGTCAAACATTGCAAAAATATCGGCGACATAACGAAACCAAACTCCAGGGAAATACCCATTTTTATTTTTTAAATCCGTCTCAAATCTACTCATAAAAAGGTCTGCAATAAAAGGAGATAATGAATTGCCCATTGCCCTGCCTTCAGTTTGTTCAAAAAGCTCATTGTTAAATTGGAAAATATTTTGTTTTATACAAAGGCTAGTTAGAGTTAAATATTCTTTGCAGACGTCTACACTTATATTGTTCAATTTTAACAATTGCTCTAAATACTCCAGCGTTTGTCTTGTGGGTACACTAGGAAATAATGACGCCACGTCAAATGACATCAAAATCTCATCTTCCAGTAATTTAATATTTTAAATTTTATTAATGAAATCAAGAGAATTTGGCACCGAAAAACTTTTTTGTTTAATAAGTAGGCTTTTAAACTCGTTTGACAACCACTTTGCCAAATTATATGTTAGAGAATCTACAGCTGAAATAATAGGCCTCATTGATTTTCCCCGTTTTTGAATTTTTGGGAGACAATATTTTTTGGGGACTTTCGAATTAGACGTTTACAAGTTTCTAATCCTAAAGTCCCCAAAAAATATTGACTCCCAAAAATTCATAAACCGAGAAAATCAATGAGGCGTATTATTTCGGCTATAGATTCTCCAACATATAATTTGGCAAAGTGGTTGTCAAACGAGTTTCAAAGCCTACCTATCAAACAAAAAAGTTTTTCGGTGCTAAATTCTCTTGATTTCATTAATAAAATTTAAGATGTTAAATTACTGGAAGGTGAGATTTTGATGTCATTTGACGTGGCGACATTATTTCCTAGTGTACCCACAAAACAAACGCTGGAGTATTTAGAACAATTGTTAAAATTAAACAATATAAGTGAAGACGTCTGCAAAGAATATTTAACTCTAACTAGCCTTTGTAGAAAACAATATATTTTCCAATTTAACAATGAGTTTTTTGAACAAACTGAAGGCACGGCAATGGGCATTCCATTATCTCCTTTTATTGCAGACCTTTTTATGAGTAGATTTAAGACGGACTTAAAAAATAAAAATGGGTATTTCCCTAGAGTTTGGTTTCGTTACGTCGACGATATTTTTGCAGTGTTTGACACAAATATATGCAAGGTTAAAGAATTTACTGAAAAACTAAATAGTCTTTCTCTTTCAGATGTACTAGTTATTAAAAATAAAATAATGGCTCGCTTGAATTCGATGTCTACAGGAAGGAAACTGCCACTATTAGTTATATTGCTAACGACTCATGATGTGAGTATGACGTTTGCACAAAAAACGGCTAGTTTGAATCTCTTGGTAAACAAATTGATAACTTTTCCGTTAAGTAAAGGTAGATTTAATATAAAATTAAAGCACATAAAAAACGTGGCGAGATATAACGGTTATTCAGATGGTTTAGTAGAAAAATTGGTTAACAAACACAGAACAAAGAAAATGATATCTGAATGCCCGACATTTAAGAAAGATAAAATAGAGAAAAAAATTGTATGTCTACCTCATAAACTACGTATCATAAAGGGTATGGAAAGTATTTTTTAAAAGCCGATTTACATTTGACTTTTTCGACGAAAAGCAATTAAAAAAATGTATTGGGTAATACAAAAGACACAGATAAAGCCACTGAAATGTTGGGTATTTATGAGATAAGTTGCAAAGATTGCAATCTTAAATACGTGGGTCAAACCAAGAGAAACATAGCCACCAGATTTCGTGACCATCTCGCACATTTACGATATGGTACGGTAGACAAATCATGTGTGGCACAACATATATGGTATAATAATCACCACATTGACAAGGACAATTTGAAACTTGTCAAAAAAGTTAGACATCAAACTATGCTTGATGCTTTTGAAAGTGTTTATCACCTTTAATTTCAAGCCCTTTATTTTCATTTGCATTTGACCAGCTAAACACTCCTAATCTGTCTGGCAGAATAATAAATTATTGTCATTAACTCGGCCTATCTATCTAGATACTAGGCTCTACGTTTAGTTCTCGACTTAAAAATCCCATTTCGTTTTATTTGTATCTAAGAAGTCAATATAAATACTTGTTTTGACGTAGAATAAGAAATCAATAAAAATACTTGTTTTTATGTAGAATTTTAGTTGAATATTTAGCCTTTGTTAAAGTTAACATTGTGAGGGAAACAGTCGTTTTTGTTTTAAAAAAAAAGAGGGGTGGCTGTTATTGGTCTGTTCGCCAGATGTGCTTGTCGGCGCTCTTCACTGTCTCCAATATTCGCATAGTGAAATTTTTAGATCAAAAAGAACGTGTAGCTTCCTTAAATATCTCTGTACTTTTCGGTTTAAGCCCATTATCCTTAAATTAGATAAAAACTCACAAATTTGTCAACCAGAAGATTAATGTAGTTCTTCGACCTCCTCCGTTCAATATTGACACAATAGACAAAATATGGGTCGCCGACTACAATTTCTACTTCGGATTAGTTCGTCTACTTAGGTGCGATATAAAAACACTGTAGCTGTTGATTAAATTTTATATTTTTTCATCCTCTGATGACGCTGACGTTGACAGAGAAACGATCGTAAGGTCTTTAAAATATGTGTTGTGGTAATTTGGGTTCTCTAAGTGTACTTATCAGTGCTCATCACAGGTTACAGTTTTCACATAGTATCATGATATGTTATGAAAATCCAATTATACCACACAGGTGTCTACAAAGAAATGGACTGTTGGTAGAACATATAAGGGCCGGTAATACGAGATTTTCAAATGGAATAGCCTTGCCTCTATAGGAGGCAACACCGATGCATGATGCACTTGCGGACATATTTTCACAAAGC
Organism: Tillus elongatus; assembly: GCA_964006375.1. Classification (NCBI taxonomy): domain Eukaryota; kingdom Metazoa; phylum Arthropoda; class Insecta; order Coleoptera; family Cleridae; genus Tillus; species Tillus elongatus. The sequence continues at coordinate 18,549,360 of OZ023262.1, forward strand.
AAGTTATTCTGAATTTTTGGCAAAATAATGAAGTTTGTAAAAGACCATCCTCATGTTAATAATTAAATATTCAATGAAAGGCTTCTTTCCAGACAATAAAATTTATTCAGATCCCTACGCGTTTCGGCCAACTAAGTCGCCATCTTCAGGGTTAAATTTTTCAATTCTTGAAAATTGAATCCAAACTCTACGAAAGGTTAACCAAGTTGGAGCTTCATCTATTGCATTAGTGGTCTAACAACATCGCATCCAAATGTTGGATTCACAATAAAATTTATTAAAATCCCTACGCGTTTCGGCCAACTAAGTAGCCATCTTCAGGGGTAAAATTTTAAATTCTTGAACATTAAATAAAAACTCTACGAAAGGTTGACCAAGTTGGAGCTTCATCTATTGTACTAGTGGTCCAACTACATCGCAACCAAATGTTGGATTCACAATAAAATTGATTAAAATCCTTACGCGTTTCAGCCAACTAAGTAACCATCTTCAGGGGTAAATTTTTCAATTCTTGAACATTAAATAAAAACTCTACGAAAGGTTGACCAAGTTGGAGCTTCATCTATTGTACTAGTGGTCCAACAACATCGCAACCAAATGTTGGATTCACAATAAAATTTATTAAAATCTCTACGCGTTTCGGCCAACTAAGTAGCCACCTTCAGGGGTAAATTTTTCAATTCTTGAACATTAAATAAAAACTCTACGAAAGGTTGACCAAGTTGGAGCTTCATCTATTGCATTAGTGGTCTAACAACATCGCATCCAAATGTTGGATTCACAATAAAATTTATTAAAATCCTTACGCGTTTCGGCCAACTAAGTAGCCATCTTCAGGGGTAAAATTTTCAATTCTTGAACATTAAATAAAAACTCTACGAAAGGTTGACCAAGTTGGAGCTTCATCTATTGCACTAGTGGTCCAACAACATCGCATCCAAATGTTGGATTCACAATAAAATTTATTAAAATCCTTACGCGTTTCGGCCAACTAAGTAGCCATCTTCAGGGGTAAATGTTTCAATTCTTGAACATTAAATAAAAACTCTACGAAAGGTTGACCAAGTTGGAGCTTCATCTATTGCACTAGTGGTCCAACAACATCGCATCCAAATGTTGGATTCACAATAAAATTTATTAAAATCCTTACGCGTTTCGGCCAACTAAGTAGCCATCTTCAGGGGTAAATTCTTCAATTCTTGAACATTAAATAAAAACTCTACGGAAGGTTGACCAAGTTGGAGCTTTATCTATTGCACTAGTGGTCCAACAACATCGCATCCAAATGTTGGATTCACAATAAAATCTATTAAAATCTCTACGCGTTTCGGCCAACTAAGTAGCCATCTTTAGGGGTAAAATTTTCAATTCTTGAACATTAAATAAAAACTCTACGAAAGGTTGACCAAGTTGGAGCTTCATCTATTGCACTAGTGGTCCAACAACATCGCATCCAAATGTTGAATTCACAATAAAATTGATTAAAATCCCTACACGTTTCGGTCAACTGAGTAGCCATCTTCTGGGGTAAAATTTTCAATTCTTGAACATTAAATATAAACTCTACGAAAGATTGACCAAGTTGGAGCTTCATCTATTGCACTAGTGGTCCAACAACATCGGATCCAAATGTTGGATTCACAATAAAATTTATTAAAATCCCTACGCGTTTCGGCCAACTAAGTAGCCATCTTCAGGGGTAAATTTTTCAATTCTTGAACATTAAATAAAAGCTCTACGAAGGGTTGATCAAGTTGGAGCTTCATCTATTGCACTAGTGGTCCAACAACATCGGATCCAAATGTTGGATTCACAATAAAATTTATTAAAATCCTTACGCGTTTCGGCCAACTAAGTAGCCATCTTCAGGGGTAAATTTTTCAATTCTTGAACATTAAATAAAAACTCTACGAAAGGTTGACCAAGTTGGAGCTTCATTTATTGCACTAGTGGTCCAACAACATCGGATCCAAATGTTGGATTCACAATAAAATTTATTAAAATCCTTACGCGTTTCGGCCAACTAAGTAGCCATCTTCAGGGGTAAATTTTTCAATTCTTGAACATTAAATAAAAACTCTACGAAAGGTTGACCAAGTTGGAGCTTCATCTATTTCACTAGTGGTCCAACAACATCGCATCCAAATGTTGGATCCACAATAAAATTTATTTAAATCCCTACGTGTTTCGGCCAACTAAGTAGCCATCTTCAGGGGTAAATTTTTCAATTCTTGAACATTAAATAAAAACTCTACGAAAGGTTGACCAAGTTGAAGCTTCATCTATTGTATTAGTGGTCCAACAACCTCGCAACCAAATGTTGGATTCACAATAAAATTTATTAAAATCCATACGCGTTTCGGCCAACTAAGTAGCCACCTTCAGGGGTAAATTTTTCAATTCTTGAACATTAAGTATAAACTCTACGAAAGGTTAACCAAGTTGGAGCTTCATCTATTGCATTAGTGGTCTAACAACATCGCATCCAAATGTTGGATTCACAATAAAATTTATTACAATCCCTACGCGTTTCGGCCAACTTAGTAGCCATCTTCAGGGGTAAAATTTTCAATTCTTGAACATTAAATAAAAACTCTACGAAAGGTTGACCAAGTTGGAGCTTCATCTATTGCACTAGTGGTCCAACAACATCGCATCCAAAAGTTGGATTCACAATAAAATTTATTAAAATCCTTACGCGTTTCGGCCAACTAAATAGCCATCTTCAGGGGTAAATTTTTCAATTCTTGAACATTAAATAAAAACTCTACAAAAGGTTGACCAAGTTGGAGCTTCATCTATTGTACTAGTGGTCCAACAACATCGCAACCAAATGTTGGATTCACAATAAAATTGATTAAAATCCTTACGCGTTTCAGCCAACTGAGTAACCATCTTCAGGGGTAAATTTTTCAATTCTTGAATATTAAATAAAAACTCTACGAAAGGTTGACCAAGTTGGAGCTTCATCTATTGTACTAGTGGACCAACAACATCGCAACCAAATGTTGGATTCACAATAAAATTTATTAAAATCCCTACGCGTTTCGGCCAACTAAGTAGCCACCTTCAGGGGTAAATTTTTCAATTCTTGAACATTAAGTATAAACTCTACGAAAGGTTGACCAAGTTGGAGCTTCATCTATTGCACTAGTGGTCCAACAACATCGCATCCAAATGTTGAATTCACAATAAAATTGATTAAAATCCCTACGCGTTTCGGCCAACTGAGTAGCCATCTTCAGGGGTAAAATTTTCAATTCTTGAACATTAAATAAAAACTCTACGAAAGGTTGACCAAGTTGGAGCTTCATCTATTGCACTAGTGGTCCAACAACATCGGATCCAAATGTTGGATTTACAATAAAATTTATTAAAATCCTTACGCGTTTCGGCCAACTAAGTAGCCATCTTCAGGGGTAAATTTTTTAATTCTTGAACATCAAATAAAAACTCTGCTAAAGGTTGACCAAGTTGGAGCTTCATCTATTGCACTAGTGGTCCAACAACATCGGATCCAAATGTTGGATTCACAATAAAATTTATTAAAATCCCTACGAGTTTCGGCCAACTAAGTAGCCATCTTCAGGGGTAAAATTTTCAATTCTTGAACATTAAATAAAAACTCTACGAAAGGTTGACCAAGTTGGAGCTTCATCTATTGCACTAGTGGTCCAACAACATCGCATCCAAATGTTGGATTCACAATAAAATTTATTAAAATCCTTACGCGTTTCGGCCAACTAAGTAGCCATCTTCAGGGGTAAAATTTTCAATTCTTGAACATTATATAAAAACTCTACGAAAGGTTGACCAAGTTGGAGCTTCATCTATTGCACCAGTGGTCCAACAACATCGGATCCAAATGTTGGATCCACAATAAAATTTATTAAAATCCTTACGCGTTTCGGCCAACTAGCCATCTTCAGGGGTAAATTCTTCAATTCTTGAACATTAAATAAAAACTCTACGAAAGGTTGACCAAGTTGGAGCTTCATCTATTGCATTAGTGGTCCAACAACATCGCATCCAAATGTTGGATTCACAATAAAATTTATTAAAATCCCTACGCGTTTCGGCCAACTAAGTAGCCATCTTCAGGGGTAAAATTTTCAATTCTTGAACATTAAATAAAAACTACGAAAGGTTGACCAAGTTGGACCTTCATCTATTGCACTAGGTCCAACTTGTTCGGAGAGTTTTAATTCAATTTTCAAGAATTGAAAAATTTACCCCTGAAGATGGATCCTCAGTTAGCTGAAACGCGTAGGGATTTTAATACATTTTATTGTCTGGAAAGAAACCTTTCATTGAATATTTAATGATGACTCTTCCAGACTGTGTGACGTTTAGAAGTGAACTCATGTTAATAAGTATAATTTTTCACTTGGTATTCCTAACAACTATAACGGGATGTAAATAACCAGACATTCGTCTGAGTCAAATAATTTATGTTTGCGAAGACAATAGGAAATCAAAATAGATGCTTAATATAAGCAAATTCTTTTATTTTATGCAAGTCAAATATACCTAATAGACGGTAATTCACCATTCTTTAAACGCTGCTGATTCTGTGAACAGAATTTAAAACTAGAAAATTCTGGACGCAGCAAGTGCGTTATGTTAGTGAATTTTTATTAAATGTTTCAATTTTGAAAAACTCAATTTTCTATAAACTTAGAAAGTTTAATTTTGGTATATAGTAAGGTCTTTCCTAAGGCAACATATCCACCAAATTTCATTTAAAAACCTTTGTAATTTTTGGAAAAAAGAAATTCCCAAAGAATAATCAAAATTTGAATAACTCAATTTTTTATAAACTTAGAAAGTTGAATTTTGATACGTAGAAAGGTCTTTCCCAAGGCAACATACCCTTTAAATTTTATTAAAACAGATTTGTAATTTTCGGGGAAATTTTTTTTCCCGGAAAAGCCTTTCCGATTTTCCTGGCTAACGAACTCATCCAAGCCATTAATAAAAGAAAGGCCCTTGCCAAATTTCATTGAAATCGGTTAATTAATTTTTGAGTTATCGGATGGATATTTGAAAAAATTTGTGCAAAGTCTCACCATCGATACTTCTCTATTAGCGAATTTTTTAAAATAAAAATTCACTAATTAAACAAACCAAACAGTATATCCCTCGTGCTTTAAGTAACCTTATTATAACAAGTAGATACACTATTTTAACATTTTAAATAAAGTGGTTGAAGTATTTTACATAATATGTTGATAATTAATTAATTTATAGAATATAACATGATCATTTTCAAACAGTCTCCCAGTATACAAAACAATATTACTCCTCAGTCAATAAATTCACTTTTTTCATTCTGCTTTATCAAAACTACATTTTGTAAATTTTAATTTTACACTACAATAACGACTTGTTATTGCATTCTCCAGAGCACACAGAAGCACAGAAACGAGATAAGGTTACGAGCAAAATATATTGTAGAAACAATGTGCCATATTTTATCAAAATAACTTATTGTTTGAAAATGTACAAAAATTTTCCGACAATATACCTTAAACGTTGGTTTTCGAACCACCAAATCTTAGGTTAATAGCAAATTGAGTTATTGAAATTTGAAGCATTTAATGAAAATTTGCTACCAAAACGCACTTACTGCGCCTTGATTTTTTTTCTTACAAACATATTTCGATAAAAAATGCAATAAAATAAGGCTGTTCGAAAAAAATTTGTAGGGATCACCAACGATCGACTTGTGGGCCAGCCGGTGATTGTCAAAATAATTTTATAAGATGCAGCTCAAGACACCCTATAATTAACTTATACAATTTTTTCCCGTCACTTGTATAATAATAATTATATTCAGCTTTACCGTAGAAACGCGTCACCCTGTATAATATCAACCCTTTTGTAAAACTTCGATCCTTTATATTTACTTATGTATTCAATATGCAAATACACAGTTTATAAACCATTTACGTATATATATATATATATATATATATATATATATATATATATATATATATATATATATATATATATATATATATATGTGTGTGTTGATAAAATATAACAAACACTGTTTAATCCACTCACTAACATTAATTTCCCAAATGACAAATAATTCGTCCACTCAAACAAATAATTAATAAAAATTCACTAAAAAACATAATATAAACGATCTCATATCATTATCATACGGCATAGGTAAATGTCAGTTACAGCGTCTAACAGACTTGCGCAATAATAATCATATGTTACGTTACCATGACAACCACAACTAGATCTCATATAAACTATTCAATGCAAGGCGGTGAATCTAAACATAAATGTTTCTAATTTGAATAGCTTAATTTTCTGTAACCCTAGAAAGCTGAATTTTGGCACGTAGTTAGGTCTTTCCCAAAGCAATATGTACACCAAATTTTATTGAAATATCTTTGTAATTTTCGGAGAAAAAAATTTTTTTCACTCAAAATTTTCCCGGAAAACCGTGTCAGATTTTTCTGGCTAACGAACTCATCCAAGCTATTAATAAAAGAAAGGCACTTGCCGAGTTTTATCAAAATCGGTTAATTATTTTTTGAGTTAGCGGTTGAATACATACATACACATATATATATATATATATATATATATATATATATATATATATATATATATATATATATATATATATATATATATATATATATTAACATATAAAAATCGAAACTGACCCCGGATATGGGTTCTAGGGGCCCAAATTCGCGCTCATTCGCAAAAATTTTTGCAGTCTCACCATCGATACCTCCCTATTAGTGAATTTATTAAAATAAAAATTCACTAATATGCTTTACTGATATTCAGTACGAGTTTGTAACTTTGAATAATTGAGATTCAAAAGTGCTCGGACACGTCTATTAGTATCTCAAGTGGCGGTATTTAAAAAAAATTATATAGTGTGTCCCAAATTTGAGATATGAAGACAATATTTTCTTATTGCAGCCCTAATTATTTGCTGATTATTTCTGAAGATATGTCAAGTTATACAAAATCACCAAAATTTAAACTTTAATTCCATGCCATTTAATTTTAGTGAATTTTCTTTAAAAAATGCACTAATGAGGCCTTCTCGACCCCCAGAACCCATATCCGGGGTAAGTTTCAATTTATATATACAGTGTGTCCCAAACTGGATAATAATATATTGCTATCTCCGCTATTATTAGAGATGGGGAGATGGTTTAATTAGCATCGTTTTGTAGAATTTCATGCTCGTTTCAAATATGAATCGTATTTTGCCCTTCCATTTTTCGTTTTCGAGTTATTTTGAAAGAAACAAAATTTGTCGATTTCTTTTTTCTTCAATATCTAAGTAGGCGTTGATCTGATATGTCTAAGACTTGCACATTATCAAGACACTTTTTACAGAGTAATCTTTTTGTGCTATTCTTAACTTTGAATTGGCATTTGTTTCTGAGCTGCAGGTATCAACGTTTGTTTTTATTATGGCAGCCATATTGGATTTTTTGCTTACGTGATAGCCTGTGAAAAGAGCTTTCCAATGATGTACAACATGCTTGAGAAATATTGTAACTGCACTGAGAATTTTGAGAAAAACCGTTTTCAGGATAGTAGGCTATGAAATCCAATACCAGAAAACAAATGACATAAACAAAGTGTTCAAAAAGCAGTAGGCCATGGAGTCTAACAATAGACTTCTACTTCTAACATAATTTTCCGTAATGATTCACGATAAAAAAATAGCAACTTTGAGCACACCAATGAATCGGCCCATTATTACAAATTATATTTTACATTACAGCATTATCCTAAAAAATTGTTATAATTTAATTAAATAGGTAAACCTAGTAAATAACTAAATTTACTATCAGAACTCAACAAAAAGCAGATTAATGATTTACGAAGACGCCTTTGAAAATTGATTGATTTTTAAACGTAAGCCAGCTGAAAAACAACAGAAGAAAGGTTGCTATGGATATAATACTATCGCGACAACTAAGAATACTGTCATTCTTAATTATCTGAACAATTTGAGGTGTATTTAACACGTTGCTTAAAATTTTGCACTAAATAGTTGGTTACGGAAAATTATGTTTAAAGTATAAGTCTATTGTTAGACTCCATGGCCTACTGCTTGAACACTTTTTTTGTCATTTGTTTTCTGGTATTGGATTTCATAGCCTACTAACCTCAAAACGGTTTTTCTCAAAATTCTCAATGCAATTACAAGATTTCTCAAGCATGTTGTACATAATTGGAAAGCTCTTTTCACAGGCTATCACATGTGCAAAAAATCAAATATGACTGCCTTAATAAAAACAAACGTTGATACCTGTAGCTCAAAAACAAATGACAATCCAAAGTTGAGAATAGCACAAAAAGATTACTCTGTAAAAAGTGTCCTGATAACGTGCAAGTCTTAGACATGTGAGATCAACGCTTACTTAGATATTGAAGAAAAAATAAATCGACAAATTTTATTTCTTTCAAAATAACTCGAAAACGAAAAAAGGCAGGGCATGAAATTCTACAAAACATTGCTAATCTAACCGTCTTCCTATCTCTAATAAAAAACGGAGCTAGCAATACATTCCCATCCAGTTTGGGACAAACTGTATATATATATATATATATATATATATATATATATATATATATATATATATATATATATATATATATATATATATATCACACCGACAACCCAAAAAATAATAGGCGGATTTTGATAAAATTTGGTAAGTAACTTACTTTTGCAAGTGGTTTGGATAAGTTCGTTAGCCAGGAAAATCAGACCAGTTTTTTCGGGAAAATTTTAGGTTTTCTTTTGTAAAAAATGTATGTCCCCGGAAATAACAAAACTATGGCCAAATTTAGTAGGCAGGTTTATATTGTTAAACGTCTGGACGCAGCAAGTGCGTTATGGTAGTGAATTTTCATAGAAATGATCTGGCACCAAATATATTTTGATAACTTTTTTTTCTTGTAACATAGAAATATAAATTTTGGGATATAGTTTAATTTTTATATCTTTAACCTACCAACCAAATTTGGTTACCATAGGTTTTTATTTTTTGAGATAAATTTTTTTTCCAAAGAAAGCTCAAAATTTTCTCAGAAAACCTGGTCCATTTTCCTGGCTAACAAAGTTATCCAAGCCACTTACAATTTCAAGAATTGAAAAGTAAGTACAGTTTCCATTTTGTTTTCCCCATTTAATATTTGACGAAGTTCTATACCTTAATAGTTCTCATGGGTTTCTGCTTGATTGTGTCTGACACCTGTTGTGTTTACCCTGTCAGTTTGCCTTGGCTTATTCAATTTCTGCAAGAGACTAGTTGATTAATTTTTTCAAATCATATACTTTTTGCACTTGTTCTTTTGGCTTGCAGTGCTTGTTAGTTTGCTTTGATATTTTAAGGCATTTTGACTGCATGTTAGCTTTAACTTAGTTTTTTAACTTGTGTTATTGTAACTACTAATGTTCTCACTATAGCTCTTTTAGTTTTAGCTTGACTGTTAGTTAGCTTTTTACTCTGTGACTGTAGTTTTTTTCCTTGACGTTTCTGTGGAGTGTATCTTGTCACCATTGTGCTCTAACCTACACAATTGCCTACCAGAAAAACGATGTTTTTTCTGATTTTATTATGATTCTAGATTTATCGCCTGAAGATGTCCACTTAGTGGGCCGACACGCGTTGGGATGTTTCAAATAAATTTGTTGTCTGGAGAGAAGCCTTTCATTCAATGTTTTAATTATTACTTTATTTACTTAACATTTATACACCAATAAACTAAAACTAAACTAAAACAGTAAAAAATAAGGTAAAGAAAGGCAAGCAACAACGTGATCTCTATCATAAATATTTATACGGTAATTTGAATATAAAAATCAAACAGAGAAATTGATAAACAGGAAATATACTCAACAAAAAATACACTAGAAAGCCGAACATCAAAAAAATTCCTGTGGTTGATGCATTGAGGGTGATTGTATGCATGCAGAAGGGGAAGATGAACCCCCAGGTCGAAGAGGGTTTCTGCCTCCTCACCCAAAAAACACGGGGGGGGGTTCTGATTCCTCTTATGCATGCGTACAGCTACCTCCAAAGCATAAAAGACAAGCAAAATTTCTTGGGAGCAACCCCCAAGAAAGTTACAGGACCTGAGCGAATATGGATGCGGTGCGCGGTAGACAGGGTTTAGAGGCATTGCTGCAAAATGTTAAAAACGCATCTTTTCAAAGTCCGACTAAATAAATTTTTTAACATTTTCCGCTCAGCAACTCTAATCATTCTTAGTTACTTAACTTTCTTGAGAGTTGTTTGCAACAAATTTGCCTTCTGGCTTGTGCATATAAGGAGTGGTCTAAGCATGTTTCTGAACAAAAATTTCTAAAAACCCTCCGTGAAGTAAACTGTAAATTTATCTAAATTATATTCTACAAGGTCGTCTATAATGCCTTTTTCAGATAACGTCCAATAAAGCACTAAAATAAATAAATTCACTTGCTGTTTCACTTCTTTCTTATTTTTATATTACATATGTAAACACAAGATGAGTAAGTATAATAAAATGGGGGCCCCTGAATAACATTGGGGCTACACAAACTTAAAAGTAGGGAAGACATTTAGATCATGTTAACAGCCATAAGTTTGATTAAAAATCACTTCTAATTGTATGCACACAAAAATTAACAAAACACATTTATAAAATCTAATAAAAACAGCACTTTTAGGAAACTCTTTTAAATAAACCAATAGGAATACGTTTCGCGGCGATTTCGAAATTAGCGAGTGTGTGAACCTAGCTTTTGTCCAAGATTACACTGAAATCGGGTCAACCGGAAGCAAGCAGCTTGTAGATTAAGCTCGATAGGCTTGGACGGTTAACAAACGTTGGTATGTCTAATTTTAAGCGGCAGAATGTAATGTTTGAAACATGCGATATGAGAAATACAGAAATACACTTTAAAGTGCTATTTATTAAAAAAATATTCACCAACTAACCTGCGAAATCATGGATAATAAAAATGATGGATCTAGTAAGTTATCTATCAGTAGGTACCGTTCTCATTTTGTAAGTAGGCCTTGATACTTTCAAAGAACATTGACATACGTGGTACTAAATTTAGCACGACGAACCTAACAAATATTGTCTTCGTACGGAGACAAACTACAAAAAAAATGCCGATACTGTTTCTATTACTACATAATGCATTAGTTATTTCCCCCGGTTATACAATAATAATAATAATGTCTTGCTCTTAGAATATGATTTACTGATTTTCTATTTTACGCAAATTTGTATTGTTTTAAGTCATTATCTCACAATTTTCATTTATAACGATCGTCTAATATTTATTTTCAATATATATATATATATATATATATATATATATATATATATATATATATATATATATATATATATATATATATATATATCCATGTTTTAATATGTTAGGTTAGTTAAAAGTCAGTTGTAAAATATCAAACGTTGTACACAGTCTCTATCTATAACATTTTGTATTAACTAGAGCTATCGTTACGACATACTACCTGGTTCCGCACCGAGATGGCGCCCCTGTCGTACATCTCTCAATGTTCCACCAAATACTATATAATGACAATACAGCACACTCCTGCTGATTTCGTGTTTCAAGAATATCAGCGCCCCTAGCGGATAGTACTGATGTTACGTCCTTCGAGAACGTGTAACACTAGCAATTGCTGGTGTTTAACTGTGTATAATTAAGTTTGAGCTGTGTTTTTCACAATGAATGTTAGTGGTTGGGTGTGTGCAATCTATAATTGTTCGAATTATAACGTGCTAAATCTATCAAAGACATTTCATAGGTTTCCAAAGGATGGCGAAACGTGAATATGATTTGAAGCAGAAGACAAATTCAGAATCACTTTTATGCCAATATGTACAGTTCGCAGAAGATAATTTATTGTGTAATATTTACCATCATGTACCTATTTATAGATAAACTTCGTAAACGGATGGTTGAAATGCTTCAATCATAACTTGTCTTCCAGTGCACCAAAAAAAAAAAAAAAGAAATATTAAGGCAAAAAAATTTGTAGTAATAATAAATGGTATAAGAAAACTGTTTTTCTATATTCTTCTGTGTCCTTTTTTATTTCAGTATGGCATAAATTGTCACATTTTTTCACGTTTAAAATTATTTTACTTGGTAAAGGTTTTTAATTATCTTCCCAAGACAAGTTTTTAAAGAGACAAGTAGAAATAGCAGATTCAGATTTAGTCACGGAAGTAAGAGTTAGTCTCACCTTTCATCTGCACAATTTCTTCTCAGTTTGTTAAGAAAAATTGAGCGTCAAGATCCGATGAACGAACTCATCCAAGCCATTAACAAAATAAAGGTAATTACCAAATTTTGCCAAAATCAGTGAAGTATTTTTTGAGTTATCAGTTGGATACATATTTATTTATTTATTTATTTATTACACACACCATGCATTCACAAGCGTATACATAGCAAGTCTATCTAAATATCTGCTGACATCAGTTATCGGTTGGATATATATATATATATATATATATATATATATATATATATATATATATATATATATATATATTTACTTATTTACTTATTTATTTATTTATTTATTTATCTATCTCTTTATTTAATTATTACACACACCATGCTTTCACAAGCTTATACAAAGCAAGTCTACCTAAATATCTGCTAAGACATCTAAGTCTATCGAATTTTGTATGCCTTTTACATTTTTTTAACTTACACAAATTATGCTGTTCAGAGCCATATCTCTCAATCGCTAATAAGCAACAAGAAAACGATCACAGCCAGAACATCAATACTTAAACAAAACAAAAAATATACAAAACAAACTACCTTTATTTCTTAAAGTTCAACACTTCTACAACTATAAGCATAAGGTTAATTTAAACAGACCAAGCCAAAAGTAAGCCAGTATCACAAAGTAAAGTACACAGCACATCGGTCGCGTGGCTCTATAATACATGGAACATTACATCCCCAGTATATATATATATATATATATATATATATATATATATATATATATATATATATATATATATATATATATATATATATATATATATATAATGTTTAACTGACCTTGGAAATGGGGTCCTAATTCGTGCTCATTTGAAGAAATTTTCCGAAGGTTGGCCCATCGATACCTCTCTATTAGTGAATTTTCTTAATTAAAATTAACTAAAAAGTAAATTAATGACATACTTACGTAAAATATTCATGCCTTGTTTAAATTATTCAATGTAAAAAAAATGAGAAAGAAAATCCTGGGACATACTGGGTTAATGATGTGCTGGTGCTCCATCTTGCTGAAACCATATCACATTCGCTGGAACTTGTGGGTTTGTTGATCGCCCACTTCCAAAATTTTCATTAATTTGAAATTACTGTGAGTAAGTATTGGTAATAAGCATACCTTACGTGTGTAGTTAAGCTTGCTAGGTTTACATTTTTTGTTACTTCTTGGGCAGCTTTGAACCCCCATTTTTATATGCTTAGGGGTGCAACTTGGTGTAGGGATTATAGTTGCGTTAGATCATGATATTTCTAGGTCCCCTACATACTCTGGTTGGTCACTATGAGATATAATCTGCATTCATATAAGTGGATATATTTATGAAAAAAAAAAAAAACCATCTTTCACAAAATACATTTTTATTCACATAGGGTTAACAATTTTTGGAACAGATACAGTATTAAAACATAATTATTTACAGTTAAGTCTTATCAATTTGACTAGCTAAAAATATCACATGGTTTTCTCACAAATATTGTCCCCTTGTTGCAGTGTTGCCATATTTGCCGACAAAAATCCAGTGCAATGAAAAGAAAGCCTAATTAAAATTTATCTTTCATTCAAACTATTAATGCTCTTGAGTTCAGAAGGTTACGAAGAAATCTTATATTTACATTTATACAGTGTACTCTTCATTATCCGTGCGTGGATTATCCGCTTTTCGGATTATCAACGCTGTAAAACGACGAAAATTATATATATATATATATATATATATATATATATATATATATATATATATATATATATATATATATATATATACATACATACATGTGTTTTTTATCACCTCGTTCCATAAAAATCTAAGAGTGATTAAATAAAAGTCTGGACTCAGCAAGTGCGTTGTGGTAGTGAATCTTCATAAAAAATATTTCAATTGCAAATCCGAACTTCTTTTTAAGAAAGCAGGCATCAAATGTGGTTACCAGCATAACCTATATAGTAGAAAAATGTACTGTATTTCATCAAAATAATTTTATTGTTTGAAAATGTAGAAAAAAAATTCCGAAAATAAGCTTTAAATGTTCTCGAAGAAACTGTTTTTCTGGCCAACGAACCTTAGGTTAATCGCAAATTCAGATATTCAAATTTGAAGCATTAAATGAAAATTCGCTACCATAATGCACTTGATGCGTACGGAAGTTCTTTTCTTACAAACCTGCATTATATTTCGATGGAAAATGCAACAATGTAATAACGTAAGGCGTGTTCGTCAAAAAAAAAAAAAAAAAAAAGAAAATCTGTATCTGTTTATGTGCCACCTGTTATTGTAAAAATAGTTTTATAAGATGCAGCTCAAGACACCCTATAAAATTAACGTATACAATTTGGTCTCGTATTTTGTATAATGACGGATACATTGAGCTCTACCGTGGAATTGTGTCACCCTGTATATATGAAAACAGATATAAACTGAAACTAACCCCGTGTGTGTGTTCTAGGGGGCCTAGTTCGCGCTCGTTCGAAGAAATCTTTTAAAAATTCAAAAGCATCCGTTTTCTCAAAAGCGATTTTTTTCTACGAATACTCTCTAAAAAGAGTGCTGCAAATTAAATCATAACTATCACATAGCTATGATAATCTACTCTCCACAGAAAGACATTCACATGAAATAAACTTAGGATCGATGACTTGACCAGAAAGAAATATTAGTACTCCTGTACCCATAAGCTTCTGAAACGTTCTATTACTAGAGTTTTAACGAAAAAATGCCAATTTTCACCAAATCACCCCCCATTCGTGCCCTGTTTACATTCAAATTGAAGCGTTCCTTTGTCGGGTGTTAACCGGAGACCAAATTTGAAGATGATATTTCGATTCGTTCGAATGTTATTGCGCCTACTAACAGAGAGACGTATAGGCCGACCGACCGGCCGGTCGACAGACCGACAGCCAATTTTCGTTACAAAATCACGTTTTATATAGGATTTGAGACATTCTACGCCGTTTTAGCAAAAAAAAAGCTTCAGTCACCGATATTCCACCCCAGACATTCAACCCATAGTTTAATTTCAGCACAGAATACCAGATGTTTGATGAAATTAAAGATTTCCTAATAAACAAACTCTAAAACGATATATTACTAGAGTTTTAACGAAAAAATCAATCAATTTCGATCAAATCACCCCCCCCCCCCCCCATTCATCCACTATCCCCTAAAGCGATTTTACCCGAAAACAATCCGAACCGGGTGTTAATCGTTTACCAAATTTGAAGACGATATCTCAATTCATTCTAAAGTTATTGTGGCTACAAACAGACAAACATACAGACCGACAGACCAACAGACCGACAGACCGATAGACCTACAGACCGACAGACTTTCTAGCAAAAATTAAGAGGGGCCTTTCATATAATGCTTTGTTCAAATCTCCTTCCACTCCAAGTTACAGCCCTTTGAAATCAGGGCAAAATCTACACTACGGAATGCTTTAGAAAATGGAATTTTGTAAATGATTGATGTTAATTAAATGGCAATTTTTGACGGCTTTTGTAACCCTACACTTTTTGACGTGTCTACCTTTTTTCTATTCGAAAAGGGGGATCCAATCTGTAGCTTTTCTA
Source organism: Tillus elongatus (assembly GCA_964006375.1). Classification (NCBI taxonomy): domain Eukaryota; kingdom Metazoa; phylum Arthropoda; class Insecta; order Coleoptera; family Cleridae; genus Tillus; species Tillus elongatus. The sequence continues at coordinate 18,565,262 of OZ023262.1, forward strand.
TGTCTTAACTTTTTCACCTAAAACTGTTAGTTTGATCACACAAAAGTTAAATAATATTTAAACCACTTTTCATGTAAATTAACTGAGTGATTATTTTTTTATATTTTTTTATATTTCAAGAACACATCACGAGGGCTCATAGCCTAAATACTATCGTACCGTGGGTGTCGACAAGAAAGAAAGAGGCAACTTGTTAATTCTGGACTTGAAGGTTTGGAGGTTTGGAGAAGGAAAAACATGTGCCGGCAAGGAACAACTTGAGGTGTATTTAACACGTTGCTTAAAATTTTGTACTAAATAGTTTGTTTCCTGTTTATTCTAATTATTATTCAACAATATGATCAGTAATGAAGGATATTTTGACATGTTGAAATGTTATATTCGTTCTAACCGAAATACTGAGGCAGCTGCAAATTCATATCAAAACAACTACCTAGAAAGACGACAATCAAACACCAAAATATTTCGCAGGATAGTGACCGATATATTGAACGACGGTAGCTTCCACGCAAAGAAACTACCAATGCCTGGAAACGAAGAAAGAAATAATGCCGTCTTACAGGTTTCAAACGAAAACCCTCTGCAATCTGTTCGGTTTTATGGTAAACAAATTGACGTTCCAAAAAGTACGGTACACCGTGTATTAAAACAAAGTCATTACCATCCATACAAACCTATAATCGTATAAGGCCTAAATGTTGACGATTACCCTAAGCGACTTCAATTCTGTAGATGGTATCAAGGACAATGTCAGCAAGATGAAAATTTCATTTGAAAATAATATGGACTGAATAATCCAGATTTACAAATTGTGGTGTGTATAATCGCCATAATAGGCATTATTGGGCAAATGAAAATCCCCATCTAAAGAAAGAAAGACGATTGCAAGACAGATTTGGTATTAATGTTTGGTGCGGCTTATTAGGTAAAAACCTGTTATTTTTACTTTTAGATTAGAAAGTTAATATTACAACATTTCAGGTAACTTCGTTGTTGGTCCGTTCTTTTTTGAAAATAATTTAACTGGGGAAATGTATCTTAATCTATTGAGAAATGATATCTTACTAACAATGAGAAGTGTTCATGTTAATTTAGACGAGATTTGGTACCGACAATGCTAGGATCGTCAAATAATTTTTGTACCAAAATTTTAATAATCGTCTCATTTGTGACAATGGGCCGGTTCATTGGTGTGCTCGAAGTCCTGATATAACACCCATAGATTTTTATTTTTGGGGTACTCTGAAGAATGATGTATATAAATTCTATCTACGACATATATAAGACAAGACTTGCAGCGAACTGCCAGATCTCTCTGAGGACTAGGGTTGAACACATTGAGACCTCACAGACGATCTCCGGCGAGATTTGGGGAGTAAGCAGATTGAGGCCCCGTAATCGAGCTACAACAACCCAACCCACTTTTGTTCACCGCTCTAAGGAGTAGGCAGATTGAGGTATTAGAGTGTCCTTAAATATTTCCTTTACCCACCTTTGTCCACCACTCTAAGGATTAGGCAGATTGAGGCCTTAGAGTGTCCTTACATATTTCCTTTACCCACGTTTGTCCACGACTCTAAGGAGTAGGCAGATTGAGGCCTTAGAGTGTCCTTACATATTTCCTTTCCCCACCTTTGTCCACCACTCTAAGGAGTAGGCAGATTGAGGCCTTAGAGTGTTCTTACATGTTTCCTTTCCCCACCTTTGTCCACCACTCTAAGGAGTAGGCAGATTGAGGCCATAGAGTGCCCTTACATATTTCCTTTACCTCTTGAAAATGGCTCCAAAACAGGAGCCAAAGCGTCGAGTTTTCATAAATTCTGGACGCGGTTCAACCCGAGAACCAATTATGTCTCTCATATATATATATATATATATATATATATATATATATATATATATATATATATATATATATATATATATATATATATATATATATATATATATATATATATATATATTATGAATGTCGGGGGTGTGAGTATATATGTCTAAATGGTTTTTTATGCGCTGTGTGGATTTTTTCAAATTGTGTTTCCACTGTTTATTAATGCTTTTATCAAAATTCCCACTATTTATTATATACGGTGTGAAATGGTGGTTTTAGAGTTGTGTTTGTAAGAGCGTGTGAGCAACGATAATCGCTTTCTGTGATCAATATACTTTACTGATAAGTGCACGTTCACCTTAAACAACGAACCAAAGTTAAAAAATACACGACATTGGCACAAGAAAATCCGAGAACTACTATTTCTACCAGAACCCAGTATCCTCAAAAGATTAATATTTGGGCCGGACTATTTCATAATCAAATTATTGGTCCATTTGAAATTAAGGGAAGTTTAAATTTGGACAAGTATTTAGATTTATTAATAACGAAAGGTAGGGCCTGCTGAAGATAAAGTTACAAGGAAAATCACGAGATATAGTTTCAACAAGACGGCTGTTTGTACATATGTAACAACTTTTTTAAAAGGCTCATTTCTAAATCATTGGACTAGTAGAGGTGGTGCCATAAATTGGCCACCAAGATCTCCTGATTTAGCCACTTGTAATTTTTTCTTGTTAGGTCACCTGAAGAACAAAATATACAAAACTCGCCACCCAGATATTAATTCTTTAAGTGAAGCTATAATTGCTAAGTGTGCCCTAATTTAATGACCGGCAGTTAGCGAATGCGAGGAACTCTTTTTATAATAAATTGGCTTACTCCTTTAAATCGGAGCTCACTTGAATATTTACACGTTTATGTTTAGTTGCTTCTGATTTTGTATTTATGTTTGATTAGTGGCTTTTGCTTTAATATTTTTATCTATTGTTTAATAAAAATCGTTGCATGTAAGACCTTGCCACCATAAAGCTCTCGGGTACGCATACAAAAAAAAACGCTTCCTGCAAATAATTTGAAAAGATGTCATAACCTTATTACAAAAGATTACGGCTAAATTTCAAACGTCGTAACTAAGCTGTCAGAAGTGCACATACGTTATTTTTCTGTGCGACGGCAGTATTATAAACCATTCCAGCCTGCACAAAGCAGAAGCTTCAGAGACGTGAATTCTAATGATGGGAAAAACTGTTATATTGCTTTAACAGGTCGCACCTGTTACTGTTATTTAGAAATAACAGTTAAATATAACAGGTTCAAAATAGCAGTATAAACTATGAATTATTAAGAGCTCCACGTAGACGTAGTAACAGTAGCTGAACCCGTCCGGTGGTGTAGTTGGGTAATGTTTAAAATAAAAAATATTCTTGTATTATGTTTAAAACAATTAATAACTTTTTTATTAAAAAAATGATGGAGGTTTTTTTTTGGGTATTCATCACTAATAATAATTTGGTAAAAAATTCAACAATGCAGAATTTCTTTCGAATTTTCTTAACTAATTAAGTATTAGTTAAGCATTGAGCTTGAAAACCTCTATAGCCATCTTTTCCTTGAAAATGAGAGCTATATGAAATAAATGAATTATTGTAAGCAAAAAATAAAATAAATAATTTAAAAAAAATTAAAACTAATTTTTTTCTCTCTACCTATAGGGCGAAGTGTGTCTGGTTTCAACTATACCGGGTACAGGGAATATTTTTATAATTTCATTAAAATTGGTACTGTTTCTGAGATTTTTTAAGTTTCAGGGATTTTTTATTTTGCAGTAGTAATAAAAAAAGGTGTTTAAAATCGGACCTATTTCTTAGATTTCCAAAGTGAAAAGTAAAAAGGAATATTGATTTATTAGTTACATAAGGCAAAGAAGAATGAGCAAAGAAACTACCTAATATAATATAATACCCAAGGACTGTACGTTTGTATACATATCAGTTTTTTCTTAAAACAAAAATGCCATCAGCATATCGAGTTATCTAATGAAGATTGAGTTTACGTCAACGCCTATGTGATTATTTTTTTATATACGCGGTGACCTGATTTTATTTTTACAGTGATATAGTTCATTTTTAATAATTTTCACTTGCTACATATACAGCCTTTTTATTTACATTTTTCATATTTTATGTTTGTTTATAAATTGTAAATATATGTGTGTGTCTTGTGTGAATCAACAACCTGTCAAAATTTAAGAGTTTCATTGTACCGACGACCCTACGTTCCCAAAGCTGTGAGCACACTAGTATAAAGTAGTATGTTATGAAGTAAAGTCCGCTCTATACTCTATACCCCATTCCCAGTCTCATGTCCATTCATCCTGTTATAACAGTTGCGGATGAAAACACTATTATGTTATGAAGTAAAGTCCGCTCTATACCCCATTCCCAGTCTCATGTCCATTCATCCTGTTATAACAGTTGCGGATGAAAACAGAAGTTGATTCATCGTAGCAGTGCAACAGAAACAGATACGACAACAGAAACAGATACGACTCACTGCGCAACAGCATTCCCTCCACTGTACCTGTTATTTGTATATATCCATAACAGGTTGTTACTGCTGCGGCTCGACAACAGTTAAAATATAACAGACTGTTAAATAACAACCCATCACTAGTGAATTCGAAGTGAAATTTGTAAGGTTTCCTTTTCAGTATCCGTAGCATTCCACTGGGACTATGGAAATAGTGAAGGGAGATACATTTAAAATTCTGCGTTAAATTTATGTTTCTAAACTTGTGCTTTCCAGTCAAACCTTCTCCGTACCCCTTTTCTCTCTATTAACACATTTAATGTCCTTCCAGATTGATGGATGACTATTTGCTCCACTTAACTAATGAAAATATGAGTCTGATAATTTAACCTTCCCTGGAAAATTTACACCAGATGTACAATACAGGGCGTTTCTTAATATTTGGCACATACTTAAGAAGGTAATTTACGATCTCAAAATGATCAAAAAGTGACTATTAACATATATCAATATTTTTATCAACTGGCTTGTGAAAGGGATCTAATGAAAAGATGATTAAGATAATTTCAAATTTTTGGCAAGCTTTCCATGAAACGTAATATGCAGGGTGTATCGTAATGTGGCAAATACTTAATCCTTAAATGCATGATATTTCTATTTGAAAAACAAAAAATATGCGTGATTCTAAAATTCTCATGTAATACGGACAAAATGATGAAAAAACTCTGGACGCAGCAAGTGCGTTATGGTAGTGAATTTTCATAAAACTAATTTTTAATAGCAATAATGTGTTTTTTAAGAAAGCAGGCATCACATTTGGTTACCAGTATAATCTATATAGTAAAAACAATGTGCCATGTTTCATCAAAATAACTTTATTGTTTGAAAATGTACAAAAAAATTCCCAAAGTAAACTTAAAGCGTTCCCGAAAAAACTCGTTTCTTGGTCAACCTTATAGGTTAATAGCAAATTGAGCTATTCAAATATTAAGCATAACGCACTTACTGCGTCCAGATTTTTTTTCTTACAAACATGCATTATATTTCGATGGAAAATGCAAAAATGCAATAACATAAGGCGTGTTTGATTAAAAAAAAAAAGAAAATTTGTATCACCAACGACTTATGGGCCACCCTGTGATTGTAGAAATAATTTTTTAAGATGTAGCTCAAGTCACCCTATAATTAATACATACAATTTTTTTTTCATATCTTGTATAATAACAGATATATTGAGCTTTATTGATTTTTTTTACGAAAACTCTACAAAAATTATATACCATTAACGATGAACCCTATAGCTAAAACTACTGCCAAGCGTCAGAGAAAGGGTCTATTTGAAATGAATTGACGGTTGAAACTAAGGCATCAGGGTTTGTAAAACATTCTTCTTGAGACATTTTATTTCCATAGCCCGTATTAGATTCAAGTTTTTTTCCTAAATGTTACCAATTTTGACGTTTAAATCGCAACTTTGACGTTTTGTGAAAAACTCCAATTTATTTTTGTTTAAATGTCTATAACTTTTTGTCTTTTGACATACGGAGCTAAATTTTGGTATGTAGCTTACCTATAAGGATGTAAACCTGCGTACCAAATTTGGTTGCCCTTACTTTGTTAATTCCGGAGATATAAATTTTTTCGAAAGAAAACACAAAATTTTCCGGGAAAACCTCGGCGGATTTTCCTGGCTATGGAACCTGTCCAAACCACTTGCGAAAGGAAGGTACTCACTAATTTTGACGTTTAAAATCGGGATTTTGAGGTTTTGAGGAGAATTTATTTTTCTTTAAATGCCTGTAACTTTTTTGTCCTTTAACCTACGGAGCTAATTTTGGTATGTAACTTGCCTATAATGATATAAACCTGCGTATGAAATTTGGTTGCCCTTACTTTGTTAATTTTGAAAATATAAAAAAAAATCGATTTTTTTCGAAAGAAAACTCAAAATTTTCAGGGAAAACCTCGGCGGATTTTCCTGGCTAACGAACTTGTCCAAGACACTTGCGAAAGGAAGGTACTCACCAAGTTTTATCAAAATCGGTCCATTATTTTTTAAGTTATAGGTGTGACACACACACACACACACACACACACACATATATATATATATATATATATATATATATATATATATATATATATATATATATATATATATATATATATATATATATATATATATATATATATATATATATATATATATATATAAACATATAAAGTCTGAAACTGACCTCGGATTTGGGTTCCGGGGGTCCTAAATAGCGCTCATTTGAAGAAATTTTTTCAAAATTCAAAAGTCGGGATCTCCTCATTAGTGAATTTTTTTTAAGAAAATTCACTAAAATTCAGGTTAAATATTTTCCGAAATTTTTGAGAAAAAAGAGTTTGTTGCTCTTCGGCTACACCATGCATCAGCTTATACATTTTTGGTCACAGAAAAAGCAATAAGGAGAACATTCTAAATGCATTTTTAAATTTTTTGAACATTTTCATTACAATGAAAACAAATATCTCTGATATAATAATATAAAGAGATGTTACGATATATATATATATATATATATATATATATATATATATATATATATATATATATATATATATATATATATATATATATATATATATATATATATATATATATATATATATATATATATGTATATACAGGGTGAGGCGCTAAGAGTTTCTGTTAGGAGTTTCTCAATAACCGAACCGATTTTAATTCGGAAAATTAGTATCCTAGGTTTTCGGCCAAGCCCAATTAAACTAAAATATTTGTGCTTACGTGACACTTCTGGTTCTACCGGAAGCGTACATCAATTTCGTTATTTTAAATACAATATGCCACTTTTTAACAGAATTTTGAATTCCACTCGTAATTTAAGTTAGACCTTTACTAGCGTACTATGTGTCTAAAATTAATCATTTTCAAAATATTTCGTTTTTTTCGAAAATTTTTGCAGAATCATAGTTCCGCTTTATACCTAAAAACTTGAAGGAAAACTAAGCTACACAATTTATCTGTTGCGCACAACACACCAGTATATGTACCTTCACCACACGTATTACAGTTTTGCGTTCCAACATATAGGGTGATATAAATTGACTTGGCAACTTGACAAAATTAAACTGATCAAAACTTGCGTTTTTTAAATAGGACAGCCTGTATTTTATTAACTAAGTTAATTGGCATTTCGAATATCTTTCAATTTACATTAGCATTCTCTATACCTAAATCTAACCGTTTTGGAAATAAATACATATCTATTCGAATCAGGGTAGCAAACTTGAAACAATAGTAGCCTTTGGAATTTAATTTGTCAACCAAGTGACGTTTGCATGCTAGAAGTGCACTCGGTGAAGTTTCTTATCGAAATTACAAAACAGGCCCTTAATGGTAATAAAAATGGCCAATTTAGGGTAGGAAAACTATGATTTTATGGAGCTAATAATTATTTATGGTGAATGTCATCGAATAATTGGTCGCACATGTCGTGTTTTCGCCGAAAAGTATCCAGATAGACCTAGCTTAGTCCGGACACAGCAAAGAGATTATTGAAGAATTGTTCAAGTTACGGGAGCTTTATCCCCAAAAAAGAGAGACCAAAGCCAAGTGTTGTTAATGAGGTAAACGAAGTCAATATCATATTTCGCTGCTGAGCCAAATTCTTGTCTCAGGGATTGTCAAAGAGAGTTGAGTTTATCAACAACAACCATTCACAGAATATTCAAAGAAAAAACAACCGGAGACCTTTCTCCTATCACTTAATCCATAGTTTACAGCCCAGTGATAACTTCCAACGTGTTGAATTCTGTTAATTGTTCCTTTTAAAAACACAGGAAAATGGAGCTTTTTACGAAAAAAATATATGGTATGATGAGGCAAAGTTCTGCAAAAATGGATTGTTCAATCGTCATAATAACGACTTTTGGCCGCATGAAAATCCACACGTCACAACAACCAAATATTGTCAAGACCGTTGGTCATTTAATGTATCTTGTGCCGTAAAAAATGATTTGTTTACTTCATTATCAACACTTGGCTTTGGTTTTTCTTTTTTGGGGATACAGCTCCCGTAACTTGAACAATTCTTCAATAATCTCTTTACTGTGTCCGGACTAGGCTTCGGTCTATCTGGATACTTTTCGGCGAAAACACATGTGCGACCAATTATTCGATGACATTCACCATAAATTACTAACAAGCTCCATAAAATCATAGTTTTCATACCCTAAATTGGCCATTTTTATCACTATTAAGGGCCTATTTTGTAATTTCCATAACAAACTTCAACGCGTGCAGCTCTAGCATGCAAATGTCACTTACTTGACAAATTGAATTCCAAAGGCTACTATTGTTAGAAGTTTGCAACTCCGATTCGAATAAATATGTATTTATCTGTAAAACGGTTAAATTTAGGTTTAGGGAATGCTAATGTAAATCGAAAGAGATTCGAAATGCCAATTAACCTAGTTAATAAAATACAGGATGTCCTATTTGAAACACGCAAGTTTTGATCAGTTGAATTTTGTCAAGTTTCCAAGTCAATTTATATCATCCTGTATGTTACAACCAGGGGCGTGCAGTGACATTTTAAATAAGGGAAGCAATTTTCAGAAACTTATCTATTTGTAGTGTAACTCAATGCTTCTGTCGTTTTTGGCAAATTCGTTAATAATGTCATAAAACTGTAGATTCTGGGACATTTCCTCGACGAAGTTATTTTCAATTGACAAAATTGAAATTTGGGAACGTCTTTCCTGTGCTGTTGAATTCCTAACAAAACTCTTGATACGTTTCAATGTAGAACAATTTCGTTCTACAGGCGCACTAGTAGCAGGAATTGTTAATACTAATTCACATAATTTGATCGCTTCAGAATATGCATTTTCCAATTTTGATTCTTTTAAGAAAGTTAAAGGTTCACTCGCGTTAGTTTTTGTGTCAACATCGGTTTCATAAATGACTGTAAGTTCTGATCGTAATAAGGCTTTGTCAAAATAATGTCCATAGTGGTGGAATAATGATTTGAATGAATCTTCTGGGAAAGATATCCCTACAAATCTTCCAAAATTACACAATTCAAGAAATTTCAGGTCACTGAGATGATCAAATCTGCAGTTAATTTGCTGCTGAATTTGATCTATGATTTTGTAGAAAAGGCGGCGATCAGAAGTTTGAAGGTCTCCCACATTATCAGTGCGCAGACGCTTTCTTCGTGGCTCACTTTTCCAAATTCCATTGTTTTTTCCAGAACTTATCAAATTCATTCCTTTTTAGTGAATTTTCTTAAAAAAAATTCACTAATGAGGAGATCCCGACTTTTGAATTTTGAAAAAATTTCTTCAAGTGAGCGCTAATTAGGCCCCCCAGAACACATATCCGGGGTCAGTTTCAATTTTTATATGTTTATATATATATATATATATATTTATATATATATATATATATATATATATATATATATATATATATATATATATATATATATATATATATTTATATATATATATATATTTATATATATATATATATATGTATCACACCGATAACTCAAAAAATAATGGGCCGATTTGGTGAATACCTTCCTTTTGCAAATGGCTTGGATAAGTTCGTTAGTCAGGAAAATCGGCCCAGGTTTTCCCGGAAAATTTTGAGTTTTCCTTCAAAAAAAAATTATATCTCCGGAATTAACAAAGTAAGGGCAACCAAATTTGGTACGCTGGTTTATGTCATTATAGGTGAGGTGCGTACCAAAATTTAGCTCTGTAGGTCAAAAGACAAAAAAGTTATGGGCATTTAAAGAAAAATAAATTGGGGGTTTCCTCAAAACGTCAAAGTGACAATTTAAAACGTCGAAATTCGCAACATTTAGGCAAAGAACTTGAATCTAATACGGGCTCTGGAAAGAAAATGTCTTAAGAAGAATGTTTTACAAACCCTGAAGTCTTAGTTTCAACCGTCATCGTCCTTTATTTTACTAAAATATTTCCAGAAAATTCATTTGAAATAGACCCTTTCTCTGATGCTTGGCAGTAGCCTTAGCTATAGAATTTATCGTTTAATGGTATATAATTTTTGTAGAATTTTCGTAAAAAATCAATAAAGCTCAATATCTCCGTTATTATACAAGATATGAAAAAATATTGTATACATTAATTATACGGTGTCTTGAGCCACACCTTAAAAAAATTATTGCTACCATCACAGGGTGGCCCATAAGTCGTTGGTGATACAAATAATATTTTTTTTAGTGGAAAACGCCTTATGTTTTTGCATTTTCCATCGAAATATAATGCATGTTTGGAAGTTAAGAAATTCTGGACGCAGCAAGTGCGTTATAGTATCGAATTTTGATTAAATGCTTCATATTTGAAAAGCTCAATTTGCTATTAACCTATAAGGTTGACCAAGAAACGGATTTTTTCGGTTACATTTTAAGTTTACTTTCGGAAATTTCTGTACGTTTTCAAACAATAAAGTTATTTTGATGAAACATGGCACATTGTTTTTACTATATAGGTTATGCTGGTAACCAAATTTGATGCCTGCTTTCTGAAAAAAAAACACATATTTGCTATTAAAAAACATTTTTATGAAAATTCACTACCATAACGCACTTGCTGCGTCCAGAGTTTTTTTGAATTATAATGGATTTAAATTCACTAATTTTCTTCAGGCAAAAACCAATGTCATTTGTTTTACATTGCAATATTTAAATACATCATCTGAAAATAGAAATATTTCCGAAAATATATTAAGTAAAAAATTAAAATTAAAGTCTCCTTTCAAACCATCCAAAAATCCTCTAGAACTATTTATTGTTTCTGCATCCCAATTTTTGCTATTTTCTATTATGTTTTCAAAAAGTTCAATTAACGATTCACGGTGTTCAAATATAGTTCACACAAGTCTGCCGTTGTAGTTCCATCGGGTTGCAGCTACTTTGGGTAAACGTTTTTTAACAATTGAGTCTAAGGCTTGTGTGCGCATCATAGCTTTGGAAAAAAAGCAGCCATTCCACTTAGGGTAGCAAAAAACACCTTACATTCTTTAATATGATTTATGGGATTTATGAGCACAACAGTGTACAAATAGAGCACTGGAAAACGTTTCCCGCACTTTAGCTTGAAGACCTCTTAAATGTCCGGCTATAACAGTAGCCCCATCATGGCTTTGGGCAATTAATTTATTATCAGTCTCCTCAATATCTTTCATAATATTAAGCACAATTTTATATAGAGCGTTTGCGGTACGATCTTCTGTCACATTTTTAAAGCCTAAAAATCTTTCTTGCTCTCATCCATTTTTACATAGCGTATTACTACAGATAGTTGACTTAAATTAGTTACGTCGGTTGTTTCATCTAGAACAATAGCAATGGCACGAGTCTGTTTAATTTCAGATTTAATTCTGTTCAAAATAATAGTGGCAGCAGCCGCAATTAAGTCATTCTGAATGCGATTTGATGTCCCGCGAAAAACGTTAGACTGTTCCAAGTGATTTTTTAAACAAATGTCGTATTTGGCTATTAAAGAAACTAGGTCTTGAAAGTTTCCTCTATTTGCAGATGTAGTTGTTTCGTCATGACCCCTGAACCCCAATTCATGCTGACCAAGAAAACACACAACATCAATAAGTCTTTTTAATATGTTTCTGTTTTTATCAACCAGTTCATTGTGTTGGCGATGACTAATTTCTATCTGATTGTCAACGGCGTGTTCAATTCGCGTTTGTTTCAAAGACACTTAATTTTAAAATGGTCTGTAAATGCGCTTTAGACATAACATGTCTTTTTACTACTTTATGTAGATTATTCAAGTCGGAAAACCCACTTTTATTTCACACCCCCTTTTCAGTCACAAATAGACTACCAGGCCAACAAAACAGTTTATTCCTGTTAACCATTCATATTGTTTATAAGTTTTTTCCGCGTTGAAATGTCGAATACATGTTTTAATTCTTGTATTTAAGTTTTTTAGAGTAGGTTTCGGCCTACATTTATTAATAATAGCAAGTTTTTCAGCAAATGATAAAGCTGAAAATCCTTTGGTTATCAAAAAACACACGACACAATCACAGTTATTATTACCACTTGTTCGTAAAGTTTGTAAATTCCCACCCCAACCGACGCCGCTGTTAAAAGCTGATGTAGTTGCAGCCATATTAATAATCATAAAATGCCAATGTATTTAACTTAGTCAACTGCTTATTTCTACGAAATAATCAGCGACATTCACGTTGTACGTGCATCGAGTCTTCCAACACGTTCTACATGTTGAAATACACGTACATTGCGTCGAGCATCGAGCAAGGGTTTCTCATTATGTGGCCTGCTGGCTACGTGTATTTAACTGAAGTCATTGCATCTACTCTCGTAGTATCAGGTTCATGTTGTTGGTTGGCGGTCGGTTTACTGTGACGACGTCCTTGCCAAGAGCGCAGAGCGCATATACAAGTACAGTATGATGTATAATAAATAATTATGTGTGAGCTTGCGAATTAAAAATTGTAATAGATAAATTAGTTTTGGAATAAATACACTTGGAGAGCCCAAATCACCACAACACATTTTAAAAAGACCTGACGATCGTTTCACTAACCAAGTTAGCGTCATCAGAGGATGAAACATTCTAAATACTTAAAAACTAACATCAACTTATACCGGATCTCAGTTGATGTTAGTTTTTAAGTATTTAGAATGTTTCATCCTCTGATGACGCTAACTTGGTTAGTGAAACGATCGTCAGGTCTTTTTAAAATGTGTTGTGGTGATTTGGGCTCTCCAAGTGTACTTATCAGTGCTCATCACAGGTTCCAATCTTCACTTAGTTAGTTTTAGAATTTGAAATTTAATATTTAAAATACAAAATGGATTTTAAATAATGCGGCTTAATACAAATTATTTTTAAGTAGGTATGTGGTCGTTATTTTAAGGGAAGCAATGCTTCCCTTGCTTCCATGGACCGCACGCCACTAGTTATAACGCAAAACTGTAATACGTGTCATGAAGGTACACATACTGGTGTGTTGTGTGCAAAAGATGAATTGTATAGCTTCTTTTTCCTTCCAGTTGTCAGTATAAAGTGCAACTATGATTCTGCAAAAAAATTTTGTGAAAAAGTGTATTTTATTGCGTAATTGGTAAATATGACAACACTGCTTGCTGCATGACCTTTTTACAAATTTACAGTAGTCTGCAGACTTTGTCTTCGGAAGGATTCTTGGTACCATCTTCTTTTCTTTGGAGTATCTTGTCCCGATTCACCGTTGTTTATAACGTCATGATGTAGTTTAGCGTCACCATTCCTGCAAACATGATTTAGGTCTGGAAGGTTTTTCTGCGTTCGGTTGTCAATTTCTCCTGTAAAAAAACAAAAATATTGGTGTCAATGAACAAAAAAAGTATTTCATGCATCTGTTCTGGCAGATTTTTTAATTTTTTTTTAATTTCAACAACACACCACGAGGGCTCACAGCCTAAACACTATCGTACCGTGGGTGTCGACAAGGAGGAAAGAGGTAACTTGTTAATTCTGGACTTGAAGGTTTGGAGGTTCGGAGGAAAAGGAAAAACATGTGCCGGCAAGTAATTCCACAACTTGGAAGTCCTCGGGATAAAAGATCGGGCATAACAAGATTTTCTATATCTGGGGACCTGGAAAGTAAAAGGGTGAATTCGCTCTGTTCCCCTGGTAGATCTGTTGGGGACAGCAAGTGGAGGAACTATGGAAGAAAGCTCCTCTGAGCAGTGTCCGTACAGATATCTATAAAAGAGAGAGAGAGGTCACCAACAGCACGTCGGTGGACAAGGGATGGCAGCCTTTGGGTGAGGGTAGGGTCACCGATGTGACGTATAGCTCCCTTCTGAATGGAGTCCAGGATAGCGAGTGTAGAAGCGGCAGCGGCACCCCAGGTGTGGGAGCAGTATTCGAGGTTTGGCCTTATTTGTGAAGTAATACGGCTACGGTAGCCAGCCTTCCAACACTACGTGAGATGTAAGACACGAAGCACGTGCAGCCACCTCAAGATACTACTTGGTTCCGCAACGAGGTTTACTTTATAGGTGTATTTTCGCTGCAATTAGTATGCCGTACTGACGAGCTCTAATTAGAGCGAAACCGGTCTGCGGTTCTAATTGTGGCGAGAATACATCTAGCCTTACATACTTTGTCCCTATATTAGGGTAGAAATGGGACAGGGCTGGCAATTTACTAAATTGTTAATTGGTTGCATACAGTCTCTATTTTTAACATTTTGTGTCATTTGGAGCTGGCGTGACAACATACTACTTGGTTCCGCAACTAGGTGGCGGCACGTTCACCACTCACTTAATGTTGGAAGGCTGGCTACCATAGACGTCTTACTTTATAGGTGTATTTTCGCTGCAATTAGTATGCCCTACTGGCAAGCTCTAATTAGAGCGAAACCGGTCTGCGGTTCTAATTGTGGTGAGAAGGCATCTAGCCTTACACACTTTGTCCCTATATTAGGGTAGAAACAGGCCAGGGCTGACAACTAAATTGTTAGTTGGTTATATACAGTCTCTATTTTTTAACACTCTTTTATTTGGAGCTGATATACTACTTGGTTCCGAAACGAGGTGACGGCACGTGCTTCGTGTCTTACATCTTACTTAGTGACAAATAATCATCTAAGTTATGCTATTCTCATGCCAAAACAAAATATTTGGGTTAACGTGTAAACGCTTTTGTACATTTTTATTACGATACGAAAACGAATTTTGGTAAATTTTCGAGGAAAAAAATCACTAACGAGAAGATCGCGACTTTATCATTTTGAAAAATGTTCTTCAAATGAGCGCAAAGGGAGGATGACCCCTAGATTATATTTAGATTAGATTTATTGTTAGTGGGCTATTCGAGTCCCTTCACCGCGACCTTAGCTCTATTGTGGCTCACGTCTAATTATTTAAATTTCACCCATGAATTCCAGCTCCCTGCGGGAGTCGATTTTTTCTTGGGGGTGAAAGTTTGTTGGGCAGATGTACTGCCATCTGAGTGAAGTCGCTTGACCGTTTCGAGGCTCAAAGAGAGATGACCTCTCCGAGTTCGCCTGGACCCGACATCCGTCAGTGTTTGCCTCGAAGCGGTATCATGAAGTCCCGCTCTCGAGAAGCATCCAATCTCCAGTTGTAATCCACCGCTAGAGATCTCAGCTCCCCGTCCAGGCTCTCTTAAATCTAACACCCAACATTGTTAGACTCAAGGCAACATCCCACCGAGTCCCGCTCCCGAGCACCACCCAAGCGAGGCCGTCCGTCCGTTTCGGAGCACACAGTGGGGGCCCCAAATTCCGGGTGTATACCACTCATCAGAGATCATAGCCTTTGGGTCGTCTGGACACAAGAAACACGACAGCGCTCAACCCGGGGCGGTATCATCTGGAACCCAGCTTGTCCATTTCTGAGCCCACAGTGGAGGCGTCAAAATCCAGGTGGATATCACTCCCCAGCGATATCCGCCTTTCTCCAGCCCACCTGTACCAGACCACCGCCAGTGTTTCATTGACTCGAGGCGGTATCATGAAGTCCCGCTCTCGAGCAGCATCCAATCAAGGTCGTTAGCCTGTTTCGAAGCTCACAGAGTAGGCCTAAGTCTGCAGGTGTAATCCACCGCTAGAGATCTCAGCCCCCCTCCGGGTTCGTCCAGACACGATACCCGTCAGAGTTTGCTTAAATTTCACCGAACAAATGAGCTTCTTGCAGGAGACGATATTTGTGAGGTAAAACTTTGTTTGACAGATGTACTGCCATCTGACCGAAGTAGCTTGCTCGTTTCAAAGCTCAAAGAGCGATAACCTCTCTCCGAGTTCGTCTGGACCAGACATCCGGCAGTGTTTGACTTGAGGCAGTATCATGAAGTACCGCATCCGAGAAGCATCCAAGTGAGGTCGTTTTCCCGTTTCGAAGCTCACAGAAGAGGCTTCAATCTCTAGTTGTAATCCACCCCTAAAAATCTTAGCTCTCCTCCGTGTTCGTCTAAACTCGACACCACTAAAACACATCTGCGATCAGCTCAAATTCTTATATATATATATATATATATATATATATATATATATATATATATATATATATATATATATATATATATATATATATATATATATTTATTTATTTATTTACTACAAATACTCAACGGGAATTATCCCAAATTAAGAGTATGAATACAATACATATCATACACTATAAACTAACATAGTAAAGTTCTACTAATTACCAAGCAGCGATGCAACGTGTCTCATCTCAGACTCACCACAACACAATATGTCTATTGACTGATGCACGCTGTTATAAATGGAGCACGATCTGTACATCGGTGAGTTAAGCCTAACATTGGTCCCAGGTGGCGGTAGATAAAAGAAGTCGTGTCTTCTAGAGTTGACTCTAGGGGTGTGAAAAAGCAGAGTGCGCAACAGTTCAGGACAGACGATCCTACTGTGCAGTAAATTATGTATCAGGGAGAGAGCAGAGTAAACACGCCTAGCCTGCAGAGACTCCAATGAGAACCTCGACAGTAAATCGGCCTGTGGTGTACCGGTAGCGGGATACACCCGTTCCGCTCTGTATGCAAGGAACTTTACAAATCTCCGTTGGACACCCTCAAGAGCCCCTATATGGACGTCATACAGAGGAGACCAGACCACACAGGCATATTCCAGATGCGGCCGCACATAGGCACATAACAAGAGCCTCAAGGTGTCTGCATTATGAAACGAACCGGAATTGCGAATAAGAAATCCGAGTGTCTTCGATGCCCTAGCAATAGCATGTTCACAGTTCTCCACGAATGAGAGTTTCGAGTCAAAGACGACACCCAAGTCTTTAAAGGTTGCAGGTCTTAGAAGAGGCTGTCCATCTATGGAGTATGGGAACTCGATTACACGGCGGTTGAGCGTATAAGATTTTACAACACATTTTTTAATATTCAGTGGGAGGTTGTTAATGGAGCACCAGTGTTGAACTCTACGCAAACATCTCTCAAGCACTGAACAATCGCAGAGACCAGCAACGGATGAGAAGATTTTTACACCATCCGCATACAAAAGATGGGGGTAATTCGATAACATCCGAAATATCGTTGATAAACAGATTGAACAGCAAGGGTCCCAGAACAGATCCCTGAGGAACACCTGATTCAGCCAAGACCTCCACGGACTGACACCCATGATAGTGGACAAGACTAACTCGATCACGAAGATATGATTCCATAAACTTCAGCAAGTTCGGTGAGAAATCCATGCTATCCAGTTTCCTCAAAAGAATATCGTGATTTAATCTATCAAAGGCCCTGGAGAGGTCCAGGTAGATAACATCCGTCTGCGACCCCTTGTCCATGGCAGCAGATATATATTCAGTTATGCTGATTAAGTTAGTGGTCGCGGAGCGGCCCCTCACGAAGCCATGCTGAGCGCTGCTAATCACATTTTTTACCGCAAACGAAATTATCTCATGCAGGACAATCTCGAACACTTTCGCAAAGTTGTCCATTATAGCAATTTGTCTATGGTTCTCAATCAACGTAGAATCACCTCCCTTTGGAACAGGTATTGACTTCGCCTTCTTCCAGGTGCTAGGAAATACAGAAGACCCCAGCGATATATTGAACAGTATAGTCAAGGGCTGAACAAGTATGTGAGCACAATCCCTGACCAGAAAAGCTGGAATTTGGTCAGGGCCCGATGTGTGCTTCGGTTTGATCTTAAGCAATGCGCTTAAGACCTATTCTTCCGAAACCCGTTTGATATCCAAGGCAGTCCCACCACTGTAACAAGGAGCACAGCCCACTAAAACGCCGCCAGACGCATCCGCCCTGAAAAAACTCAGCAAAGGCATTCACTGCATGTGCGTCGCTCGCAACAACCTCCCCCCTATATGAGAGTGTAGATTGACCAGATTGACCTTTTTTGAGGTTGGCATACCTCCAGAAGCTAGCCGGATCAACGCGGATATTTCTCTCCACCATCTCCTCATAAAGCGACTGTTTGGTTGCAGACAAGACCCTGACACGCCTTCTAAGTCCCCTGAATATCTCATAGTCCGCAGGATGATTTGAACGCTTAAAGCATTTCCACGCCTGAAATTTTCTTCTTGTATAACTGATGAGTTCAGAGTCAAACCAGGGTGGATAGCGGCGGCGCACTCCTGAACATGTCATGGGTACGTAGAGGTCAATGATTGAGTATAACAAAGCATAGAATACGCGGCAGGCTTCGTCCACATTTGAGAACTGGGCAAGTGAAGTCCAGTCAACTGAAGAGAGATGGTTATATAAACCAGGAAAGTTGGCCTTGCGAAAGGAGTATCGGAAGGATGTAGGTATGTTCACAGCGTGTTTGTTCACCGGAAGTTCAATTGTGAGTGTTATCTCAAGCGCGGGATGATGACCATCCTCGACCACCAATATGTCAGAAGCACCATGCACACAACCTCTCGCATTAGTGAAAACAAGGTCAAGAAGTATGCCGTTGGTATTTTTGATTGCATTCAGTTGTTGCAATCGAAAAATGTCTTGCAATGAAAGAATGGTGCGCAATTTATTAGTAACTGGAGCTCCATCTATATAGGCAGCATATTCCGGAATATTGAAGTCGCCCAAGATTAATAACACGGAGTTCAAAAGAAATTCGCAGGCACACAAAGCATCAAGAAACACATTGAAAGCAAAAGCAGTGGTGTTGGGCACCAAATAGGTCAGAATAACGAATAGTGGAGAATCGTTTATATATATCTTGACGCAAATAATATCTATCAGTGGTAGACTGATAAGATCCGCACTAGAGATGTCCACAAAATTTGCGTTATAGAGTGAACTCACGGCCAGTAGGATACCCCCACCTCGGCCGAGACCAGTTTGCTCAAATTTCCTGTCCGACCTGAAAATGGTATAACCACTTCCAAGTATTTCAGAGTTATCGACGTCAGAGTCAAGCCACGTCTCAGTAAATGCTAGTATGTCATAATTACAGGAAAGTGCAGCATTTTACAGCGGGCCAAGCTTATTCTTAATACTCCGTGGATTCTGCAGATAGACGCATAATTTCTACCTACAAAAGTTATCGCCTGCTACTGACGCACGCACATATGGCTGTGGTTGCTATGTAGGAAAAACATCAGCCTTTAACTTGGCCAATGCTATTCTATAGGACGAGCACTCATCATGATTCCACGCGCAATGACCAACGCTTAGATAAGTTTTATGCCTTTTATTGTGATTTAGGCAGTTAATACAGGACAATGACTCGCTTTTGCAATCCCTAACTTCATGAAACTCACCGCACCTAGGACAAACAACTCTATCAGATCCACACCTACCAGCAGTATGATGAAATGATTGCATCTATAACAGCGTAATACCTATACCGCATCATAAACTGAACAGGAGTCTAAACCCACTAAAAGATGTCCAGCATTTAAAGCCCGGTCGTAAGCTGTGTGATCCACCTGGACCACTGCTTGGTATACATCTTTGTTTTTTCTTAAATGCGTTACAGAGACAATCTTACAAGTATCAGACTGAAGAAAGATTCAACCGTTCTGTTTCACAATATAGTCAGATAGAACCTCTGAGGTAATTTTTTCCGACATGCCAACAATTCTAAGTCTAGGCCTAACAGTCCCCAGTTTGCGGATAACGTGGTCCTCCGAAAGCTTCTTCGTTGCGGCTCTTCTTGTCAGCCTTCTCTCACTAGTATTGTTTTCTCTCGCAGCATCTGTTGGCAGAGTTTGTGAATGTTCTGCTGGCTGGTATGCCTCAAGTAAAGGTGAGTCTGCCCGTGGGAGTATACTACCTTCTGATAATCAACGTCTGATGCTGTGTATCTGATCTCCGTCCTCCGGCTGCTCCTCTAACGTATCCTGAAGTTGTTCAGCGGTGTATACGTCATCATTTACATAGAGCTTTTGCCTCTAATTGATGCATTTTGTTTTCTGTTCTTAGCTATTTTTAAACGTTGAACCAGTATTTTCCTTCCCTGCTGTTCCTCTCTTGTCAGGTCGTGTGAAACAGATATTGAAGTGCCTTTAAATTTATGAGACTGTTTCGTATATGTATATATATATATATATATATATATATATATATATATATATATATATATATATATATATATGCTCCTGATGTTTTTTTTAAAGTCGCCCGTGTGCTAAACTGCAATTTTACCGAAAATTTAATTTTTATTTCCAAAAGGAATGTACCTGCTAAATTATAAACGTGGCAGGTATTTTTCCTTGTTAATCGCTTGGATGATATATTTAGGTCAACTCAATCGAACCACACCAAATAACAAAAAACGTTGTTTAAAAGAAATTTGTAGTTATTTTTCAAATCTAGTACCCACGCTGCCTTTATATGGGTTTTACTATGTATCAAAACTGAAGATTATAGTTTAATGGGAAATTGAGTTATCAATATTTGAAATATTTTTACAAAAATTCCCTACCATAACGCGCTTGCTGCACCTAAAATCTTTTCAACACGTATTTACTCTTACTGTATCCATACTCTTTGAAAATGAAATAAATATAAACAGTACACAATTTTGACATTATAAATTTAATAATTTACACTGTACATCTGATTATTTATGTAATTTAAACTGCTTTATGATATAATGTAGTTTCATTTACCTCAAATGTTCCATAAAGAGTAAATGCTAAGAGTAAACAAACCATAAGTACCTAGGTACCCTAGGTATCATACTTATAGTATATTTCCTCTTGAAATAATTTTGTTTCAGTACCTACATGCACTAATTAAAGACCTGAATCTGATGTAAACAACCACTTTCTTATTTGTTTGATTGGACGTTAGAATCATAATATACTACAGTCACAGTCGACGCCCGAAGGTATTTGTTAAAGTAATGTTAAAATTAGAAGTTGGGTTATTACTGACCTACTATTTCCATTAACCTTTGGATATATGTATTTGTTTTATATTCTAAGATTCTAATGAATTATCGGGGTCGAATTCGAGGTTATGCGCAGAACGTACACGTTTCTCTCATGATCCCTGGCACCACAAATAGTGGTCTTGTCAGATTAAACTAGAGAGATGGAGATGGCTTGTAAATACAGTGAAAATAGGAAGCTTAATATTTATATGCATAATATAAATATAATATAATAAAACTTAGTTCTAGATTGCTTTTAAACAAATTGAATCACTTTCATTAAAATTTCTATTTATTTACATTTTTCTAATATCTACAGATTTAGATGAGAGTTGTCGTAAATGGCAACCCCGCTGATTGTTTGTTGTGACATATTTTCGTAGCCTGTCCGTTTAAAATCCATTTTGGGGATTTTGTTTGAAATGGCACAGGAACCCTAATCTATCTGTCTGACCTTGTCAAACATTATAGGCATCCAGTAATTTCAGGTCATACAGTAAATTATTGATTACTTATTTAGTTATAACTCAAGATCTACTGAACCGATTGAGTTAGAATTTGGTAAGTAGGACCACTTGTACAACGTGTAGGTAGTTATCAAGTTTTAGTTTAATATTTCTAGTAATTTAAAAGATATTGCGTTTTTTTATTTTTTTCTAAAAGTATTTGAGGGTCAAAACTGTCTAACGAACTTATCCAAGCTATTAACAAAATGAAGGGAATTGACACATTTGGTTTAGATTGGTGAAGTATTTTTTAAATTATCGGTTGGATACATACATATATATATATATATATATATATATATATATATATATATATATATATATATATATATATATATATATATATATATATATATATATATAACTATAAAGAGTGTACAACCTCCATAATGGTGCGCGATAGTTTTTATTTTTATCCAGTGACGGACACTGAAATGACAAACGTTATTCATAAACTTAAAAATAAAAGATTCACTAGCTTAGATGCTATTGCAGTCATTGTTATTAAACAACTTTCCGAATTGATATCGCCTTATCTAACGGTAATCATGAATACCTCGCTTAAGTTAGGTCAGTTTCCCTCGAAATTGAAAAATGCCAAAGGGGTACCAGTATATAAAAAAGACGATTCGTTGTCGGTGGAAAACTACCGATCTGTAATGGTACTGAGTCCGTTTTCCAAAATCATGGAAAGAATTATGCATAACAGGATAACGGACTTCCTAAGTAAAAACAACGTGTTGTCTCCTAGTCAGTATGGTTCTCGCGAGGGATTTTCCACCGAACAGGCCTGCGCAGACATGGTGCAGCATATTGCGGATTGTGTTGATAGAAAGCATCACACCGTGGGTATATTTTTTGACATGTCTCGCGCTTTTGATACCATTAATTGTACTTTCCTCGAAAGAAAATTAAATGCGGTGGGACTAAGGGGACCTGTTAGTGATTGGCTTGTGTCATTTATAAGAGACAGGCGATTAGTAGTCTTGGTGGACGGTGTTAGATCTGATGAATATGAAGTAAAGCTGGGCGCTCCGCAAGGAAGCGTCCTGGGACCGCTTATGTTTATGATGACATAGCAATCGTAGTTTCGGATCCGGTATTGTCCGATGCTATGCGTAAGGTGAATAGTATTTTGTCGCACTTCGGTCAGTGGTGCTGCAGCAATCACCTGATTGTAAATAGTTCTAAGACAGTTTGTGTAGAGTTTATGGGAAGATGTCGACAGCCTTCTATTGATATTAATTTTTATTTTAATGATAACTATATTGCCTTAAGTACCTCCACCAACTTTTTAGGTTGCACTTTAGATAATAGGCTCTCATGGGAGACCCAGATAGAAGGTATATCAAACAAATTGGGTAAGGCCTATTTTTGCATCATGAAGCTGAAGAACACCTTAAATGCAATTTCTCTAATTAATGTGTATTTTGCTTTAGTGTATAGTGTGCTGGCATACAACATAATAGTGTGGGGTCATGCAAATGATATACACAGGGTTTTCGTATGCCAAAAACGAGTAATCCGCCTGATTTTTGGACTACAACAAAGAGAATCATGCAGGACTACTTTTAAAACAAAAACACTGTTGACTGTCACGGGGGTGTATTTGTATAAACTCCTGAGTTTCACTTATGCACGTAGGAACAGGTTTACTAAAAACAGTGCAGTTCACAGCTACACTACCCGGGCAAGAAATGACATCCAGTTGCCAAATTACCAGTATATGGCATACAAGAAATCACCTGTGTATGCTGGCTGTTTTTATTTTAATATGCTTCCTCAGGAGATTAAGGCTGCGGATACACTGAGCTGCTTTAAACATAGGTTAAAATTATTTTTGATTGACAATTCTTTTTATCATATCAGTGAATTTACTGAAAGGTGTACAGGCCCTGAGCAACGGAGAGAATGATAATGGCTGTAAAAATAGCACCGTTGTAACTGTAAATTTAGGTTTAATGTAAACTGATTGTATATTTTTGTAGTTGGTTCTGTATGTAAAGTGGTGTTGTTATTTTTTGAATTCCGTTTTTGTAATTATTTAAGACTGACATTTTATGTTTTTCTAATTCTTTGACGTGCCTGTAGTATGTATGTACTTGATCAAAGGCTAATAAAGTTATCTATCTATCTATCTATCTATATATACTTTTTAACTGATCTTGGATTTGGGTTCTAGGATCCCTAATTCGCGCTCATTTGAAGAACATTTCCAAAAATCTCACCATCGATACCTCTCTATTAGTGATTTTTCTTAACGAAAATTCATTTAAAAATAAATGTTATACTTACTATTTTAGTGTTTTATTGCACGACTTGTATTTTATTTTAGCTCAAAAACGGTACATTTCGAGAAAACAATGCAAGAGATTAAAATAGTTCGGAGTGAGTCAGGCTGTGAAAGGGCATTTTTCAAATTGCAAATTTGAAACTCCACAAAAATGTACAATGAAAAACTGATTAAGCGCTGCAATTTTCAACCCTTTCTGAGGGTGAGACGAATAAGAATAATAAAAGTAGGAAAGGCTTTGATAAGGTATATGGAAAATTTCATACCTTCTTCAAATCTGATAAATTAAATAAAAACCTTATTTGATCCTACACTTTTGAAGGAGCGTAAGTCCGAATGGAGATGTTTTTTGGAAATAATTTTATATGAAAAACCCTTTTCAGTTTTTGACAAGGAATCGCTCTTTGAATTTTTTCTCAATAGCAAAAAATCACCCTATATATATATATATATATATATATATATATATATATATATATATATATATATATATATATATATATATATATATACAGGGTGGCTCGTAATTGATTGTCGCAAAGTGCATCACAGCAATAAGCACAAAAAGATATGAAACGGCCCTTTTCCTTACGGAAAATTAGAAATTTTATGATAATTCTGGGATGGTTTCGAATAAGAACTTGAAATCTGCAGGTGTACTAAAGATCACTAGAAGACCCAATTTAATAGTATTTTCAAATAATAAAACGCCCAGTGGCGTAGTAATAGGGGTTGTGATATCATCTTGTCTATTTTTTGAAATAAGTAGTCTATTGGCTAAAAAAAAACCCTGTTGTGATTTTTTTGTATGAGGTGTAATTTACGAGATAACTGCAGTTTACGGTAACTGGGAAATTTCTCCCCGATAAAATAACGAAATATTATCGCCACAAATTTGTTAAATATGATATCAGAACCCCTACTACTACGCCACTGGGCGATTTATTTTTTTGAAAAAAACTATTAAACTGCGTCTTCTAGTGACCTTTAGTACACCTGCATATTTCAAGTTCTTATTCGGAACCATTTCAGAATTATCATAAAATTTCAAATTTTCCACAAAAATTTTCTAGCGCCGTATCTCTGTAAACCGAAGTGATCAAAAGTGCATTGATAAAAGATTTATGCTAATTGCCGTGATGCACTTTGCGACATACAATTACGGACCAGCCTGTATGTATATATATATATATATATATATATATATATATATATATATATATATATATATATATATATATATATATATATATATATATATATATATATATAATTATAATTTTAATAATTTACACTGTACATCTGATTATATATGTAATTTAAACTGTTTTATGATATAATGTAGTTTCATTTACCTGAAATGTTCCATAAAGAGTAAATGCTAAGAGTAAAGAAACCTAGGTACCCTAGGTATTGTACTTATATTACTTTGAGGTAGGTATATTTCCTCTTGACATAATTTTGTTTCAGTACCTACATGCACTAATTAAAGACCTGAATCTGATGTAAACAACCACTTTCTTACTTGTTTGATTGGATGTTAGAATCATAATATACTACAGTCACAGTCGACGCCCGAAGGTATTTGTTAAAGTAATGTTAAAATTAGAAGTTAGGTTATTATTGACCTACTATTTCCATTAACCTTTGGATATATGTATTTGTTTTATATTCTAAGATTCTAAGGTATTAGCGGGGTCGAATTTGAGGTTATGCGCAGAACGTACGCGTTTCTCTCATGACCCCTGCCACCACAAATAGTGGTGTTGTCAGATTAAACTAGAGAGATGGTGATGGCTTTTAATTACAGTGAAAATAGGAAGCTTAATATTT
Organism: Tillus elongatus; assembly: GCA_964006375.1. Classification (NCBI taxonomy): domain Eukaryota; kingdom Metazoa; phylum Arthropoda; class Insecta; order Coleoptera; family Cleridae; genus Tillus; species Tillus elongatus. The sequence goes on from OZ023262.1 coordinate 18,591,184, forward strand.
ATATGTATAATATAAATATAATATAATAAAACGTAGTTCTAGATTGCTTTTAAACAAATTGAATCACTTTCATTAAAATGTCTATTTATTTACATTTTTCTAATATCTACAGATTTAGATGAGAGTTGTCGTAAAATGGCAACCCCGCTGATTGTTTGTTGTGACATATTTTCGTAGCCTGTCCGTTCAAAATATAATTTGGAGATTTTGTTTGAAATGGCACAGGAACCCTAATCTATCTGTCTGACCTTGTCTAACATTATAGGCATCCAGTAACTTCAGGTCATACAGTAGATTATTGATTACTTATTTAGTTATAACTGAACCAATTGAGTTAGAATGTGGTGAGTAGGACCACTTTTACAATGTGTAGGTGGTTATCAAGTTTTAGTTTAATATTTCTAGTACTTTAAAAGATATTGCGTTTTTTAATTTTTTTCTAAAAGTATTTGAGGGTCAAAACTGTCTAACGAACTTGTCCAAGCTATTAACAAAATGAAGGGAATTGACACATTGGTGAAGTATTTTTTTAATTATCGGTTGGATATATATATATATATATATATATATATATATATATATATATATATATATATATATATATATATATATATATATATATATATATATATATATATATATATATATATATATATACTTTTTAACTGGCCTTGGATTTGGGTTCTAGGATCCCTAATTCGGGCTCATTTGAAGAAAATTTCCAAAAATCTCACCATCGAACCATCTTAAAAAAAATTCACTAATGAGGAGATCCCGACTTTTGAATTTTGAAAAAATTTCTTCAAATGAGCGCTAATTAGGCCCCCCAGAACACATATCCGGGGTCAGTTTCAATTTTTATATGTTTATATATATATATATATATATATATATATATATATATATTTATATATATATATATATATATATATATATATATATATATATATATATATATATATATATATATATGTATCACACCGATAACTCAAAAAATTATGGGCCGATTTTGATTAAATTTGGTGAGTACCTTCCTTTTATAAATGGCTTGAATAAGTTTGTTAGCCAGGAAAATCGGCCCAGGTTTTCCCGGAAAATTTTGTGTTTTCTTTCGAAAAAAATTGTAAAAAATTTATGTCTCCAAAATTAACAAAGTAAGGGCAACCAAATTTGGTACGCGGGTTTATATTATTATACGTAAAATTTAGCTCTGTAGATCAAAAGACAAAAAAGTTATAGGCATTTAACTAAAAATTTATTGGGATTTTCCTCAAAATGTCAAAGTTGGGATTTAAAACGTCAAAAATTGGCAACATTTAGGCAAAGAACTTGAATCTAGTACGGGCTATGGAAAGAAAATGTCTCAAGAAGGATGTTTTACAAACCCTGAAGTCTTAGTTTCAACCGTCATTGTCCTTCATTTTACTAAAATGTTTCCAGAAAATTCATTTAAAATAGACCCTTTCTCTGATGCTTGTCAGTAGCCTTAGCTATAGAGTTTATCGTTTAATGGTAGATAATTTTTGTCGAATGTTCGTAAAAAACCAATAAAGCTCAATATATCCGTTATTATACAAGATATGAATTTTTTTTTGTTATATATTAATTATAGGGTGCCTTGAGCTACATCTTAAAAATATTTCTGCAATCATAGGGTGGCCCATAAGTCGTTGGTGATACAAATTTTCTTATTTTTTTAATCAAACTCGCCTTATGTTATTGCGTGTTTGCATTTTCCATCGAAATATAATGCATGTTTGTAAGAAAATAAATTCTGGATGCAGCAAGTGCGTTATGGTAGCGAATTTTGATCAAATGCTTCATATTTGAATAGCCCAATTTGCTACCAACCTATAAGGTTGACCAAGAAACGACTTTTTGTGGGAACACTTTAAGTTTACTTTTAGAAATTTTTGTACATTTTCACACAATACAGTTATTTTTATAAAACATGGCACATTGTTTTTACTATATAGGTTATACTGGTAACCAAAATTGATGCCTGCTTTCTTAAATAAAAAGAAAACAGACATATTTGCAATAAAAACATACTTAAGAAAATTCACTACCATAACGCACTTGGTGCGTCCCGAGTTTTATTTTATTTCTTTGCTCAAAAACGGTACATTTCGAGAAAACAATGCAAGAGACTAAAATAGTTCGGAGTGAGTCAGGCTGTAAAAGGGCATTTTTCAAATTGCAAATTTGAAACTCCACAAAAATGTACAATGAAAAACTGATTAAGGGCTGCAATTTACAACCCTTTCTGAGGGTGAGACGAATAAGAATAATAAAACTCTGGACGCAGCAAGTGCGTTATGGTAGTGAATTTTCATAAAAATGTTTTTATTGCAAATATGTGTGTTTTCTTTTTAAGAAAGCAGGCATCAATTTTGGTTACCAGTATAACCTATATAGTAAAAGCAATGTGCCATGTTTCATAAAAATAACTTTATTGTGTGAAAATGTACAAAAATTTCCAAAAGTAAGCTTAAAGTGTTCCCGGAAAAACTCGTTTCTTGGTCAACCTTATAGATTAATAGCAAATTGGGCTATTCAAACATGAAGCATTTGATCAAAATTCGCTACCATAACGCACTTGCTGCATCCAGAATTTATTTTCTTACAAACATGCATTATATTTCAATGGAAAATGCAAAAATGCAATAACATAAGGTGTGTTTGATAAAAAAAAGAAAGAAAATTTGTATCACCAACGACTTACGCGCCAGCCTGTGATTGTACAAATATTTTTTAAGATGTAGCTCAAGACATCCTATAATTAATATATACAAATTTTTTTCAAATCTTGTATAATAACGGATATATTGATCTTTATTGATTTTTTACGAAAATTCGACAAAAATTATATATCATTAAACGATAAACTCTATAGCTGAGACTACTGCCAAACATCACAAAAAGGGTCTATTTGAAATGAATTTTCTGGAAATATTTTAGTAAAATGAAGGACAATGACGGTTCAAACTAAGACTTCAGGGTTTGTGAAACATCCTTCTTGAGACATTTGATTTCCATAGCCCGTATTAGATTCAAGTTATTTGCCTAAATGTTGCCGATTTTGACGTTTTAAATCGCAATTTTGACGTTTTGAGGAAAACCCCAATTTATTTACTATAACTTTTTTGTCTTTTTACCTACATAGCTAAATTTTGGTAACTGACTTACCTATAAGGATCTAATCCCGCGTACTAAATTTGGTTGCCCTTACTTTGTTAATTCCGGAGATATGAATTTTTTTCAAAAGAAAACACAAAATTTTCCGGGAAAACATGGGCAGATTTTCCTGGCTAACAAACTCATCCAAGCCATTTGCAAAAGGAATTTATTCACCAAATTTAATCAAAATCGGCCCATTATTTTTTGAGTTATCGGTGTGATACATATATATATATATATATATATATATATATATATATATATATATATATATATATATATATATATATATCAGGGTGATTGCTGAGAAGTGCTCATTAGAAGTTTATGACCTTCTCATCCGATTTGACAGCTGAAAATTTGTATTCGGCCATTATGCGATATTCCCATTCTGATTAAAATAGTTGCACTACTCTAGCATTTCCGGTTGTACCGGAAGTCGCTACCAACTTCGTTATTTTAAATGAAATACCCTGTATATTTTTGCATTTTCAGAAAGACGATCCAATTTGGGATAGATTTTATGTAGTACTTTCTGCACCTAGCGTTATTAGTTTTTGAAATATTGGCGATTTTTGAAAAATATTTGTTATCACAGCTCTTTTTATAATTTGGTATATCCTTGTAAAGTGTAAATCTAGAAAACATATTTTTGGACAACAGATTGCTGGTAACTATTCCTTGCAAAATTATTGGAATGAAAATCTATTTTTTATACAGGGTGTGCGATAATAGCCTGACAAAATATCGAAATTCAAGCGGGTATAACTTGATTTTTTCAAATGGAACACCCTATATATTTCTATTCCAAAGCATTTCACAGACATAACTCTACAACTTTTATTAACTATGTCCTATACCTAAATAGCATAATTTCTGAGATATTGTTAGTTTCCTGAAGTGACATATTTAATATCGCAGCAGAGAATTTTAATTCCAATGTTTTCACGGCGTTGAATTAGCCAGTTTCTTTTTATATTCATGATGACACGCTGACAATTTGAGAACAATATTAAAAAGTCTGGACGCAGTAGGTGCGTTATGGTAATGAATTTTCATAAAAATATTTTAAATAACAAATATTTGTTTATTAAAAGAAAGCAAGCATTAAATTTGGTTACCAGTATGACCTATATAGTAGAAACAATATACCATAAATCACCAAAATAACTTTATTGTTTGAAAATGTACAAAAATGTTTCGCAATTAACTTAAAATGTTCCCAAAAAAACTAGTTTTCTGGCCAACGACTCTTATTAAAAAGCACCCACCCTTGTGTAATTTGTCCTCCAGAGTCCAAGACACTTGTCAGATTCCTCCTAGCTCAAACATTTAGCAAGTTTTGTTGAAAAAAGAACGTCAATTTATTATGGCATTATCATTGTAAAAATGTAATAGCAGAACTATTAAAGTAACATGACAATCATACACTAACACTAAATGAATTTAATTCTTATTTACAGAGTAAAGTTACGCTAGATTAGATTATGTACAGTGAACGGGGAAAAGAAAACAACTTGTGATGGAACCATAGCTGAAAAATTCAAAGTAATTGTTCAATGTGACTTCCGTTTTGGTTCAAACACTCTGAAATTCTTTAATGTACTCCAGCGGTGGTCGTTCTTCGTATCTCCCCTGGATCTAACTCGGCAAAAGCTTGCGTTATGCGTTGGATTAGTTCGTCTTTAGATTGGACATGCACCTCATTAACCTTGGACTTTATTATACTCCACATATAAAAATCACAAGGTGTCAAGTCCGGCGATCTTGCTGGCCAGTGCCAAGGGCCATTTGTGCCTATCCATCTGTCATCAAATATAGCATTCAACTGATCATACACACTTATGGTATTGTGCGCTGGAGCCCCGTCCATCTGGTACCAACAATTGAGTGATGAATTTACAGACAGACTCTCCACAAATGGCATCACCACTGTTCTCAGGATCTGAATATACTTCTCAGACGTGACCGTGCCATCGTAAATATGAAAACACACTCGGTCGTCCATTATCATGCAGAAAACATTACAACTAAATCTCTGCTGGAAATTCCTAGTTCGTCTCATATGCAGATTTTCAGCTGCCCAGTAATGCTGATTTTTCATATTTCGCAAACCCTCTCTGCCAAAGTTAGACTCATCAGTCCAGATTATTTTGCTCAAGAATGTAGGATCTTCCTGCACTCGTATCAGTAGGTGTTCGCAATAGTTTATCCGCAGCTCGTAGTCGCTAACACGCAGGTGTTGCACGGGAATAAAAGAGAAATTATGCATTTTGTGCTTCTTCGATATTCGTTGAATGATCCAGTAAGGCATGTTTAAGTCACTAGACGCATTTCTTATAGAATTTGTTGGCATTGCATGAAAGTATGCAAGAACTGTGACTTGGCATGTTTCCTCATCTTCAAGTTTGCCTCTACAAATTACTCGTCTTGATGTTATACTTCCATACCTTGAAAACTTTGATTGACGCCTCTTGAACCGGTGTCTGTCCAAAGGTGCAGAGTTAGGAAACTTTTCATTGAATGTATGACATGCTCTTTCAATAATTCTATTGCAGTCACCGTGAATAATGAATATATTACTGTAGCGTATTGCACTTCCCATCGCGCCTTTAACAAAAGCAAGTTACTAATTTTACTGCTGTCACTAGATTAAACTATGTGTCAAATTTCAGTTTTCTCACCTGACATTGCAACAAAAGCCTCCTATTTCCATAAACAAACTCATGTATAAATTCCAATATAGATTCCCCATTGGAGTGGTGGATATCTCAGAAATTATGCTATTTAGGTATAGGACATAGTTAATAAAAGTTGTAGAGTTATGTCTGTAAAATGCTTTGGAATAGAAATATATAGGGTGTTCCATTTGAAAAAATCAAGTGATACCCGCTTGAATTTCGATATTTTGTCAGGCTGTTATCGCACACCCTCTATAAAAAATAGATTTTCATTCCAATAATTTTGCAAGACATAGTTACCAGCAATCTGTTGTCCAAAAATATATTTTCTAGATTTACACTTTACAAGGATATATCAAATTATAAAAAGAGCTGTGATAACAAATATTTTTCAAAAATCGCCAATATTTCAAAAACTAATAACGCTAGGTGTAGAAAGTACTACATAAAATCTATTACAAATTGGATCTTCTTTCTGAAAATGCAAAAATATACAGGGTGTTTCATTTAAAATAACGAAGTTGGTAGCGACTTCCGGTATAACCGGAAGTGCTAGAGTAGTGCAACTATTTTAATCAGAATGGCAATATCGTATAATGGCCGAATCCAAATTTTTATCTGTCAAATCGGATGAGAAGGTCATAAACTTCTAATGAGCACTTCTCAGCAATCACCCTGTATATATATATATATATATATATATATATATATATATATATATATATATATATATATATATATATATATATATATATATATATATATATATATATATATATATATATATATATATATATATATAACATATAAAAATTGAAACTGACCCCGGATATGTATTCTGGGGGGCCTAATTAGCGCTCATTTGAAGAAATTTTTTCAAAATTCAAAAGTCAAGATCTCCTCATTAGTGAATTTTTTAAAGAAAATTCACTAAAAGTAGGAAACGCTTTATGGAAAATTTGTAACCTTCTTTAAATCTGATAAATTAAATAAAAACCTTATTTGATCCTATACTTTTGAAGGAGTGTAAGTTCGAATTGAGATGTTTTTTGGAAATAATTTAATATGAAAAACCCCCTTTAGTTTTTGACAAGGAATCGCTCTTTGAATTTTTTCGCAATATCAAAAAATCACTCTCTCTCTCTCTCTCTCTCTCTCTCTCTCTCTATATATATATATATATATATATATATATATATATATATATATATATATATATATATATATATATATATATACAGGCTGGCTCGTAATTGATTGTCGCAAAGTGCATCACAGCAATAAGCATAAAAAGATATGAAACTGTTCTTAATCCACTTTTGATCAATTGGGCCTATTTACAGAGACACGGGCCTTTTCCTTAAGGAAAATTAGAAATTGTATGATAAATCTGGAATGGTTCCCAATAAGAACTTGAAATCTGCAGGTGTAATAAAGGTCACTAGAAGACTCAATTTAATAGTATTTTCAAAAAATAAAACGCCCAGTGGCGTAGTAATAGGGGTTGTGATATCATCTTTAGATTAAAAAAATATATAAATTGCGGTTTTTGTAACCACCCTGTCTATTTTTTGAAATAAGTAGTCTATTGGCTAAAAAAAACTCTGTTGTGATTTTTTTGTATGAGGTGTAATTTACCAGATAACTGCAGTTTACGGTAACTGTGAAATTTCTCCCCGATAAAATAACGAAATATTATCGCCACAAATTTGTTAAATATGATATCAGAACCCCTACTACTACGCCACTGGGCGTTTTATTTTTTTGAAAAAACTATTAAACTGAGTCTTCTAGTGACCTTTAGTACACCTGCATATTTCAAATTCTTATTCGGAACCATTTGAGAATTATCATAAAATTTCAAATTTTTCTTAATAATTTTCTAGCGCCGTATCTCTGTAAACCGAACTGATCAAAACTGCACTAAGAAAAGATTTATGCTAATTGCCGTGATGCGCTTTGCGACATACAATTACGGACCAGCCTGTATGTATTATTACGGTATAAATTATGTGTTTTTATATTTTATTAAGATATTTTTGTCTCTCAGTGGGAGTTCAGGCACTATTCAAATTTGTTGCCAATGAAGTTGGCAAACAAAAATTTAAATGAAATAATTTCTTTATTGAAAAATGACTGATCTGCTTATTAATGACTGGGTGAATGAAATGAAAATGCAGATTTTACAATGTTAAATATAATGAAACATAAGTTTAAATATAAACACAATATAAAAGAAAATGAACTGAATATGTTAACACTCAAATAATATATCCAGTTAAACTGTCTCTAATCCAATTATAAATATTTAACTAAACTCTAATTTAAATTATTACAAGACTTGTTTTTCTAAAGTGATGCTTCTCAAAAACTTTCTAATTTCAAATTGCCTTTGTTAGGTTATTTTGATTTTACAAAGAATGTATATATTTCTGGGGTCTTCTTGTTTGTTTAAAATTATCAATTAGCTGTTTATGTATATAGCGTTTTGATGCAACAAGGTATATCTCACCACAATTCTTCCTTGTAAATTACGATTGTCCGTGGCTCCAAATATATATGCAACATCTCTCAATACTATTTTAATCTTGTACTACTCTGTATATTTAGTTGATGGTGATTTTGTAGGCAATGATGTGAAATATTTTATTTTTGTCTCTTTAGACTGTTACTTAATTATTTTTTTTGGAACCATCTTTCTAATCTGTCATCTCCTTTTCTGACAAATTGTCCTTCCTCTTCCTCACTTGATTTTATTTTTTAACTAATCATTTTCTGATTGATCGTTATGGATACACAGTTAGTCAATAATATGTTAAAAAAACTTTGCTTTCATTTCATTCTTATAACTATTGGAATTGATAATTGAAAACTAAATAGTGATTTTATTCTTATTACATGATTTTTCCAACTCTAAAGGCACACCAATTTACTTATGTATATACTTCTTTTTAATTTTCAAACGATTTCATTTTGTGTAGTTACAAATTTTACATTGTTGTTACCTGTCTTGTAGCAACAGAGTCTACCTCAACAAATTTATTTTACAAGGTATCATCCACCAAATATTTTTTATATGATTTGTTTGTTTTTACTACCCTTGAGAAAGAATTAACGACGAATATTTTTCAGATACTATGATATCATAGCAGTATATATATATATATATATATATATATATATATATATATATATATATATATATATATATATATATATATATATATATATATATATATATATATATATAGCAGTTGATGCTCATTCGGCGTCAAACACAGTGAGGTAAACCACGTATAAAAAATCTGGACATCGAGTCAACATCTGACTATATAAATGGTCGAAATATAAATCTGAAGTACCTAAATGAGTACAAGCTTTTAACAATCAGTGTTGAGATGACCGTTTGAGAGCGGTAAGTGCCAAATTAATAATTTCTTGTCACAAATAAATACAGAGAGATCTCTTTTAAATTCTCAGCGCGGTAGAATACCGGTTAAGAATTCAATATTAGTCTTTCGATAGAGTTTTTGTAATTTAATGATCATCTATACAAAATAGGCATATCTGATGAACCCTTCTGCCCATGTGATAGATCTACGTGACAAGTTCTAAACCACAATTTTTTTGAGTGTACTTTGTATATTTCAGAGAGAAATAACTTTATCTCTCGATTGACACAAATTAAAGCTCCTCTATGTTTGCGCATTAGAAACGACATGGTAGTGTACAATGTAATTTATTCACTTTTAAAGTAAGCCAGCATAATCATTCCAAATGATTTAAAATAATAACTATGTGTCAAACAAAATAAAAAAAATAATACTCACGTTTACTTATTGCATTAAAAAAAATCCCATGTGTCTAACCCTTAAAGTGTTTTCCCCGGTCGTTAGTGCTATTTCTTGTTTGTTAAAATAAAGGTTGCCAATATCGACCCCTTGGCATGAAGCAATGTGTCCTTGTTTGTTCCTAATTAATTTAAGAAAAAAAATTAAGATAAATTATAACAAAAATTAGGTTAAAAATATATTGTGAACGTCCTTACCCATATTTACTATCTCAGGTTTATGTATGTGTATATACAGGGTGGCGCAATGAAAACGAAACAGACCGATTTGCGTCCAGAGATTTTTTTTAAGAAACGCTGAAACACGTCAATTTTAATATTGAGGGGGACATGTTTTGACATAAAACTCAACTTTGTCACATCAACCCCTTAAGGGTGGTAATAACAACCTTTATATTTTAAATAAAGAACATGGGTCGAGTGTTACATCATTTGAAAGCTCTTTCTTTTCTCAATTCAGCACATAAATTTTTTTCGAAGTTTTATCAACTCGTTTAAATATTATTCACAGTTGGAGTTGCAAGAACGTATTTCATTCATTGTGATAAGAAATACACTAATTTGTCAATTTTTCGTTAAAAAAAAACTAAAAAACAAAACCAACCGTTCAAAAATGTTTAGCTTCCATACAAAAATACAAATTTTGTTCAAAGCGAGCTCTGACATTCTGGAGCATTTGTGGAGTTATTAGACGGTATTCTTCAACAATGCGTCGTCGTAATTCTTCCAGAGACTCCGGTTTTGTTGCGAAAATTCTACTCTTTAAATGGCCCCATAGAAAGAAGTCTAAAGGAGTTAAATCCGGTTATCTAGGGGGCCACTCAATAGCACCTCTACGCCCAATCTATTGCTCTGGAAACTCTCTGTTCAAAAACTCCCTAACACGTTGTGAAAAATGCGGAGGAGCTCCATCTTGTTGAAACACTAATTGATTTTCTTGATAACGATCATCATGTTCAACAATGTCAAACAATAGAGGGTAAACGATATCTTCTAGTAACTCCAAATACGTTTCTCCACTCAAATTACCACCAAGAAAAATTGGTCCGATTAAACGGTCTCCAAAAATGCCAGTCCAGACATTCAATTACTGTGGAGTTTGAGTGTGGATTTCGTGAAAATTTCTTGGATTATTATCTGCCCAATAACGACAATTATGACGATTGACTGTAGAGTTTAATAAAAACGTACACTCGTCTGAAAACATATATTGAACAGAATGTTCCCGTTATCAGCTATTCGTGCAGTCATAACTTCACAAAACTCCAGCCGCCGATCAAAATCATCTTCATTCAGTTGTTGTACAAGATGAATTTTATACGGGTGAAATTTATGATGCTTCAATATTCGCTGAATAGTTCTTCTTTTGATGTTTGAAACAGTGGCCAATTTTCTCGTGCTCAAAGTTGGGTTTGGAGAAATTTTTCCTAAAACTTCAATCTCAGTGGTCTCATTTCTAACCGGAAATTCACGTTCAGGATCCCGTTTTTTGTTGGCTACTGAACCACTTTGTCGAAACTTTGCAACTAACTCCAAAATGTATTTTTTGTTAACATGTCTGTTCGGATGTCGTTCATTAAACAAATTTGCGGTACGGTTGGCACAGTCATCGTTTTTGAAAAAAAGAGTAATTATTTCAACTTTTTCTTACAGAATACACCATTGTGAAATTAATTTTCGGTAGTACTATCAAGTATCAAACCGACCGATAAACTGAAATAATAAACCGCATTTCTCTCATTCCGATAGGAAATGTTCTGATAGTCAATTCTTTGTTTACAAACCAACAAAACATTGACTATCAGCACATTTCTTATCGGAATGATTGGAATGCGTTTTTGCATCTTCAACTGTGAATAATTTTTAAACGAGTTGATAAAACTTCCAAAAAAATTAGTGTGCTGAATTCAGAAAAAAGCCTGGACGCAGCAAGTGCGTTATGGTAGTGAATTTTCATAGAAATGATCTGGCACCAAATATTTTATTATAATATTTTTTTCTTGCAATATAGAAATCTAAATTTTTGATGGTTTACTTTTTATATCATTAACCTACCTACTAAATGTATTGATCATAGATTTTTTATTTTTTGAGATAAAATTTTTTTTCGAATGAAAACTCAAAATTTTCCCGGAAAACCTCATCCGATTTTCGTGACTAACGAACTTATTCAAGCCACTTACAAAAGGAAGGTACACGCCAAATTTTATCAAAATCGGCCTATTATTTTTTGAGTTATCGGTGTGATATATATATATATATATATATATATATATATATATATATATATATATATATATATATATATATATATATATATATATATATATATATATATATATATATAAATTGAAACTGACACCGGATGTGGGTTCTAGGGGTCCTAGTTCGCGCTCATTTGCAAAAATTGTTTCAAAATTCAAAAGTCTGGATCTCCCCATTAGTGAATTTTTTCGACGAAAATTCACTAAAAAGAGTTGTCAAATGATGTAACACTCGAACCATGTTCCCTATTTAAAATATAAGGGTTGTTATCACCACCCTTAAGGGGTTGATGTGACAAAGTTGAGTTTTATGTCAAAACATGTCCACCTGAATATTAAAATTGACGTGTTTCAGCGTTTTTTAAAAAAATTCTCTGGACGCAAATCGGTCATTCGTTTTCAATGCGCCACCCTATATATATATATATATATATATATATATATATATATATATATATATATATATATATATATATATATATATATATATATATATATATATATATATATATATATATATATATATACATACACACAGGTGTCCGGAAATTATGAACAAAAAAGGGGGTTATTCTACTCGAAGAATTAATGCCCCTAGTTCCTATAATAGTTTTTCGAAAACTCGAAAATAACGGAGTTATAGGGTGTCAAAAAAAATATAATTTTTTTCAAATTTTTGTCGATAACTTTTTTTGTCGTAAATCGATTCTTTTCAAGTTTGGTGCAAACGTATATAATATTACTCTGTATTTATGTTGCAAATTTCACATGGATCTATCTAAATTTAAAGGCCTAAGCTGCGCTTGACCAACAGATAAAGACTCATAACTTTTTTGCTTGAACCTTTATCTTAAATCTAACAATACACGAAAGGGAATTATAAAATCTTAAAAAAAGGTCATCTTGTTGCATCACGATAAAACTAACCGTTTTCGAGAAAAACGTTCTTAAATATTTATTGGAATACGAAATCACCTAATCTCATTTTCAATATTAACGGAGCGTGCTTTGAAAACATTCCCTGTCAACAAGATCATGTGGCGTTAGTTTTGACAGATAATAGTTTGTTGTCATTTTACTTGCGGAATAGTTGAGATTAATTATAAAATACGATGAATAATAATAATTATTCCTACGTTGAACTACGTGACATGCATTATTATTATGGTATAGCTGGCGGCAATGCCCTTGCTGCAAGACGTTTGTATGCTGGAGCATTTCCAAATAGAAGGGTACCACAATCCCGAATGTTCAGTAATATCCATCGAGGACTGGGAGAATTCGGATCATTTAGAAGTACATTTCAAGATGTTGGCTGTCAGCGAAGTACTCGAACTCCTGGAGCAGAAGTCCTTATATTAAATGCAATCGAGAATAATCCCAACATAAGTGTACGGTTAGTCTCTACTCAGGAGAGTATCCCGAAAAGTTCTGTGCATGAAATTCTCAAGGAGTAGCTTTTTCATCCTTACCATTACCAGAAAGTTCAAGCTTTATCTCCTGAAGATCCGGAACCTCGCGTGAATTTGTGCAATATAATTCGAAATCTACATAACAACAATCACAATTTTATATCATCGCTTCTCTTCACAGATAAAGCTGGATTTGGACATGAAGGTTTGATCAACCTTCATAATGAGCATTATTGGTCAAATGAGAATCCTCACTTGGCGATAGAACGCGGTTTCCAGAATAAGTTTTCTGTTGATGTGTGGGCGGGAATTTTAGGAGACCGCTTAATTGGGCCAGATTTATTCCCTCAAAGACTCAACGGTGAGATATACTTAAATTTTATAAGAAACCAGTTATCCACTCTATTGGATGATGTACCCCTCCAATCAAGAAATACAATGTGGCTGCTGCAGGACGGCGCGCCGCCACATTTTAGTATAGCGGTGAGGGAGTTTCTTAATGAAACATTTCCTGAGAGATGGATAGGACGCGGTGGGTTCGTGCAGTGGGCTCCTAGATTGGCTGATTTGAACCCAATGGATTTTTTCTTTTGGGGTTACCTAAAATCTCTTGTATACAGGAGTCCAATTCAAAACGTTGAAGATCTCAGGCAAAGAATTATTGATAACTGTGAGGTAATCAGGCAAAAAGACGGAGTATTCGCTAAAGTTCGTCGGAATTTTCTGAGAAGAATTGATTTATGTGTCGAGATGGAAGGACATCACTTTGACACTTTGTTATAATATTTAATTGTTATGATTTTTTATAAATTATTGTTATAATGTTTAAATGTTGCAAGTTCTAGTAAGTAATAAAAAAATGAGGCGCTGTAAAATCGTTATTGCTGATAATTTTATAGTAGTAATAATAATAAAAAATATAACACTTTATTGATCAAAACATGTGACATAATTTTTTTTCCGAGGCAATTACCGCGACTGTTTTCAAATCACACGCTACTAACATTGACATTTGGATGAAGTGATTTCGTATTCAATCAATACCAGCAAAAAATTTCAAGAACATTTTTCTCGAAATAGGTTAGTTTTATCGTGATGCAACAAGAGGACCTTTTTTTAAGATTTTATAATTCCCTTCAATCGTGTATTGTTAGATTTGAGATAAAGATTCAAGCAAAAAAGTTATGAGTCCTTATCTGTTGGTCAAGGGCAGTTTCGGTCTTTAAATTTGGATAGATCGATGTCAAATTTGCAACATAAATACAGAGTGATATTATATACGTTTGCACCAAATTTGAAAAGAATAGATTCACGACAAAAAAGTTATCGACAAAAATTTGAAAAAAATATATTTTTTGACACCCTATAACTTCGTTATTTTCTTGTTTTCGAAAAACTGTTATAGGAACTAGGGGCATTAATTCTTTGAGTTGAATAACCCCCTGATTTTTTTGCTCACAATTTACGGACATCCCGTATATATATATATATATATATATATATATATATATATATATATATATATATATATATATATATATATATATATATATATATATATATATATATATATATATATATATATATATATAATACATAGTTTAGATAACTGATAACTGATGATGAAAATTCAATACCATAACGCACTTGCTGCATCCAGACTTTTATTAGTTTTTTAAGGGTGTTATGTACGTAGTCTTATCCAAATAAAGATTCATTAAAAAAATTTAGAAAACTCATTACTTTATTTTTACGTGTCAGAGAGACAGCAAAAAGTTTTAGGAAAGCAGATTACCAAACTTGTAAGCCGCCTAACTGGCATGAGCAAAACTAACAAGACTCACGTGCAAAGCATTGCAGAAATATAGCTGTATAGCAATAGGTTCTGGATTGTAATTACCGTATCGACATAGTTGTTAATTACGAAGTTTAATTACTGAATATAGATTTACCTGATCTGCGGCGAGATTTTCTCTGTGACAAGGGAAACGATGACGTCGAGTCGTCTTGCCCGTTTCTTACACAGCACCCCCTCCAACCACACATGGCTGTTTTGAAGTATTGCCTGAACCTGCAAAAAAGTTTCATGTTTAGAAAAATAGGTACTAAACAATGAAGTTGCAATTGATGTTGATAAACGCTGGATATTTATTTGAGTACTTGATCAGTTATTATTTATGTGCTTAATGTACCCTGCCCCCATGGGTAAAACCCAAAAGTTCGACTTCCAAACAGAAAATAATTAGTATTATTTCTAAGCGTCA
Source organism: Tillus elongatus (assembly GCA_964006375.1). Classification (NCBI taxonomy): domain Eukaryota; kingdom Metazoa; phylum Arthropoda; class Insecta; order Coleoptera; family Cleridae; genus Tillus; species Tillus elongatus. Next base: position 18,606,835 of record OZ023262.1, read on the forward strand.
TAACGTCTGTGTTTGACATGGTTAAAGGACATTTTCTGTTTGGTATCCTGAGGACAATAGATGAAAAGCTAAACTTTGATAACATTTCATACAGCATCTCTCTGTAATTGAGACAGGAAATTTGTAAGTATTAACCCAAATATAGCATTGTAACACGATGCCTTGGCGTGGCCATGTGTTTCATCCCCATCGAACTGGCAGTGTGCGGGAATACAGGGGAGTCGACTGTTAAGGGGGCGACAGTTACGTAGCACCAAGCGAAAGATATAGACCTTTTTACACTACTTGTTATTTCTTTGTTTTGTTAATGTTTGTCATTATATTTGTTACCCATATGTACTTGTGTTTTCGGTGAAAGCTATCCACAACCCCGTGTAACAATAACCACCTGTGATAGCATCTATTTCCTTCTTTTCTTTCTGAACTTCACATGTTCAGATATTCTCGGGGAGTTCTGCTCAGCTGTGCAGCCTGCTTTGCTTTTATGTTTGTGCTTGTCTGTAGCTTTTTATGTAATTTGACTAGTTTAAATTTAACTTATTGATTGTGACTCCATAAGAGTGTTGTTCATATTTGTGGGACCCCAGTCTCGTTTTAAGTTTTTTAAATCTTAAATTGTACTTTTTTATAGAGATGTTTTATAACTCCTGACACCAATGTTAGTTTAAATATTGCATGGCCGTTAGGGCTAATCTGTATTCGACATTTAGCTTTGCTGGACTTTGTATTCTTTCTGTAATTGCAGTGTTAGTTACTCGCATGGTAGACCTACCAGAAACATAGTTTTCTGACAACCACCTTTTTACATTCTAGGTCTAAACCCCTGAAGATGGCACGCTAATGTGTTGAAACGCGTAGGGTTTTGAGAATAAATCAGTTTGTCTGGTAGTAAAAGCCTTTAATTTGCTTTAACCAGAAAACATTTAATACCAAAATATTAAAAAAAACCAAAAAAACCAGAAAACTATTAGAGTAAAACGTTAGACTAAACCACTATAAACTGGTTATTTTCTTGAAATTTACACTTTTATAGCCTAAGGTTTAAATTTAGGTAGGTGATAATACATCTAGCCTTAGATACATTGTCCCTATATTAGGGAAAAAATTGGCCAGGCCTGACAATTTACTAAAGATTCTTTGCCTAAATGTTGCCAATTTTGACGTTTCAAATCGCGACTTTGACGTTTTGAGGAAAATTTGTTTTCTTTAAATGCCCATGTAGTTTTTGTTTTTTAGCTTACAGAACATACATTTTTTGTACGTGGTTCACTTTTTATAAAGCAAATACGCCTACTAAATTTGGTTGCCCTTGCTTTGTTATTTACGAAGATATAATTCTTTTCTAAAGAAAACATAAAATTTTCCGGGAAAACCTGTGCCGATTTTCCTGGCTGACAAAGTTATCCACACCACTTGCAAAACGAAGATACTCAGCAAATTTGATCAAAATGGGTTCACTATTTTTTGAGTTATGGGTGTGATATATATATATATATATATATATATATATATATATATATATATATATATATATATATATATATATATATATATATATATATATATATATATATAGGGTGTTTAAAAAAGACGCGGTAATATTTGAGGGGTTGATTTCCCAGGTCATTTTATGAAAAAAAGTTCCCATAAACATTGGTGCTAAAATGCATTGTTTCCAAGATACAAGGTGTTAATTTTTTTTGTAAAATAACGATTTTTTAAAAATAATTCAAATATCTCCTCACCGATTGTTTTGAAATTTGGCAGCGTTGTTTGTAGTAATAATGGGCTGATTTGGCCTTAATTAGATAAAGATGTTTAAGTCCATTGGCGTTAGGGGGGACACCTCAACAAAAGTTTGTGACATAAAAATGTACGCCACTGACTGCAATATGATTTGTATATTATTTCAAGATGAAGAAGCTAAAACTCAAATTTTTTTGTCTCTTGAAATTTTCCCGTATCTTGAATCGTTTACACGATAAAAAATAAAAACCTTTTGATCACAAGTCCATTTAGTATACAAAAAATTACGAAAACTGTTGAAAGTGGCTACCTCCCGCTCGGATGGAAGAATACAATCGTTTCCTTATTGACTGGCGAACTCTCTCAAAAACACCACGGTCAGATCTAATTGAGTTATACCCAGCAATGATTCGATTTCTTAGGTCCTCCACATTTTTCGGCGGAGTAGTGTCAAGCAAGGACTTCAGGTGACCCCAGAGGAAAAAATCCAGTGGGTTTAATTCCGGCGATCGTGCCGGCGAGGTCCACCTCCTCCAATTCAGCGATTGTGTTAAAAACTCAAGTTCAACCTGACTAAAATGCGCTGGTGCGCCATCGTGCATAAACCACATTGCATTTCTTATTGACAATGGTACATCATCCAGAAATCCAGGGAGCGTGTGTTCCAAAAAGTTGCGGTACACCCCTCCGGTAAGTCCTCCTGGTAGAAATACCGGTCCAATTAGGCAGTCACTCACAATTCCCATCCAAACGTTCAACGAGAACTGATGTTAAAAACGATCTTCAAATATTTCATGTGGATTTTTATCACACCGGATATGGTTATTATGAAAATTCCTTTATGCAGTTCGTGAAAAACTCGCCTCATCTGTAAACAGAATCTCCATAAGTAGTTGATGGATTTGAAGCATTTTGCGCAAAAGCCATTGACAGAATGTGGAACGTGGAGGGACATCAGCGGGAAGAAGTGCTTGAACGTGTTGTATGTGGTATGGATACAACAAGTTGTCCTTAAGAATGTGCCATACAGTACCATTACTTACATTCAAAGCCTTAGCAATTTTTCGAGTAGACGTACCTGGATATTCTCCAATCTTGTGCAGCACATCCTCTTCCAGCTCTTGCGGTCATTGGTCTTCCTGATCCCCACTTCGTCATAATGTGCCAGCCTCATGGAGGCGCCGATGAATGCTTTGGAAATTTTTCTATCCGGAACAATACGCTTAGGAAATCTTTCAATGTATAACCGCCTAGCTTCTAATGCATTGCCATCAGCAAGTCCATAAATGTAGCGCATATCGGTCATCTGGGCATTCGTATAGTGATACATGATATGGGACTTCAATAAATTTGACAGATACACAATAATTGACACACTCAAATAACATCAACGGTATTGCTTTTTAAACTGATGTCCACTTATCTATTGTTCGTGTTTGTGATTTTCTGTATGACAAATGGACATCCGATAAGAAGGTTTTTATTTTTTATTGTGCAGTTTTAGTTTCTTTATCTCAAAATAATATACAAATCATATTGCAGTCAGTAGCGTACATTTTTATGTCACTAAATTATGTTGAGGTGCCCCCCCTAACGCCAATGGACTTAACAATCTGTATCTAATTAGGACCTAATCAGCCCATTATTACTGCAAACAACGCTACCAAATTTCAAAACAATCGGTAAGGAGATATTTGAATTATTTTAAAAAAATCGTTATTTTACAAAAAAAAAATTTAACACCTTGTATCTTGGAAACAATGAATTTTAGCATCTATGTTTATGGGAACTTTTTTTCATAAAATGGCCTGGGAAATCAACCTATCAATCAATCAATATATATATATATATATATATATATATATATATATATATATATATATATATATATATATATATATATATATATATATATATATATATATATATATATATATATATATATATATATATATATATATATATATATATATATATATATATATATATATATATATATATATATATATATATATATATATATATATATACAGACTTGGAGTCTACTTCTCTGGCTTCACTGTTGGTTTTCGTTGATGAAGGACGTAGCCAGCGCGTAAGCTAACTGGAGCAAGTGGCCCTACGAATTCTGGAAGTTCTAGGATGTTCTTCAACGTTTCTGTGACTATAGTTTCGCTGCTTGACAGAATTTTCAGACAGATTAAAATTAAATTCAATTTTAGCAGCGAAACTATAGCCACAGAAACGTTGAAGAACATCCTAGAACATCCAGAATTCGTAAGGGCCACTTGCTCCAGTTAGCTTACGCGCTGGCTACGTCCTTCACCAACGAAAACCAACAGTGAAGCCAGAGAAGTAGTCTCCAAGTCTGTATGTAGTATGGAAAAGTTTCACCAAGTAAGGGCAACAACAATCAATAAATATATATATATATATATATATATATATATATATATATATATATATATATATATATATATATATATATATATATATATATATATATATAACATATAAAAATTGAAACTGACCCCGGATATCTGTTCTAGGGGGCCTTATTAACGCTCATTTGAAGAAATTTTGTTTAAAATCGAAAGTCAAGATCTTTGCATTAGTGAATTTTTTTAAGAAAATTCACTAAAAATCGAACATAATTTTGCTCTGAAATAATCAGGGAAGACAAGATTTCAGAATTTAAAAATTTGCATGCAAATCCCTATGTTACATCGTCACTTGAAGAACCCTGTATAACTATTTACAAAAATGACAATCTTTATTAAATTATTATTTATGAAAAGAAATAGCTGAACGAATTAAGACTTACCTGGCATTCATCCAGTAGTAAATGAGAGGATTCACCATGGCATTCGACATGGCGAACCAGTAGAAGCCGAGGTACATGTGCTGTGTGTACTTGCTGAATATTATGTTGGGATCGTAGTAGACGTAAATGAAATAGCTGTGATAGGGCAACCAGCATATGCCGAATATGAACACGATCAGGATGAACATGCGGACGACCTGAAACAATGCGCTATTAAGTAATTAATGTCACTAAGGTATTTAGATCATGTTTCCCACCTCTTAACATCAAATTCCATTAGTCCTACCCCGACATATATCAACTCCCCTAAACCGTTTGATATTTGGGCACGGCACTTTTCCGAAAGATATGTGTAAGCCGGGATTGAAAAACAGCTCCGGCGGCGATTGCGACGGGGCGACTACTGGGGACTTGGAACATTTAATTTTCTCTTGCAGATTCCACAATTAACAAAGAGAGGAGCTTTTAGCGAATTAAAAAAAAATTTCGCTTATGGGGAGATCTGTGTTTATATATATATATATATATATATATATATATATATATATATATATATATATATATATATATATATATATATATATATATATATATATATATATATATATATATATATATATATATATATATATATATATATATATCCGACCGATAACTCAAAAAATAATGGACCGATCTTGATAAAATTTGCAGAGTACCTTCCTTTTGCAAGTGGCTTGGATAAGTTCGTTATCCAGGAAAATCGGACCAGGTTTTCCCGGAAAATTTTGTGTTTTCTTTATAAAAATTCATATCTCCGCAAATGACAAAGTAAGGGCAACCAAATTTGGTACGCGTTTTGTTTCTATTATAAAGAGTGAACTCTGCACCAAAATTTAGGTCCCTAGCTTTAAAGACAAAGAAGTTATGGGCAGTTAAAGCAACAAATGTTGGAGTTTTCCTCAAAACGTCAAACTCGCAATATTAAACGTCAAAATTGGCAATGTTTAGACAAAGAATGTAAAACAAATACCGTTTGTGAAAAGAAAATGTTGCAAGAAGAGTGTTCTGCAAACCCTTAAGTTTCAGATTCAACCGTCATTGCCCTTCATTTTACTAAAATATTTACAGAATATCCATTTCAAATAGACCCTTTCTCTGATGCTTTGGCTGTCAGTTTAGTTAAGTTTGGTGGCTTTTTGGATATTTATTTGTAGGTTTAGTGAAGTTTATGGTTTAACCGGTCTATAATTTTTTTTAAGCTAATTATCGTGGAACAAATTTGTTAATGCATTTTTGCATTTTTTATCGAAATATGATGCGTTTATCTTAAAAAAAAATCTGGACGCAGTAAGTGCGTTTTGGTAGCGAATTTTCGGTAAATTTGCAGTTTAGCTCCCAAAAGCTTTTCAAAACACTTTTTTCAGAAACCTGCCTAATACCCCCCCCCCCCTGGATCCACAAACCCCAAGAAAAATTTCTTGTTCACACTCCCCAAGGAAGTTACGGGACCAGGAGTGAGTAGGGGTGGATAATTTTTTTAGCTAATTTTTTAGAACAAATTCGTGAATGCATTTTTGCATTTTTTATCGAAATATGATGCGTTTGTAAGAAAAAAATGAGGACGCAGTAAGTGCGTTTTGGTAGCAAATTTTCGGTAAATTTGCAGTTTAGCTCCCGAACGTTTTTCAAAAAACTGTTTTCAGAAACCTGCAGGTGGGGTCCTAGTAATGTTTCTGAAAACAATTTGTTGAAAAGCGTTCGGGTGCTAATCTGCAAATTTACCGAATTTTCATTAAATCCTTCAAATTTCAATAACTCAATTTGCTATTAATGTAAGTTTTGTTGGATATAAAACCAACATTCAAGTTTATTTTCGGAAAATTTTTGTATATTTTCAAACCATAAGTAATTTTGATAAAATATAGTACATTGTTTCTACCACATAGGCTATACCGGTAATCAGATTGATGCCTGCTCGCATTTGCTATTAAAAACATTTTTATGGAAAATCACTTCCATAACACATTTGCTGCATCTAGACTTTTGAAAAATGTTTATATATTTTCAAACAATAAATTTATTTCAATGAAATATGGTACATTGTTTCTACTATATAGGCAACCAAGTTTGATGCCTGCTTTCGTCAAAGAAATACATTTGCTATTAAAAATATTTTAAAGAAAATTCGCTACCATAACGCACTTGCTTCGTCCCGAGATTTTAGGAATATGCTCACCGAAAATATTTGTCTGCCATTAAATGCCTCCCTTTTATATTTTGGTCTCTTAGTAATAAAATCCTGGACGCAGCAAGTACGTTATGGTAGTGAATTTTCATAGAAATGATCTGGCACAAAATATTTTATTATAACTTTTTTCTCTTGTAATATAGAACTTTGGTGTATAGTTTACTTTTTATATCGTAAACCTACCTACCAAATTTGGCTATCATAGCTTTTATATTTTTTGAGATAATTTTTTTTTTAATGAAAACTCAAAATTTTCCCGGAAAATCTCGAACTTATCCAAGCCATTTACAAAAGGAAGGTACATGCCAAATTTTATCAAAAGCGACCCATTATTTTTTGAGTTATTTGAGATACATTAATATATATATATATATATATATATATATATATATATATATATATATATATATATATATATATATATATATATATATATATATATATATATATATATAAATATATATAAACATATAAAAATTGACACTGACCCAGGATATGGGTTCTAGGGGTCCTCGTTGGCAAAAATTTTTCAAAAGTCAATTCAAAAGTCGGGATCTCCTCGTTAGTGAATTTTTTCTACGAAAATTCACTAAAAGGATATTGTTTGCAATAATCAAATTTATTAAAAATGCAAAACCTCTAAATTTATTCTCTACTCCCCCTTTTCTTAAAAAGATTCACTATGAACGCTAAATAGGCCCCACAGAACATATATCCGGGGTCAGTTTCAATTTTTATATGTTTATATATATATATATATATATATATATATATATATATATATATATATATATATATATATATATATATATATACAATAGTTTATGTCATATCCTATGTACCAAAATTCAGATCGCTATCTCAAAATGCAAAAAAGTTAGCTAAATTAATTTTTATATATATTTTTAATTAATTAAATCTGATTCAAGAAAGTTAAAAACGTAAAAATTGATTGATCAGAATGTGATTGAAAAATACTACAAGAAATGACTAACAAGCTTCTAGATATGTGTCTAAGTCGTTATTTTTATTGATTTCGTTAAAATATAAGCAAAAAATCCATTGTAAATCAAAATGGTTTTATGTAAATTGTAAAACCTTGAACAATAGGATATTTCTGCTGGTAAATGCATATAGTGCATAGCTCAGTGGCATAGGTGTACAGTGGTCGCTGTGCATGGATCAGGTTTTTTAAACGGCTACATTTTCCGAGTAATTCCACACAAATTACTTTGTAACTTTATAACAGCTTTAAGCTTTTCACACACTATTATAAATATACATTGTATACACATTAGTAAATTGTACAGTGAAAATATATTAATTATGGGAGTTTCACATTGACACGATTTTATCACCTGTAGCAAGAATATCCATGTATTTCTGTAAATATTGTTGTTATTGTAAATAAAGTTTATTGAGTTGAGTTGCTGTACATCGTATAATCGACTCCCAGATGACGAGTTTTAATGTTGGTTAGTGACTTCGCTTTTAGTGAATTTTTGTGGAAAAAATTCACTAATGGGGAGATCCCGACTTTTGAATTTTGAAAAAATTTATAAACATATAAAAATTGAAACCGACCCCGGATATGGGTTCTAAGGGTCCTAGTTCGCGCTGATTTGCAAAATTTTTTTCAAAATTCAAAAGTCGGGATCTCTTCATTAGTGATTTTTTTAAAGAAAATTCACTAAAAGGTTAGGCTCATTTTAATTGTAGCGTACAGATCGTCCGATAGCTTGTATGAGCAATTTTTGGATATTCTTAATCAGGCACTTCAGTATCGTACCAATAAGTATAATACTTGCAAAATTGTCTTCGGGGGAGATCGTAATACACAGCTGTGAATAGAAAATGATGATAAAAACAACTTAATACAGTTATTTCAATCTATAGGCCTTCAGAAAACTGTGTTGTTCTCTCCTACTAGACAGTTTAATGGGTGCAGCAGCTGCATCGATAGCATTTTTGTTGATTTTGATTTCACGAGTGCCGGAATTCTCCCAGTAATTGCCTCTGATGATGAAGCACAGTTTTTAGAATACAAGATTGATGCCGCACGGCTGCCGGATGTGGAGTGGAGGAGGTCATATGGTCAGCATACTTGCAATAATTTTGAAGAATCTTTGGCTTCTGAGAATTGGTATGGGGTTATATGGCACTGATTCTGCAAAGGATGCTTATAGCTCATTGTTTAATATATTTCGGTATCATTTCGAGAACAGTACAATAGAGTGCTGAGGATGGTAACACATCAGAGCAAAGTGAGTAAAACGAGCAGGTATTGTTCTTACATAATCATCTAAATAAACATCTTTATGGAAAAATAAGGACCAGATATAATTTTCTTTGGAGGCAGTCGAGAGCCAGGGTGGCAACTGAAGCTATCCAAATGTCTGATAATAAATCAAAAACAATTTGACAAATTATAAATCGTAAAACAGGTAAAAGTAAGATCTTGAATTCTGAAACTAATATATCAGTAAATACATTTAATGAATTTGACATCTCATGCCGAGAGGTCGGTAAGTAATGTCTTGGCAATTAAATTAAATTCCCCAGAATATTATTTCACTGGGATGAAAAGTCAAGCGAACTCTTTTTCATGAAACCAGTTGTTGAAGAGGATGTTGGGAATGCTGCAAATAAACTTGAAAATACAAAATCAAAGGATATATTTGGTATGGACTTCTATGTCATTACTATCTGATTTCTGAATATCCTTCCTCCGAGGTCACTATTCTTGGTGACTTCAATGTCCATAATAAGGAATGGCTAGGATCTTCAAAAACCGATCCACAAGGGAGAGCAGCGGAGGCCTTTGCAGTCAGAAATTCTTTAGCCAATATGGTTCAGCAACCTACTTACTTTCCTCGTGTCCCAACACACAGCTCAATTCCCTTGGATCTCCTTCTCACTACACAACCTGAATGCTATAAGATATCAGTCACCGCCCCCCTTGGGCGCTCAGACCACGGCATGGTCACTGCTTCCTGCGCAATGCAACCCGAGGTCACACAGTCATCACACCCACGTATCGTTTGGTACTACAACTCCGCAAACTGGGACGAAATGCGGGATTACTTTTCTTCATTTCCATGGGCGTCTGTCTGCTTCTCTCATCCTGACCCCTCTGATATCTCACAAAACGTCACCGAAATTATCCAAGCTGGCATGGAATTATTTATCCCACGTACACAGAAAACCTCTTCAGCCACTCAAAAGCCCTGGTTCTCTAAATCCTGTGACAAGGCCAGACTTGAAAAGTCAAAGCTCACAAAACGCTTCTACATAATCCCAGTCAAGAAAATCGTCAAGCATTTAACGACGCAAGAAACCGCTATGTCCGCATTCTTTCTGAGGCAAAAAACTCGTTCAATAACCACATCAAAAACAAAGTCCTCTTAAGCTCCAACGGCGGCAAACCCTTCTGGACTCTTGCTAAATCTATTGGGAATAATTTCTGCAAAAACACGTTCCCACCTCTTGTCTCAGGGGATGAAATTATTTCTACCGCCCTGGCAAGGCAGAACTTTTTGCCTCTCTGTTCGCTGGAAATTCTACTCTCAACCCACCTCCAAATGTTCAACCACCAACAGTCCCCAATTTCGTGCATAAAATGATGGATATCATTTTCAAAACTAAAAAGGGACGAAAGATGCTCTCTTCTCTTAATACCAGGAAAGCCTCTGGCCTTGACGAGATCCCAGCAATTGTTCTCAAAAAATGCGCACCCGAGCTTGCTCCTGTCCTGACTCCTCTGTTTCAGATATCTTATAATAAAGGCATATTCCCTAGTAACTGGAAAACTGCTCGAGTACAACCCATCCCCAAGAAAGGACCCAACGCGCTTCGCAGCAACTACATGCCCGTTTCTCTCCTTTCAGTCGTCTCTAAAGTAATGGAAAAGTATATAAACACCGAATTACTAAAATTTCTTGAAGAACACAGTCTAATCCATGACAGGCAGTATGGATTCCGTCAGCGCAGATCGACTGCCGACCTCCTTTCCTTTGTCACCCATTCTTGGAACAAGTCTATGGAACAACACGGTGAATCCCAGATTGTTGCTCTAGACATATCCAAAGCATTCGACCAGGTCTGGCACGCAGCGCTGTTTAATAAACTTCCGGCCTATGGCCTACCACTAAAACTCTGTATGTGGACAGCAAATTTCCTCTCCAACAGGAGCATATCTCTTGTTGTGGATGGCCATTCCTCTAAACTGTATCCAATTAACGCAGGAGTTCCTCAAGGTTCAGCTTTAGCCCCTACTTTGTTTCTTCTCCACATCAATGACCTCCTCTCAAGCACATCCAACCCAGTTCACAGCTACGCGGACGACATTCAAATATACAATATTCTAAGCCTGTCTCTTTAGCCCAATTAGATGAGGATCGCAGACTCATGGAGGGTTCTGTCTCCGTGGACCTCCAAAAAATATTAGACTGGGGAAGTAGAAATCTTGTACAATTCAACCCCACCAAAACTAAGTCTTACTTTCTTTCTCACAAGAGATACACCAGCACTAGACCCAACACAATGAACAACCAAGTTATTCAAAGTAATGAGTCCTTTTCTCTTGTTGGCATTTCTGTGGATCGAAATCTTAATTGGCACCAACATGTCACATCAATTGCAGAAGCGGCTGCTAAGAAATTAGGTTTCCTCTTCCTGGCTCGCAAATACTTTTCACCAGCTAATCTCTATACCTTATATACTTCACAAATAAGGTCAAACCTCGAATACTCCTCCCACATCTGGGGTGCCGCTGCCGCTTCTACACTCGCTATCCTGGACTCCATTCAAAAGAGAGCTATACGTCTCATCGGTGACCCTACCCTCACCCAAAGGCTGCCATCTCTTGCCCACCGACGTGCCGTTGGTGACCTCTCTCTCTTTTATAGATATCTGCACGGGCACTGCTCAGAGGAGCTTTCCTCCATAGTTCCCCCACCTGCTGCCCCCAACAGATACACCAGGGGAACAGAGCGCATGTACCCTTTTACTGTCGAGGTCACCAGAGATAGAACATCTTGTTATGCCCGCTCTTTTGTCCCGAGGATTTCCAAGTTGTGGAATTCCTTGCCGGCACATGTTTTTCCTTCTCCTCCGAACCTCCAAACCTTCAAGTCCAGAATTAACAAGCTGCCTCTTTCCTCCTTGTCAACACCCACGGTACGATAGTATTTAGGCTGTAAGCCCTCGTGGTGTGTTGTTGAAATTAAAAAAAAAAGAGATCTGGGGATTTTCTTACTCTGTCACTGACACATATTTTTAATCTCTGCATTACGCAGGGTTGTTTACTTGCGTTGATGAAGTGCGCACAGATACTTGCGTTTTTCAAAAAGGGGGACTGCAGTGATCCTGGCAATATAAGGCAGGTTTCAGTTTTGCCCATACGTCAAAAAATCTTTGAATTCCTTATTTTTTAACAACTTTATAGTTACTTTGACGATAATCATATATTCAATGAACATAGTATGATTTTCGCAAGAAATGCAGCACATGGATGCGATATCATATCTTCTATAGATGATCAATTATGCTTTTGAACAGAGAAAATAGTGCTTGGCAGTTTGTGCCGACTTAACAGAGACATCTGATTGTGCCTCGCATGTAATATGTTTGACAAAGTTAAGTCCCCTGTGGGTCCGGGGACTAACTAAAAGAATAGGCCCGAGGTAACTCCTGCCTGTCGTAAAAGGCGACTAATTGGAATCAAACACTGGCGGGGGTCTTGTCCATGTGGGCCTGGAGGGAGGCGGATATCTCTGGGGAGTGATGTACACCCGGATTTTGAGGCCTCCACTCTGGGCTTAGAAATGGATGGTTGCCCGCGCTTGGATGTTAGATTAGATTAGATTAGATGTTACTCGGGAGCGGGGTTCCGGATGGGTGTCGCCTTGGGTTGAGTGCTGGCGGGTGTCGTGTGTCTAGACGACCCGGAGGGGGTTGACAACTCTGATGAGTGGTAAACACCCGGAGTTTGGGGCCCCCACTGGGTGCTTCGGAAGAGGCAGACATCTCTGGGGAGTGATATGCAACCGGAGTTTGGCGCCTCCACTGTGGCCTCAGAGACTGACAATTGGCCTCGCTTGGTTGCTACTCTGGGGCGGGGTTCCAGATGATACCGCCCTGGATTGAGCCCTGGCGTGTGTCGTGTGTCCAGACGTCCCGGGGGGCTCTAATATCTGATGAGTGGTAAACACCTGAAGTTTGGAGCCCATACTGTATGCTACGAAACGGACGGACGGCCTCGCTGGGGTGATGTTCGGGAGCGGGACTCGATGGGATGTTGCCTTGAGCTTTAACACTGTTAGGTGTCAGGTTTGGAAGAGCCTGAGGGGAGCTGAGATCTCTAGGGGTGGATTACAACTGGAGATTAGATGCTGCTCGAGAGCGGGACTTCATGATACCGCCTCGAGGCAAACACTGACGGATGTCGGGTCCAGACGAACTCTGAGAGAGGTCATCTCTCTTTGAGCTTCGAAACGGGCAAGTGACTTTACTCAGATGGCAGTACACCTGCCAAACAAACTCTCAAGAAAAGATCGACTCCCTCAGGGAGCTGGAATTGATGGGTGAAATCTAAATAGTTAGACGTGAGCCACAATAGACCAAAGGTCGCGGTGGAGGGACTGAAATAGCCCACTCACAATAAAATCTAATCTAATCTAAGTCATTATGGTATTAGAGAGATGTGAATGTATTTTTGTGAAATTTTGTAGTTTTGCATTTACAAGTGCTTAAGGTATAATTTTTTGTCTTCACTGTCCAATTTCAGGCTTGTCTGGTCTTGTAGCTAATAAAGTTATTCTTTTCTATTGTATTCTATTCTATTCTATTCTATAATAGCTTGAAGGGAATCGTTAGCCGGAAAAAAACCGGAACATTTTTGTACCTTTTCAAATAATAAAGATATTTTGATGAAATATGGTATATGGTTTCTGCTATATCTACGTTATATCAAACTTTTCCTAAAAAAAAGAGATATTTGCAATTAAGAATAGTTATATGAAAATTGGCTACCATCACGCATTTTCTGCCTCCAGACATTTTGCAAATCGACCCCTTGTCTTTAATATCCATTGTGTGTACAAGAATGCATTATAAAAAGTGAAATCAATTTTCTCCACCTACACAGTTTTCTAGAGAGGTTATTGTGCTCATAGCTAAAATAAAACAAGTATTAAATTAAAGTAATTAAATTGCCTAAACTCGAAATTAGCATTTATGATGTGGCAATCCGCTGGGCTTATAAAATCCGATATTAATCTCTAAAAATAAAAAACTCTCGGCTTGCTGTAACACTAAATGCAAAAAGAAGATTAATTAAAAAGTTATATTTGAAAAAAAGAAACTGATTGTGATCTTTGTGTCACAGGGGGTTAAAAGTAACGGGTTTACAGACAGTGAAATACTTTTAATGAGCAAAATTAATATTTACTCTTTCAATCAGAATCAAACAAGTTGCTGGGCGCCAGACTGCAAAGAGAAAGATCCTAGGTTCAATTCACGTACGCATCAAGTAAAATTATTATGCCTTTTTGTTACAATTACCTTCATACATATACATATGTACATACAGCTACAATACCAATAGCTTAATGAGAAAATTTCGGGACGCAGCAAGTGCGTTATAGTAGCGAATTTTCATAAGAATTGTACACTGTTATTATACGGCATATTAGTAAAGTTAATACCTTAAACTTACACAGACCTTGTAGATCGATTTTAGAGGTCCTAGTACGCGCACATTCGAAGAATTCTTTCGAAAGTGTTACCATCGATATCTCTCTATTATCAAAAAAAATCTTGCGTTCTAACTCCCTTTGAGATAAATGCCCAAAACTCAATTTTCTACGAAGCTAAGAACTAAATTTTGCTATATCTGTAGATAGTGCAAGTCTCTTTAAAAGAAACTTGTATTCATTTCATTAAAGTTATACAGACGAGTTCCAGAAGGAAAGTTAATTCATATTTAGAAAAGTAAAGTATCTGCCAAATTATAAACGTAGCAGTTATTTTTTCTTATTAATCGCCAATATGATGTCGTTTTAGTCAACCAAATCAAACCGTTTTTTCAATATCAACAATAACAAAATTATAATTTCAGACTCAAAGATGACAAACTTATTTAGGCGTTTTAAACAAAAAAGATATCTTGTTCAAAACGTATGAAATCTGTGCACTATTGTTTCTCCAAATGTCAAAATAAAACATAAAAGAAAACATTCATTCATCGAGCCGGATTCGATCGCGTAACCTTATGCTTATGAGGCAAGCGTGACGCCTCTCAGCCATCTAGGCATACGTAATTGACGTTTCGTTTGCCCAGTATACATAACAATTAATTACAGAATTAGTAGAATTACCATTGAAACACATCCCACGACTGTTTTGGTCTTATATGACGTGTTATGTTTAAGCTTAAAGATAAAAGCAACTATTTTAGAATTGTTTTTATAGACACTTGACTTGATTTTGTTAACTTTTTTACTATATTATGTGACACTATATTATATCAATGCTGCGCTAAAACTATATTTGACGCCATTCATAAAGCTACAAATAGAGTGTCTTTTAATAATTGAACAATCACTTGGCAAATTTTTAATTTCATGTCGTCTGTCATTTTCCATAATTGAGGTCGTGTTATCACGATTATTGGTTCGGGTAGTATGTTTTATGCCTGGTATATATTTAGTTTCGTTACCGTTGGTGTATGGTTTATACTTGTTGTATGAATCAATCTACGCGTGGCAGTTAACTACTCTGTCTGTCAGCCATTGGACTTTAACCATTAAGTAGTTTCAACGCATGTCTTTGGGATTTTATTTTTAATTTGAAAAAAACTCTAAATATTGTATATCAAATTACTTAAAATTCACAACATAGGTTTATTTGCACTATTTCCAGCCACATGTAAAGTCTCTTTCCAGTTACTCTGATACTTACAAAAATATAGCGTTTTCAAAAAGTTTTCTGCTATTTTCCACCGGCAAAACTTGATCGTAAAGGCTGATTAACGAACTTGACCTCGGTTTTCGCACAAACAATATTTTTGCCAAGTTTGATTGAAATCGGTTTAGTATTTTTTGAGTTATCGCTCGGATACATACACACATACATATACATATACATATATATATATATATATATATATATATATATATATATATATATATATATATATATATATATATATATATTTATATATAAACATATAACAATTTATACGGATCTTAGTTTTGGGTTCTAGGGACCCAAATTCGCGCTCGCCTGAAGAAAATTTTCAAAAGCTTTTTATCGTGACCTCTCTAATAGTAAATTTTTCTTAATGAAAATTAGCTAAAAATAAGTATAGCTCAAACAAGCCGCTCTTTCGCTTGACCTAACATCTAAAAACAAAAAATGCAACAAATGAAAGTAAAAATATGGATTACTACAATATATAAAAATAATATAAAAAGGCCTGGACGCAGCAAGTGCGTTATTAACGTGAATTTTCATAAAGATGTTTTTAACATCAAATATGTGATTTTTATTGAAAGCAGGCATCAAATTTTGTTACCAGTATAACATATATAATAAAAACAATAATGTAACATACTTCATCAAAATAACTGTATTGTTTGAAAATGTACAAAAATTTTCCTAAAATAAAAAAAAAGTGTTCCTGAAAAAAAACTGGTCTTCTAGCCAACGAACCTTAGGTTAATATCAAATTGAGTTATTGAAATTTGAAGCATGTAATGAAAATTTGCTACCAAAACGCACTTACTGTGTCCAGAATTTTTTTCTTACAAAGATGCAATTTCGCTGCACTGCGATGAAAAAGGAATATAAGTGGTGTTCGATATTAAAAAAAAAGAAATGTGTATCACCAATGCCTTATGTGCCACACTGTGATTGTGAAAATAATTTTATAAGATGCAGCTCAAGATACCGCATAATTAACATACACAAATTTTTCTCGTATCTTGTATAATAATTCATATGTTAAACTTTACCGTAGAAATGCGTTACCCTGTATATATGTAAACAGATAAAAACTGAAACTAACCCCGCACATGGGTTCTAGACGGCCCAGTTCGCGTTTATTTGAAAAAATCTTTTCAAAATTCAAAAGTCGCGGTCGCCTTAAAAGCGACTTTTTTTCTACGAAAATTCTCTAAAAAATATAGAGTATTAAACAATAAACTCTAACTAAAACTACTGCCAAAGCATCAGAGAAACGGTTTATTTGAAATAAATATTCTGCAAATATTTTAGTAAAATGAAGGATAATGACAGTTGAAGCTGAAATCTCATGTACGAAAATTCACTAAAAATTATACAATCTGATCTAAATACAGATGTTGAGTTTTTTTGTGGCTTCAGAGAGAGTTTTTCTTGGCCTGGCGATGCCGTAAAAGGTACAATTGGTTGCAGAGAAATAAAACGAGCACTTGTGAAGCCACAGGAAAAGTTTTTACAGCTGTATCAAATATGGAACGGTTTCACCAGGCTAGGACAATATCAAACAACCAGATCAGCTATTCAAATCGAATTAAGTCTTGAAGGTTTTCATCTTCTCTTTAATGAATTCTTTTATACAAAATTCGCAAAAAAAATCATCGGAATTACGCAATCTGATTAGATAACGGTAAAATGAAATGAAAGTTAAAAAAAGTGAAGTCACTACTATAGGATTAAAACTTGACTATATTATCTGACGGGAAACTTTTCAATCGCTGAGCTACACTTAACATGACAGATGTAGTGTACTAACGGGTCTATAACCGAGTACGTTAATATTTTACCGTCTTTATTATTTATAGCCATTTTTATTTCAAATGGATTTTTTGCACATATTTTGATCAAATAAAGGAAAATAACAGCTGAGGCACAGATCTAGGAGCATGTTTAGTCATTTTATGCGATATTTTTCATTCACAAAGCGCAATTCGCAGTAGTAAGCCTAGCAGAATTATCAATTTTGACGTTTCAAATTTGTTTTTAATCTAAAGCTTGTAACATTGTTGTCCTTTAGCCTAGAAATCTTAATTTTGGCACGTAGAATAATACTCTCTATAATAGAAACCCGCGTACCCAATTTGGTTGCGATAGATTCATTATTTCAGGAGATACTAAAATTTACCGAAAGAAACCCCTAAATGTTACCGGAAGAACTGGTCCTATTTTCCTGGCGAACGAACTTATCCAAGCCATTTACCACAGGAAGGAACTCACCAAATTTGAATAAAATCGGACCTTTATATTTTGAGTTATCGGTGTGATACACACATACACAAATTATATATATATATATATATATATATATATATATATATATATATATATATATATATATATATATATATATATATATATAATTATTATTATTATTATTATTTTAATATTATTTTTAATTGTGATTGGGCAGGTATATATTGAAACGGGAAACAAGTGGTTTAGTAATCTGTTGTAAATATCGGATCTTCTTCTGTTTTTATTATGATGAGAGGGGAGTATACTTTAATCATGGCCGATTGTAGAGATCATTTAGTGGTAAAGAATAGAGATAATATTGGAGAACCGGATCATATGGACGTGATACGTCCTGTAACACTGTTGCTGGAAAGATGCATGCAACTGCTCTGTGCAATATGTAGCAGGAGTTTTACAGCACATACAAGTTCTTCTGAACTTACGTGCTACTGTTCTTAATATTAGTCAGTAAGTATTATTGAATGTATGTATAATCAATAATAACTCATTATATATATATATATATATATATATATATATATATATATATATATATATATATATATATATATATATATATATATATATATTTCCTCATTTCCATGGGCGTCGGTCTGCTTCTCTCATCCTGACCCCTCTGATATCTCACAAAACGTCACCGAAATTATCCAAGCTGGCATGGAATTATTTATTCCACGTACACAGAAAACCTCTTCAGCCACTCAAAAGCCCTGGTTCTCTAAATCCTGTGACAAGGCCAGACTTGAAAAGAGCAAAGCTCACAAAACGCTTCTACACAATCCCAGTCAAGAAAATCATCAAGCATTTAACGACGCAAGAGACCGCTATGTCCGCATTCTTTCTGAGGCAAACAACTCGTTTAATAACCACATCAAAAACAAAACCCTCTCAAGCTGCAACGGCAGCAAACCCTTCTGGACTCTTGCTAAATCTATTGGGAATAATTTCTGCAAAAGCACGTTCCCACCTCTTGTCTCAGGGGATAAAATTGTTTCTACCGCCCTGGGCAAGGCTGAACTTTTTGCTTCGTTGTTCGCCAGCAATTCTACTCTCAACCCACCTCCAAATTCAACCACCAACAGTCCCCAATGTCGCACATAAAATGACGGATATCATTTTCAAAACTAAAAAGGTACGAAAGATGCTCTCTTCTCTGAATACCAGGAAAGCCTCTGGCCTTGACGAGATCCCAGCAATTGTTCTCAAAAATTGCGCACCAGAACTTCCTCCTGTCCTGACTCGTCTGTTTCAGACATCTTACAATAAAGGCATATTCCCTAGTAACTGGAAAACTGCTCGAGTACAACCCATCCCCAAGAAAGGATCCAAAGCGCTTCCTAGCAACTACAGGCCTATTTCTCTTCTTTCAGTCGTCTCTAAAGTGATGGAAAAGTATATAAACACCGAACTACTGAAATTTCTTGAAAAACACAGTCTAATCCACGACAGGCAGTATGGATTCCGTCAGCGCAGATCGACTGCCGACCTCCTTTCCTTTGTCACCCATTCTTGGAACAAGTCTATGGAACTACACAGTGAATCTCAGATTGTTGCTGTAGACATATCCAAAGCATTCGACCAAGTCTGGCATGCAGCGCTGCTTAATAAACTTCCGGCCTATGGCCTACCACCAAAACTTTGTACCTGGACAGCAAATTTCCTCTCCAACAGGAACATTTTTGTTGTTGTGGATGGCCATTCCTCTAAACTGTATCCAATTAATGCATGAGTTCCTCAAGGTTCAGCTTTAGCCCCTACTTTGTTTCTTCTCCACATCAATGACCTCTTCTCTAGCACATCCAACCCAGTTCACAGTTACGCGGACGACAGCACCCTCCACTTAAATATACAATATTCTAAGCCTGTCTCTTTAGCCCAATTAGATGAAGATCTCCAAAAAATATTAGACTGGGGAAGTAGAAATCTTGTACAATTCAACCCCACCAAATCCCAGTCTTGCTTTCTTTCTCATAAGAGATACACCAGCCCCAGATCCATCACAATGAACAACCAAGTTATTCAAAGTAATGAGTCCTTTTCTCTTGTTGGCATTTCTGTGGATCGAAATCTTAACTGGCACCAACATGTCACATCAATTGTAGAAGCGGCTGCTAAGAAATTAGGTTTCCTCTTCCGGGCTCGCAAATACTTTTCACCAGCTAATCTCTATACCTTATATACTTCACAAATAAGGCCAAACCTCGACTACTGCTCCCACATCTGGGGTGCAGCTGCCGCTTCTACACTCGCTATCCTGGACTCCATTCAAAAGAGAGCTATACGTCTCATCGGTGGCCCTACCCTCACCCAAAGGCTGGCATCCCTTGCCCACCGACGTGCTGTTGGTGACCTCTCTCTCTTTTATAGATATCTGCACGGGCACTGCTCAGATGAGCTTTCCTCCATAGTTCCCCCACCTGCTGCCTCCAACAGATCTACCAGGGGAACAGAGCGAATGCACCCTTTTACTGTCCAGGTCACCAGACATAGAACATCTTGTTATGCCCGATCTTTTGTCCCGAGGACTTCCAAGTTGTGGAACTCCTTGCCGGCACATGGTTTTCCTTCTGCTCCGAACCTCCAAACCTTCAAGTCCAGAATTAACAAGTTGCCTCTTTCCTACTTGTCAACACCCACGGTACGATAGTATTTAGGCTGTAAGCCCTCGTGGTGTGTTGTTAAAATTTAAATAAATAAATAAATAAATATATATATATATATATATATATATATATATATATATATATATATATATATATATATATATATATATATATATATATATATATATATATATATATTGTTTATTTACGTTATGTACTGATCTATCACATTTTATTTGATTTTGTTTCCTATTGTATCCAAGGACCTGATTAGGTATTGTTAAATTAAACTTTTTTTAAGAAAACTTAAAAATTGGTAACACTTAACGCTTAATAACAACTGTAAACTTATACAAAATTAATTATTTGATATGCTTTAGAGTTCATCAGAACTCCGTAGTGAATTGTGATTACTTTTGCAGTGATATTTAACCTTTTTCTATTATCTTGGTAACGGGTTTTGATATTGAGTGTAATTAGGCTAGATTTATGGGATTAAGTGTAATTCACTTTAGGAGACAGTATATGTTACACTTCTTTCATGTAGTGTAATAACATGTCTATTATCGGATGAGATTGCCTTTTCATCTGTGGCGGATTGGTAACTCTGATTCTCTGGAGGTTAATAGAGTAAAGAGTAATTTTGAGTGGGTTGTGTTAGCTGTCTGAACTTCCAAGACGACGTGGCGTTTATCGGCTTTCTGGTATTGGCCACCTTGCGGTGAACATTGAAGTCTTCTGATTCTGGTGATCTTGAAGTTGTTAGTATTTAAATGTTGCTGTTAATATTTTTGTAGTTGGTCATTCTCCAAACCTCCCCTGATCTGCTGAGCTGATCACTTCCGCCATCCCCCTAATCCCCGAAATCGTGTCAATCTTCCAGAAGTAAATGAATTCTCGAAAAAAGCCAAAATCCCTGCAGGTTGCATCCTGGAATGCAAACGGACTAGCCTGCAAAAGAAATTTGCTCCAAGAATTCGCCCAACGCTTAAAACTGGACTGTATTTTAGTCCAGGAAACCAATATGCGTCTTCCAACTAATAATAAACTCCCCAACTATACATTGTACCGCAATGACCGCACCACTTCCAGAGGTGGCGGCACGGCAGTGTATGTCAAAACAAAGATTTACCACCACCCTCTCAGTACGCCAGCCCTGCAAAACATCGAGGCTACACAAATCGTAGTTAACACTTCCTCTGCAAACCCAATAAAGCTCATTTCTGCCTATAATCCTTCACAAAAGAGAAATCTAGACGCCGACCTAGACCTCTTATTCGATATTAACCAGTCCATAATAACTGCTGGTGATTTCAATTCCCAACACCCCAATTGGCATTCTCGAAATGCCAATACAAATGGAAAAATCCTCCAATCCTATGTCGACAACCATGCAAGTTGCATTGTTGACGCTCCTCAAAGACCTACACACTTCGGCAGTGTGGGTCGCCCCGACGTGCTCGACAGAATAATCATGTCGAACACCACCCTTCTCCATGAAATAACAACCTTAAACCACCTCTCGTCGGAC
This sequence comes from Tillus elongatus, assembly GCA_964006375.1. Classification (NCBI taxonomy): domain Eukaryota; kingdom Metazoa; phylum Arthropoda; class Insecta; order Coleoptera; family Cleridae; genus Tillus; species Tillus elongatus. The sequence goes on from OZ023262.1 coordinate 18,629,046, forward strand.
CATAACCCAGTCATTTTGCAGCTCGGATATGACAATGACGAACCCGGCCTCCCAAGAAAAAAGGTACTGTGGCTAGTTTCCACAGATCATCTTGAAAACACCCTTGGCAATATTCCGGTTATCCGCAGCGTCCCCGAACTCGAGGGTGTAGTGGATAACCTACAGACCAAAATCCAATTTTCTATCGAACATGCATCAAGGACGCGAAATACCTCGGGGTTTTCCTCGACAAACGCTTAACATTGCGCCCCCATGTCCAATATGCCCGACGAAAAGCCTCGATGTTCATCTCGAAGCTGTTCCTACTTCTAAATATAAATTACAAATTGTTCATAAACAATAAATAGCTCATGTACAAAGTCATAATCCGGTCAGCCTTGACCTATACATGGGCCCTGCATAGGCCACCTCGGCCGCAACACACATTAAGACCCTTCAAATCATCCAGAATAAAATTCTGAGAATGCTAAATGCAAAGAAACTATAGCTGGGACGATATATATATATATATATATATATATATATATATATATATATATATATATATATATATATATATATATAATTATATATAAAGCAAAATAAATGTTTCGGTTAATTGGGCTTGGGAAAGCTATGGAAACAATCACACCGTTTAAATGAAAACAGAACTCTGCAGATTCCCGTTTTATGGGGAAAACAGGTTAACGGGAGAGGACTGAGGTGAGCACCTGTATAGCGAAAACGGCCGGGAAAGAAAATCAGGGAACAGGAAATTATGTTTCGAGAACAGATGAGCTTGGAGAACAACGGAACAGACTAAATCCAAATGCCAAGATAAAAATAGCAAAAATATTATTAGCAAAATATTTCTCACCATAGGTTCCAGACTACGGGTTGGCGGTTTTGGTGCGGTGTGAAAATTTGGATGTTTTTGACGGCGACTTTATTCTGTAGTGGGGACAACTTGTGCTATGACGTAATATGATTAACTTTTGCGGTGAAGGCTATACTTAAACAAGAGATTCAGACGGAGGAACTGAACTGATTTTACCAGGCAAAGGGTCTTATATATTGGAAAATATATGCATCTCTTATTAATTCTAGAAGCTTTGGTGTCTCTGTTCTTCTTATGGTCGGAATAAACTGAAAATTTTGTGAAGCTACGAAGTTTGAGTATTATTTATCAGTAGATAATATTCCAATATTGATTTAATGTGGGTGGACCGGTTTCTTGTGCAGCTTTTTATTTATATACAGGTGATTTAAAATAAGTACACAGCAGAATTCTTTGAAAATAAATATTTGCAGATTTTAATTATAAAATATAAACTGGAATTATGGTAGCGAAATGCAATTTCGTTACACCACCAATGATTAATAATTTGTTGATATACCTAGATGATCATTGGTCCCTATAGATACCTCCACGTACAGAAAAAACTAAGAAAAATGTCATTGAGAAAAAATATCTCTATGCAGTCACTTGAGCTATTTACAATCAGAAATAACGAAGAAGAAAACATTACCCGAAGAAAAGTCTTGAAACTTAAAGGGTTAAGTAATTAAAACTGATACTACTTTAGAAGGGGGTTTGGAACACGTTTAATAAACACCGAATTACTAAAATTTCTTGAAAAACACAGTCCAATCCACGACAGGCAGTATGGATTCCGTCAGCGCAGATCAACTGCCGACCTCCTTTCCTTTGTCACCCATTCTTGGAAGTCTATAGAACTACACGGTGAATCCCAGATTGTCGCTCTAGACATATCCAAAGCATTCGACCAGGTCTGGCACGCAGCGCTGCTTAATAAACTACCGACCTATGGCCTACCACCAAAACTCTGTACGTGGACAGCAAATTTTCTCTCCAACCGGAGCATTTCTGTTGTCGTAGATGGCCACTCTTCTAAACTGTATCCAATTAATGCAGGATTTCCTCAAGGTTCAGATTTAGCCCCTACTTTGTTTCGTCTCCACATCAATGACCTTCCCTCTAGCACATCCAACCCAGTTCACAGTTACGCGGACGACAGCACCCTTCACTCAAATATACAATATTCTAAGCCTGTCTCTTTAGCCCAATTAGATGAGGATCGCAGACGAATGGAGCGATCTGTCTCCGTGGATCTCCAAAAAATATTAAACTGGGGAAGTAATAATCTTGTACAATTCAACCCCGCCAAATAACAGTCTTGCTTTCTTTCTAATAAGAGATACACCAGCCCTAGACCCATCACAATAAACAACAAAGTTATTCAAAGTAATGACTCCTTTTCACTTGTTGGCATTTCTGTGGATCGAAATCTCAACTGGCACCAACATGTCACATCAATTGCAGAAGCGGCTGCTAAGAAATTAGGTTTTCTCTTCCGGGCTCGCAAATACTTTTCACCAGCTAATATCTATACCTTATATGCTTCACAGATAAGACCAAACCTCGATATACTGCTCCCACATCTGGGGTGCCGCTGACGCTTCTACACTCGCTATCCTGGACTCCATTCAGAAGAGAGCTATACGTCTCATCGGTGACCCTACCCTCACCCAAAATCTGCCATCCCTTGCCCACCGACGTGCCGTTGGTGACCTATCTCTCTTTTATAGATATCTGCACGGGCACTGCTCAGAGGAGCTTTCTTCCATAGTTCCTCCACCTGCTGCCCCCAACAGATGTACCAGGGGAACAGAGCGAATGCACCCTTTTACTGTCCAGGTCACCAGACAGAGAACATATTGTTATGCCCGCTCTTTTGTCCCGAGGACTTCCAGGTTGTGGAATTCTTTGCCGGCACATGTTTTTCCTTCACCTCCAAACCTTCAAGTTCAGAATTAACAAGTTGCCTCTTTCCTCCTTGTCGACACCCACGGTGCGATAGTATTTAGGCTCTAAGCCCTCGTGGTGTGTTGTTAAAATAAAAAAATAACAAAATCTACAACACAGTGAGATTTTCTACAATACACAACAAATAGTTAATATTTCAGGTATTAATTCTTACACGACTTATAACCTAAAACATTAATGGTCCTGAAAGTCTACATGTTTTGATTTCGCTGACTACTGAAAAGCAGCAAATTACCTGCTTCTAACAGATACTTTGTGAGCTTAAATAAGCATCCGATTTAAGTTGTCAAAGGAACGCAATTAACTTTATTTTCTTTTAGTACACATATATCAGACCGGTTTTAAAAGATGGAGGAGTGCGAAATAATATAATGGAGGTAATTTCAATGGATACACACCTTTCTTTTAGAGCGAATTGACTCAATTTGTCGCTGCGTCATTTCTCCAATGGACCGGGAACCCCAGAGAACTCTTCCCATCACGGTGTAGCACAAAGTCATGAGGATAATTGGAACTAAGTACGTGATAACAAGGAACAACATCTGATACCTGAAACAAAAATACAAATAATCAGAGTCAAATTTCATGAAAGGCTCTTATTCAAGTAGAAACGGGCGGCTTTACATTGGCACGTGTCTAATAAGCACCTCTTATGTAAACAGAGTTTAAACAAACCTACAAACTACGTAAATCTTTTAAATTATACCCGGGGTCCGAAAAACGAGACTCACTAGAATCAGGTAAAAAGAGTCTGGACGAAGCAAGTGCGTTACGCTAGCGATTTTTTATAGAATTTTTTTTAATGTTAAATAAGGTTTTTTAAAATGAAAGACATCAAACTTAGTAGAACTGAACCTTTATTGTACAGGGCTTTCATTAATTCCCGAACCCCACGTGACCGGATACATGAACAGACTTGCTGTTAAAAATACTAAATAATAAATAGATTTAAGACATTTACTGTTTCAATTTATTATAATTTCTATATTTTTTGTAAAACCCCAAAGGAAATATGAGACAACACTGGCATCTTAGGGATTTCATTAATTCAGGTTGTACAACGTTGTATGCCAGGTTGCCTAACTTAAGCGATCACGTGGGGTTCGGGAATTAATGAAAGCCCTGTAGAAACCGTGTACCATATTCCATCAAAATAATTTTATTTATTTATTTCTTGAAAAGTTAGAAACATTACCCGAAAATAAACTTAAATTGTTCACAAAAAACTGGAAGAACTTTCCTGGCCAACGAACCTAGCCAAGCAATGAACACAATTACCGACAATAGGCATGGATACAAAATGATAATGTTTTGTATCCCCCCTACTATGTCGAAAAGCATAACTATTGGACAATTGATAGTCCCTTTATTAATCTTATTTTTAAAGGGGTAGACATTGATCCAATTCAATCCATAGCAGGTGGTAGTGGAATTTTCCTTTACGTAATAGTAAAGGATTATTTTCACGCCCAAGGAGGTACCACCCCTTACATCAAGGGGCCGGTGAAGTCCCAACGGACGTTTCCGGTTCTGGTGTATCAGTCAGTTTCCCTTATAAGCAAAAATGATTGCTCCTCCTTGTACAAAATATTCCGGAGGTAAAATACCCCTCCATTTGGATCTCCGGGAGAGGGGTGTACAGGGGGCGCTGGCATCAAGATTTAACATATCATTCTCGAATATATGTGACCTAAATTCTAACCTGAACTCCGTCCACCATTTCCTCCAGGCTAATAGGCCCCAACTTCTCTTCCTCACCGAAACCCAAATCAGTGCCAAAACAGCCACTAATCACCTTAATTTCCCGGGGTATGAGCTCCTTACTTCCTTTAGATTGCATGTAGGCATGTGCGCATACGTCCGTAGCAATCTACCCTGCACCAGACTCCCCAATTTAGAAGCTGGAAGAAAAGACATACTATGGATGAAACTCTCTCTCAGGGCTGCAACTAAATTCATCTGTTCATTTACCGATCACCTTCTGACAACAACTTTGTCCAGCTCTTCGACTACCTTTCTCAAAAAACCGACCATCTGATTTCTGAATATCCTTCCTCCGAGGTCACTATTCTTGGTGACTTCAATGTCCATATTAAGGAATGGCTAGGATCTTAAAAAACCGATCCACAAGGGAGAGCAGCGGAGGCCTTTGCAGTCAGCAATTCTTTAGCCAATATGGTTCAGCAACCCACTTACTTTCCTCGCATCCCAACACACAGCTCAGATCCCTTGGATCTCCTTCTTACTACAAAACCTGACTGCTATAAGATATCAGTCACCGCCCCCCTTGATCGCTCAGACCACGGCATGGTCGCTGCTTCCTGTGCAATGCAACCCGAGGTCACACAGTCATCACACCCACGTATCGTTTGGCACTACAACTCCGCGAACTGGGACGAAATGCGAGATTACTTTTCCTCATTTCCATGGGCGTCTGTCTGTTTCTCTCATCCTGGCCCCTATGATATCTCACAAAACGTCACAGAGATTATCCAAGCTGGCATGGAATTATTTATTCCACGTACACAGAAAACCTCTGCAGCCACTCAAAAGCCCTGGTTCTCTAAATCCTGTGACAAGGCCGGACTTAAAAAGGTCAAAGCTCACAAAAAGCTTCTACACGATCCCAGTCAAGAAAACCGTCAAGCATTTAACGACGCAAGAAACCGCTATGTCCGCATTCTTTCTAAGGCAAAAAACTCGTTTAATAACCACATCAAAAACAAAGTCCTGTGAGGCTCCAAGGGCAGCAGACCTTTCTGGACTCTTGCTAAATCTATTGGAAATAATTTCTGCAAGAGCACGTTCCCACCTCTTGTCTCAGGGGATGAAATTGTTTCTACCGCCCTGGGCAAGGCTGAACTTTTTGTCTCGTTGTTCTACTCTCAACCCACCTCCAAATGTTCAACCACCATCAGTCCCCAATGTCGCGCATAAAATGACGGATATCACTTTTAAAACTAAAAAGGTACGAAAGATGCTCTATTCTCTTAATACCATTAAAGCCTCTGGCATTGACGAGATGCCAGCAATTGTTCTCAAAAAATGCTAGCCAGAACTTGCTCCTGTCCTAACTCGTCTGTTTCAGACATCTTACAATAGAGGCATATTCCCTAGTAACTGGAAAACTGCTCGAGTACAACCCATCCCCAAGAAAGGATCCAAAGCGCTTCCTAGCAACTACAGGCCTATTTCTCTCCTTTCAGTCATCTCTAAAGTGATGGAAAAGTATATAAACACCGAACTACTAAAATTCCTTGAAAAACACAGTCTAATCCACGACAGGCAGTATGGATTCCGTCAGCGCAGATCGACTGCCGACCTCCTTTCCTTTGTCACCCATTCTTGGAACAAGTATATGGAACTACACGGTGAATCCCAGACTGTCGCTCTAGACATATCCAAAGCATTCGACCAGATCTGGCACGCAGCGCTACGTGATAAACTATCGGCCTATGGCCTGTCACCAAAACTCTTAACTTTCTTAACTATCTTAACTTTCTTATCTTGTCTTTGATCTGAAATGTACTTGGTATCATTAATCGTTTCTTATTAACTACCAATTTTTGCAGTGTGAAAGGTGAAATTTAACAGTTCTGTTTTATTTTGTGGTGTATTGTGTTGAATACACGGTCTCCTAATAAATTGGTCGTAATTTTGTTCCGATAATTTCAATTAATTTTTGGTCCAATAATGCGATACTTAACTGAAACTCTGCGAACAGAAATATTAATGATTATTGGGTATGGTGATATGTGTAGAATACAGGCACAAGTTGTTAACATATTTATTGAAAAACATCCAGATTTGCCTCCACTAACCCAGGTAACTGTGTCTAAGATACATTCACAGTTTCGTGATTATGGACACGTTAAACTACTGCCTAGGAGACCCAAGTTTGTTGAAGAAGATGTAAAACTCAATATTTTATTGGCTTTTCAAGAAGAACCAACAACTTCTAACCGTCAAGTCGCACGTGAAAATGATGTTAGTCAATCCACAGTTTTAAGGCGTCTCAAAAACGAAAAAATGCATCCCTATAAACTACAACACGTTCAAGATTGACGGTGATTATGATAGAAGACTGCAATTTTCTGAAAAACTGCTGGACATGTTGCATAGAAATGTTATTTCTTCTGATGACGTTCTGTTTTCTGATGAAGCAACATTTCTTTTGAATGGCGATGTAAACAGGAAAAATTGCTGATACTGGGCTGCCGAAAACCGCCACTGGATGCGTCAAACACACACTCAGCGTCCTCAGAAGTTGAACGTTTGGGCTGGTATCAGTGGTGATCACGTAGTTGGACCTGTTTTTATAGAATATCTAAACGGTCCAAGATATTTAGAAATGCTGAGAGCACAGGTTGTCCCAATGTTAGCAGAATTGTATCCAAATGTAATGGAACCTAATATTCCCCATGACAGGATATGGTTTCAGCAAAATGGTGCACCGCCCCACTTTGCCCTTCAAGTACGGGAGTATTTACACGAAGTCTTTCCACAAAGATGGATTGGACGAAGAGATTTCATAGAATGGCCCGCTAGATCACCACATCTTACACCTCTTGATTTCTTTTTATGGGGATACCTTTAAAACAGAGTGTATAAAACGCAACCTGCTGATTTAGATAATTTGAAAATGAAAATAACAACAGAAATTATGAACGTAAAGTATATAAATACCGAATCACTAACATTTCTTGAAAAACACAGTCTAATACACGACAGGCAGTATGGATTCCGTCAGCGCAGATCAACTGCCGACCTCCTTTCCTTTGTCACCCATTCTTGGAACAAGTCTATGGAACTACACGGCGAATCCCAGGATTGTCGCTCTAGACATATCCAAAGCATTCGACCAGGTCTGGCACGCAGCGCTGCTTAATAAACTACCGGCCTATGGCCTACCACCAAAACTCTGTACGTGGACAGCAAATTTCCTCTCCAACCGGAGCATTTCTGTTGTCGTGGATGGACATTCCTCTAAACTGTATCCAATTAATGCGGGAGTTCCTCAAGGTTCAGCTTTAGCCCCTACTTTGTTTCTTCTCCACATCAATGAACTCCTCTCTAGCACATCCAACCCAGTTCACAGTTGCGCGGACGACAGCACACTCCACTCAAATATACAATATTCTAAGCCTGTATCTTTAGCCCAATAAGATGAGGATTGCAGACTCATGGAGGGTTCTGTCTCCGTGGATCTCCAAAAAATATTAAACTGGGGAAGTAGAAATATTGTACAATTCAACCCTACCAAATCACAGTCTTGATTTCTTTCTCATAAGAGATACACCAGCCCTAGACCCGTCACAAGAAACAACCAAGTTATTCAAAGTAATGAGTCCTTTTCACTTGTTGGCATTTCTGTGGATCGAAATTTCAATTGGCACCAACATGTTAGATCAATTGCAGAAGCGGCTGCTAAGAAATTAGGTATCCTCTTCCGGGCTCGCAAATATTTTTCACCAGCTAATCTCCATACCCTATATACTTCACCAATAAGACCAAACCTCGAAAACTGCTCCCACATCTGGGATGCCGCTGCCGCTTCTACACTCGTTATCCTGGACTTCATTCAGAAGAGAGCTATACGTCTCGTTGGTGACCCCATCCTCACCCAAAGGCTGCCATCCCTTGCCCACCGACCTGCCGTTGATGACATGTCTCTCTTTTATAGATATCTGCACGGGCACTGCTCAGAGGAGCTTTCTTCCATAGTTCCTCCACCTGCCGCCCCCACAGATCTACCAGGGGAACAGAGCGAATGCACCCTTTTACTGTCCAGGTCACCAGACATAGAACATCTTTTTATGCCCGCTCTTTTGCCGCTAGGACTTCAAAGTTGTGGAATTCCTTGGCGGCACATGTTTTTCCTTCTCCCCCGAACCTCCAAACCTTCAAGTCCAGAATTAACAAGTTGCCTCTTTTCTCCTTGTCAAGACCCACGGTACGATAGTGTTTAGGCTGTAAGACCTCGTGGTGTGTTGTTGAAATAAAAAAAATACAGTGAGGCGCATTTCTACGGTAAAGCTCAACATATCCGTTATTATACAAGATATGAGAAAACATGACATAAGTTAATTATAGGGTGGCCCATAAGTCGCTGGTGATACACACTTTCTTTTTTTTAAAGAAAGCCCTTATGTTATTGCGTTTTTGTATTTTCCATCGAATTATCATACATGTTTGTAAGTAAAAAATTCACATCGTTCATGATTTTTGAGTTATTTTAATTGTTTTGGAACTTTTCACGTTTTTGGCACATATCACAAACACATATCACAAATTGTGATATGGCGTTTTTAGCAATACAGATAGCGGAGCCCCATGGAAATGACGCACTCAGAGAGGTTTTTGTTTGTATTACTCGTCGAAAAAATTGAGCTGCCGTATAGGGGCACTCTCAAATAGCGAATGAATTTAAAAAGTTTTCGCAGAAATGTTTTTAGTGTTTCCGTAGAAATCATTTTTCGTAAGATTTTTGTGATATGTTGGTAATTAATAATACATGTTTAATAAGTTAATGTAAAAAAGTTGTAGAATTTTTCTCAAAAATATAATTTAGTTTTTAATTACTGGAGGCAATTTCTGTAAAAAATTGTGATTTTAAAAAAAATTTTTGGTACTAAAGCTGTTTTCGAATAATTATATCTTGGCAGTTGTGTAAATAGCTTGAAGATATTCTTTGGCCAGGAAAATCGGACCAACTTTTCTGGAACCTTTTAAGCTTATTTTCGGAAAATATTTTTACTTTTTGAAACGGCAGAGCTATTTTTTACCTGTTGTCGAGCCGCAACGGGAACCACCTGTTATGGATATAAAAATATAACAGCTACAAAATAACGCTTTACACTAAACTAGAATTCGGACTCGGATCTGTTTCTGTTCCACTACAACTAGTTTTGATGAATCAACATCGTTTTCATTTCGGCAACTGTTAAAGTTTAACAGGATGAATCGACATGAGTTTGGGAATGCTAAATCTGTATGGGTATACAGTATAGAGCGTACTTTACTTCATAACGTAATACTTAACAGCTTATACTAGTGTGCTCGCTCTCGCTCACAGCTTTGGGAACGTAGGATCGTCGGTACAAAAAAACTGTTTAATTTTAATTGGTTGTTGATGGGGATACGGCATACGGACTCTACTACAACAGAGTTGTATCACCAATGACTTTATGGGCCAGCCTGTGATTGTGGAAATATTTTTTAAGATGTAGCTCAAGACACCCTATAATTAATGTATACCATTTTTTTCGTAACTTGCATAATAACGGATATTGAGCTTTAATGTTTTTTTACAAAAATTTGACAAAAATGATATACCATCAAACGATAAACTCTATAGCCAACACCACTGCCAAAGCATCAGAGAAAGGGTCTATTTTAAATGAATTTTCTGGGACTATTTTAGTAAAATGAAGGACAATGATGATTGAAATTAAGAGTACAGGCTTTGTAAAGCATTCTTCTTGAGACATTTTCTTTCCATTGCTCATATTAATTTCAGGTTCATTGCCTAAATATTACCAATTTTGACATTTTAAATCGCGACTTTGACATTTTGAGGAAAACCCAAATTTATTTTTCTTTAAATGCATGTAACTTTTTTGTCCTTTAACCTACAGAGCTAAGTTTTGGTGGGTAGCTTACCCATGATGATATGAACCTGCGTACCAAATTTAGTTGCCATTACTTTGTTAATTCCGGAGATATAATTTTTTTTCGAATGAAAACTCAAAGTTTTCCCAGAAAACCTCGTCCTATTTTCCTGACTAACAAACTTATCCAAGCCATTTACAAAAGTAAGGTATGTGGATCGACTATCCAGGTCAAAATAACAGATAACTAACGACCTGTTATCTTCAACAGTTTTTATTAAATAACGTTAACAGGTCCAACTGTTATTAGAAAATAACCGTTTTGCCCATCACTATAACGAACACATCAAAGCTATTAACAAGATGAAGGGAACTTCCAAATTTGGTTTTCATTGGTCAAGTTTTTTTTGAGTTTTAGGTTGGATATCTATCTATATATATATATATATATATATATATATATATATATATATATATATATATATATATATATATATATATATATATATATATAAATTCAAACTAACCTTGGATACGGGTTCTAGGCTTTAATTCGATGCCTCTCTATTAGTGAATTTCTATTATGAAATTATGAAAATTGACTCATAAATCGGGTACCAAAATTACGTTATTTTACAACCACAAGCAGTAAGCTTATATGTAAAACATGATGTATAATTAATATCTAATATGTAAGCAAGGCCTTCGTAATGACTCGCTATAAATAACTGATTGAGAAGCAGTTTGCTAGAAAGACAAAGCCAATCATCCTATAATTAATATCTACCGCAATTTCAGTTTTAATGAAGAAGTATTTCAATTATATGGAACAAACTAAAACGCGATAATTAAAGTCAAGGGTTGATGAACCAAGTTTAGAGAGTTAGCGGTTTACCACTGTATATATTAGTGAATTTTCATTAAGAAAATTCACTATTAGAGAGGTATCGATGGTAAGATTTTTGAAAAATTTCATCAAACGAGCGCAAATTAGGGCCCCTAGAACACAAATCCAAGGTCAGTTGAAAAGTTTATATATACAGGGTTTTTCACGATAGCCGTGCATTAGAAGTTTATGAAGTTCCCTGATATCGTAAATTTTGGCAGCGGTCACAATTCGTAATTGTCTTTTATTCTAAAATATTTTCAAGGTCACATTACTTCCGGTTAGACCGGAAGTGGTCATCAACTTTGCTAATTTAAATAGAATGCCCTATTTTTTATTGCATATTTGAATTCTCCATAATATTCTGTGAAGATTTATATAAGCTTTCCTATCCCTATCTTCAACTGTTCCAAAGATATTGTGATTTTTTTACATTTTGCGTAACTTCTATCCTCATTTATAACACTTTGTATTTCACATGTTTTTAAAGATAAAAGGCTGGAATTTAGAATACTATAACTTCTAGGATGAAGCCTTTATATTATCTACCTAAAGTTTACCTGTATCATACAGAGTGTTTTAAATTTAAAGACCAACTTACAGATATTCAATGTTGCAAAAGTCATTTTTTTCAAATGGTGCACCCTGTATATTATTAAAAAATCGAGTTCTAAATTTAATTCTACACCGGTTTCATATAAGTTTTCCTATACCTATCTCTTACGAGTAACTTGCTACTAGAGTTTTTAGGTAACAAACTCCTTTTCTAGAGAATATACATCACGCTGTGGCTGTCAGAAAACAGAATTTTGACAACACATGAAATCTAAAGCGTCATTTATATTTGAAAGTTAATCTGAGTGTGTTTGTATTACTCAGGTTATAGAAATAATAGCCAATAAAAATGTAGAATAGTGAAGATTACTCTAATATGGATATTTTACATTTATTTTATATCCATGGGGAATGCAATCGGATTGTAAGCAGAACATGCAGGATGTTTAACGAGAGGTATCCCACGCTATCGGTAATGACTAGAGAAAAATTCGCAAGGATAGGGGAACGATTTCAATTGACTGGAAGTGTCAAAACTACACGACATGATCCAAAGTCAGTAACTGAAAATGAAGATAATGAGATAAACGTTTTGGCTTATTTTCAAGTTTACCCGCGTAGCTCTATTCCTGCAGATACTAGACTTTGGGAATATCAAGTTCATCTGTGCATAGAATATTGAAATCTCATAAAATGCACCCATATTCAGAAATAGTACTACAAGGACTTCGACTTGGTGACCATTTAAAAAGAGTGGAATTCTGCGAACACATTTCTCTGAATATTCAACAAGATGATAATTTTCTCTCTAAAATTATCTGGACCGACGAATCGAAATTTAGAAGGGAAGGAATTGTGAACAGGAGAAATAGTCATTTTTGGGCAAGTGAAAACCCTAATATATTTAGAGAAGGACGCTTTCAAACAAATTTTAGTTTTAATGTGCTTTGCATTATTATGGACAATAAGGTCTCCTATGAAATTTACGAAGAAAATTTAAACGGTGAAAAGTATTTGGAACTATTAAGGGGATCTGTCCGTAATTTTCTGGCAAGGCTACCACTAGATACAAGGCAAAGCCGCTGGTACCAGCTAGACGGCGCGCCTGCCCACTCTACTAGTGAAGTTTAGTGGCACTTAACGCAATTATTTGAAGACAAATGGATTGGGCCCAACGGTCCTTGGAGATGGCCTCCCCTCTCTCCTGATTTAACGCCTGCCGATTTTTATCTCTGGGGGCGTATAAAAAGTCAAGTCTATGACACAACAGTGCAAAGTAGAGATGATCTTTTAAATTGTGTAATTAGAGCTTTTAGAGAGTTGGATCCAAATGAAATCAAAAGAGCTACTACGAGTGAGATAAACCGTAGAATTTTGCAGTGCCTTGACCAAGATGGTGGTCACATAATATTAATATTTGTTTGAATTTTTTTTCTTCATAATTACATTAAATATTTTTATGAAATCATATCACTTTTGTTATCTGACTGACAATCACAGCTGCATTTGTTGTGTAGTCTAACATGTACTCTTTATAGAAGGGGAGGTTGTTACCTAAAAATGCTAATAACAAGCAACATATTGAAGATAGGTATAGAAAAACTTATATCAAACCGGTGTAGAATTAAATTTAGAACTCTAATTTTTAATAATATACAGGGTGTTATATCTGAAAAAAAAACTTTTGCCACGTTGAATATGCCTATGTTAGTAACTAAATTTAGAACACTCTGTATGACACAGGTAAACTTAAGACACATAATATGAAAGCTCTCTGCCACAAGTTACGAAATTCTAAATTCGAGCCTGTTTATCTTTAAAAACATGTGAAATACAAACTATTATAAATAAGGTTGCAAAATCACCGATATACAGAGAAATCACAGTATCTTTGGAACAGTTGAAGATAGGGATAGGAAAGCTTATATAAATCTTCACAAAATGTTATGGAGAATTCGAATATGCAATTAAAAATAGGGCATTCTATTTAAATTAGCAAAGTTGATGACCAATTCCGGTCTAACCGGAAGTGATGTGACCTTGAAAATATTTTAGAATAAAAGACAATTACGAATTGTGACCGTGCCAAAATTTATGATATCAGGGAACTTCATAAACTTCTAATGCACGGCTATCATGAAAAACCCTGTATATATATATATATATATATATATATATATATATATATATATATATATATATCCAACCGATAACTCAAAACATACTCTACTAATCGAAATGAAATTTAGCAGTTCCCTTCATTTTGTTAATAGCTTGGACAGGTTCGTTAGACAGTTTTGAAACTCACATACTTTCAGAAAAAAAATGCGAAAAACTATTTATAAACACAATATCTTTTAAATGACTAAAAGTATGAAACTAAAACTTTACACGCACGTAGATATCGTATCAGTTGTCCTCTCTACCAAATTTGAACTTAATCGGTTCAGTAAATTCTGATTTCATTTCTGAACTTCACACCGTCTGGGATTACCATAATTAAACGTTGAATGAAACGGCTTCTCATCCAGACACCAAAACTTATTTCAGATTTCTCTTACACCCGACGCGTTTCGACCCTCCAAGAGGTCATCTTCAGTGGATAAATTTGAACAATTCTCAAAAAATTGAACTCAAAACTATACAGGAAGGTTCAACGGGTCACAACCTCATCCATTGCGCCAGGGGGAATGCAACACTACATCTGCATAATGCCAAAAAATTGTCTTCAAGATGAAAACTCAATGGAAAAGATCGGAGATTATTAACAGCCATGATGAAGGGCGGCCATTCACATAATGACGATTTCAAACGTTTTTGGGAACATTTAGGCAAAGAACATGAAAGAAATACGAATTATGTAAAGACTGTTCTGCAAACCCTTAAGTTTCAGCTTCAACCATCATTGCCCTTCATTTTAATTAAATATTTCCAGAAAATTCATTTCAAATAGACACTTTCTCTGATACTTTGAAAGTAGTTTTAGTTAAGTTTACGGTTTAACGGTCTATAATTTTTTAGCTAATTTTCGTAGAAAAAACTCGTTAATGATGAGACCGTGCCTTTTGAAATCTAAAAAGATTTCTTCAAATGAGCGCAAACTAGGCCCCCTAGAATGCATATCCGGGATTACTTTCTGTTTGTATATATATATATATATATATATATATATATATATATATATATATATATATATATATATATATATATATATATATATATATATATATATGGGAATTAATTTTATCTCAACAGCTGTGTGCATAAACGTTCTGCCGCTAACGATATGCATAGATGTCCGGGCGCTACAGAGTGACGCACGTGTATCGAGGGACAAGGAAGTTAATAGTGTGTCAGTGTCATTACAATGACGGACGTTGTTAAAAACACTCATGACACATAGAAAGGTGTCAGCACAAAAGTGCCATTCAACACAGTGTTACACAAGACTAGTTCATACGAGACAGTTGGGATAGAGAGTCGAGTGTGAAGAGAGCTCGTGTGAACAGTGCGCGACAAGTACGACGATAGAGGATAGAGTACCTAGACGACGCCGAGGTACTAACGACGGTGTGCAAGGCCATCCATCCAGGACGACGACGACGATAACTGATGGATCCCGTAACTAAAGGCGATAGTCTATTACTTGTTATTTAATTACTTCACCATTGTTATGTTTATAGAGTTCTACAATATAGTTATAGTTAATACCGGCACAGTTTCAGTCTCAAAAGCACGCACGACCTAAAACCTTACATATCTCTAGAAACGGGGACACATTCCGGGATATACGTGAGTATTCCAGGGATAAGACACCCTATATATATATATATATATATATATATATATATATATATATATATATATATATATATATATATATATATATATATATATAGAGGGTGACACATTTCTACGGTAATGCTCAATATAATTGTTGTTATGCGAGATACGAGAAAAAAAATGTATACATTACCTATAGTGTGTCTTGAGCTGCATTTTTAAAATTATTTTAAGAATCGCAGGATGGCCCATAAGTCGTTGGTGATACCTACAATATTTTTTGAACAACCCTTATTGTATTTTTGCTTTCATCGAAATATGATGCATGTTTGTAAAAAAAATCGAGACGCAGTAAATGCGTTTTGGTAGAGAATTTTCCTTTAATGCTGCCAAATTCAATAACTCAATTTGCTATTACCTAACCTAAGGTTTGTCAGCTAGGAGACGAGTTTTGTTGGAAACGTTTTAAGTTTATTTTCGGGAAATTTTTGTACATTTTCAAACAAGTTGTTTTGATAAAATATGGTACACTGTTCCTCCTATATAGGTTATACCGGTGACCAAATTGATGCCTGCTTGCATTAAAGAGACATATTTGCTATTAAAAACATTTTAATGAAAATCCACCTCCATAACGCACTTGCTGTGTCCATGCAATGTTGTGACCTTAGAGATCCCTACCATCCTTATAGAAAGGCAGAGGTTCGGCAAAATTTCCAGGATAGTGAGGTAAAATTGCTCCCTGGCGTCGGTGATTTGCCATAGTCGCGGAAATAGACGGACGTTAAAAGAAACTTTTTTAGAGCTATAGATAAAGAGCCGCCAATCAGTAGGTTTGTATTCAGATAAATCCATGGCTAGTAATAACTACCTAATTTTGTTACAATAGATAAGAGGTTCAGTGTCACTACAGTATGGTAAAATTTCATTTTCCCTTGTTCGATACATTGTAATCGTTACTTCTTCGTAGTAATTTTTAGCGAATTTTTATTAAGAAAAATTCGCTATTTCGGTCACGATGAAAAGCTTTTAAAAAAGACTCCTCAGATGAGCGCGAATTTGGTTCCCTAGAACCCAAAACCAAGGTCCGTTAAAATTTTTATATGTTTATATATATGTATGTATCCGAGCGATAACTGAAAAATACTAAACTGATTTCAATCAAACTTGGCAAAAATCTTGTTTGGGCGAAAACCGAGGTCGAGTTCGTTAATCAGCTCGTTAATATGCTCAAGTTTCTCCGGTGGAAAATCGGGGAAAACTTTTTGAAAACGCTATATTTTTGTAAATATCAGAGTAACTGGAATGAGACTGTACACGTGGCTAAAAATAGTGCAAATAAACCTATGTTGTAAATTTTAGGTAGTTTGGTACACAATATGTAGAGTTTCGTCCAAATTTAAAATAAAATCCTAAAGACATGCGTTGAGACCACTTAGTGGTTAAAGTCCAATACCTGACAGAGTAGCTAACTTCCAGGCGTAGACTGATTCATACAACAGGTATAAACCATACATCTACGGTAACCAAACTAAATATATACCACGCATAACACATACTACCCGAACCAACACTCGTGAAATCTCGGCCGCAATTATGGAAAATGACAGACGACATGAAGTGGCTCAGATATGCCTCACTTACCTCATAAGCAGAAGGTTACGCTGTCGAATCCAGTTCGATAAATGTGTGTTTTTAGTGAATTTTCTTTAAAAAATTCACTAATGAGGAGATCCCGACTTTTAAATTTTGAAAAAATTTCTACAAATGAGCGCTAATTAGGCCCCCCCAGAAAACATATCCGGGGTCAGTTTCAATTTTTATATGTTTATATATATAAATATATATATATATATATATATATATATATATATATATATATATATATATATATATATATATATATATATATATATATATATGTATCACACCGATAACTCAAAAAATAATAGGCCGATATTGATTAAATTTGGTGAAAAAATTTGCAAATGGCTTGGATAAGTTCGTTAGCCAGGAAAATCTGCCCAGGTTTTCCCGGAAAATTTTGTGTTTTCTTTCGAGACAAAATTATATCTCCGGAACTAACAAAGTACGGGCAACCAAATTTGGTATGCAGGTTTATATCCTTATAGGTAAGTTACCCACCAAAACTTAGCTATGTAGGTCTAAAGACAAAAAAGTTATAGGCATTTAAAGAAAAATAAATTGGGGTTTTCCTCAAAACGTCAAGGTGGCGATTTAAAATGTCAAAATTGGCAACATTTAGGCAAATAACTTGAATCTAATACGGGCTATAGAAATAAAATGTCTCAAGAAGGATGTTTTACAAACCCTAAAGTCTTAGTTTGAACCGTCATTGTCCTTCATTTTACTAAAATATTTGCAGAAAATTCATTTAAAATAGACCCTTTCTCTGATGTTTGGCAGTAGCGTTTGGCTATAGAGTTTATCGTTTAATGGTATATAATTTTTGTCGAATTTTCGTAAACATCAATAAAGCTCAATATATCCGTTACTATATAAGATATGAAAAAAAAATGTATATATTAATTATAGGGTGTCTTGAGCTACATCTTAAAATAATATTTCGACAATCACAGGGTGGCCCATAAGTCGTTGGTGATACAAATTTCCTTTTTTTTTAAATCAAACATGCCTTATGTTATTTCATTTTTGCATTTCCATCTAAATATAATGCATGTTTGTAAGAAAAGAAATTCTGGACGCAGCAAGTGCGTTATGGTAGCGAATTTTGATCAAATGTTTTATATTTGAACAGCTCAATTTGCTATTAACCTATAAGGTTGACCAAGAAACGTTTTCGGGAACACTTTAGGTTTACTTTTGGAAATTTCTGTACATTTTCACACAATAAAGTTATTTTGATGAAACATGGCACATTGTTTTTACTATATCGGTTATACTGGTAACTAAATTTGATGCCTGCTTTCTTAAATAAACACACATATTTGTTATTAAAAACATTTTTATGAAAATTCACTACCATAACGCACTTGCTGCGTCCAGAATTTTTATGTTTTATTTTGACGTTTGGAGAAGCAATAGCGCACAGATTTCATACATTTTGAAGATCTCATTTTTGGTTAAAACGCCTAAATAAGTTTGTCACCTTTGAGTCAAATTAGAAATTTGCTATTGTTGATATTGAAAAAAACCGGTTTGATTAGGTTGACTAAAACAAAATCTTACTGGCGATTGATAAGGAAAAATAACTGTTACCTTTATAATTTGGCAAATACTTTACTTTTCTAAATATAAATTAAGTTTCCTTCTGGAAATCTTTTGTATAACTTGAATGAAATTTG
Source organism: Tillus elongatus (assembly GCA_964006375.1). NCBI lineage: Eukaryota > Metazoa > Arthropoda > Insecta > Coleoptera > Cleridae > Tillus > Tillus elongatus. The sequence goes on from OZ023262.1 coordinate 18,648,033, forward strand.
TAATACAAGTTTCTTTTAAAGAGACTTACACTATCTACAGATATAGCAAAATTTAGTTCTTTAGCTTCATAGAAAATTGAGTTTTGGAAATTTTTCTCAAAAGGAGTTAGAACGCAAGATTATTTTGATAATAGAGAGATATCGATGGTAACACTTTTGAAAGAATTCTTCGAATGTGCGCGTACTAGGACCTGTAAAATCGATCTTCAAGATCTGTATAATTTTAAGGTATTAACTTTACTAATATGCCGTATAATAATAGTGTACAGTTTTTCTGAAACCTTGCTACTTTAACGCACTCGCTGCGTCCCTAAATTTTTTTCTTTAGACTTGACGTTAACAATTCCGATACCTTTGGAAAACTCATATCTCGTATTTAATCACGGAACTCATTTTGAGAAGATAACTATGGTGCAGGCATTTATCCTACATATTCACTTCCAGTTGTACTTGAGGATGGAATAGAATATTGTGATTCTGAAAACACGATTAATTCCGATAGTATCCAATTGTTAGGCGTAAATAGACTAAGGAAGTTCTTTGCCTCGTAATACGGGACGTTTTGCAGATTTCAAATCAGGATATTCCCATTTTTTGTGACGACTGGAGCCTTTGGTGTCTATCACGCAGAAGCAACAATCATCAAAATTATTTTTTGGCTCTGTCCAGATCATACGGGTACTAAAATCTAACTCTGGGTGTTCTCCCTTCTACCACAAGCGCAAGTTTCCACACAAGATTCACGAAGTTTGAGAGGAACCCATGGATAATCTTGTTTCACGATTTTTAACCCAAAAAAAGAAAGATAAACCTCCTTTACAAAATCGGTAATACTTCGTTTATTTTTAGTTACTTTTTATTTAAAAAATTCACTAATAGAGAGGTATCGATGGTGAGACTTTGCAAAAAATTTTGCAAATGAGCGCGAATTTTGGCCCCTAGAACCCATATCCGGGGTCAGTTTCGATTTTTATATGTTTATATATATATATATATATATATATATATATATATATATATATATATATATATATATATATATATATATATATATATATATATGTTTTCAACCGATAACTCAAAAAATAATTAACCGATTTTGATAAAACACGGCAAGTGCCTTTCTTTTATTAATAGCTTGGATGAGTTCGTTAGCCAGAAAAATCGGACACGGTTTTCCGGGAAAATTTTGAGTTTTCTTTCGAAAAAAATTTTTTTTCCGAAACTTACAAAGATATTTCGATAAAATTTGCTGTACATATTGATTTTGAAAAGACCTAACGATGTGCCAAAATTCAGCTTTCTAGGGTTACAAAAAATTGAACTATCAAATTTGAAACATTTATGTTTAATATCACCGCGTTTCATTGCAATAGTTTATATGAGATCTAGTATGTCGTTGTCATGGTAACGGACATTTGATATTATTGCGCAGGTTTGTTAGACGCTGTAACTGATGTCGTATGGTATTGGTATGGGATTATTTATACGTTTATTTGTTTGAGTCGACGAATTATTTGTGTCATTTGGGAAATTTTTATATACAATTGCAAATTATTCCTTTATTAATGTTAGTGGGTGGATTAAACAGTGTTTGTTATGTTTTATCAACACATCGAAGGATCGAAGTTTTACAAAAGGGCTGATATGCAACAGGTTAGTTCTTACTCTCTAAGTTTGTGATTTAACGGTCCATAATTTTTAGCTAATTTTCGTACAAGAAATTCGTCAATGAGGAGACCGCGACTTTAGAATTTTAAAGACTTCTTCAAATGAGCGCAAACTAAGCCCCCTGGAATCCATATCCGGGTTTACGTTTAGTTTTGATCTGCTTACATATATACAGGGTGACGCATTTCTACAAGCTGAATATAAATGTTATTATACAAGAGACGAGAAAAAATTGTATAAGTTAATTATAGGGTGTCTTGAGCTGCATCTTATACAATTATTTTGACAATCACCGGCTGGCCCACAAGTCGATCGTTGGTGATCCCTACTTTTTTTTTTCGAACAGCCTTATTTTATTGCATTTTTTATCGAAATATGTTTGTAAGAAAAAAATCAAGGCGCAGTAAGTGCGTTTTGGTAGCAAATTTTCATTAAATGCTTTAAATTTCAATAACTCAATTTGCTATTAACCTAAGATTTGTTGGCTGGAAAACCAACGTTTAAGGTATATTGTCGGAAAATTTATGTACATTTTTAAACAATAAATTATTTTGATAAAATATGGCACATTGTTTCTACTATATAGGTTATACCGGTAACCAAATTGATGACTGCTTGCATTAAAAAGACATAATTGGTATTCAAAGCATTTTTATAAAAATTCACTGCCATAACGCACTTGCTGCGTCCAGAGTTTTTACTACTGGATACACATCACAAATGTAGGAAATTAAATCACCCTGATGTCGTCATTTTCTTCGCCGTCAAATCATATTTCTACAGATAAAAATTGTAAATTAATGAATCGCCTAAAAAAATGAAATTTATAATAACATTTTAGTGAGCTACTCAAATACAGTTGCTCTTCTTCAAATGTTGCATGTGTAATTTAATGTGAAAGGGGTTAATTAGATACAAAATGATCTAAAATGGAAATTAATACAGCAGCACAACACTAGAGACCCCTTTTTACTAGTAATTCCCAATTATAATTAACTCTAAGAATACCAGCTAGTTGTTATTAAACTGAAAACTTAGGACTTATCGTCAAAATAGTGTAATTTTAAACCAAGACTTTACGAGTAGCTTCTTATATTACTTTATATCAAATTAGGTGGTCAAAGACAATAATATTGTGATGAAAAAATTAAGAAGGTTAATTAAAAATGATTTTTTTTTGGAGAACAATTTTGGCTAAAAGCTCATATTCTTCTGACCACCAGCGCAAAATATTCAGTGTTAGCTAACGGTAGTTATTAATTTTAAATATATAGGTAACGATACACTTTATTGTTGCTAAGATTAAAAAGAAAAACGGGGTTTAGAAAAACTGCAACATAAATATACATGATATAAAATAAAACGGCCCTTTAGTTGACCTTTTTATTGTGCAGAGAATTTCTTAGATATTGATGGAGCTAATAGTAATTTCAGTATCGTCAAGAAAAACGCACTTGTTCATCCGTGCCTAATTACCGACTCTCATTGAGGATAAGACTTCAGCCAAACGTTAAGATTTCCATTCCATTTCAAATAGCAGGACTTATACAGTTAAAGCCCAAAGTGCTGCACAACAGATTAATTGAATGAGATGGCAACTACCTACTCCATACTAATTCATTAGCTAATTACGAAAGAACCATGAATTCGGACAGTACCCAAGGTTAATTTTATAGCAACGGCCTACAAAATTGTGGATCGGCCACTGCCTAGGAGATCAAATATGTCGGCCACTACCCCAGCACCTCTGCAATTTTAACATAAAAAATGCCCTGTAATTCGTGAAACCTATATAAACGAAAAAACTTTCTCTTACCAAACGTAAGGTATGAGGCTTTTCACACACAAACAATCGACTGAAGCGACAACTATTTGCAACTTTAATTAGAACCACACGCTTGTAATGACTTAGATAGATACCAGTCGAACCTTTCCTCCATTTCAGAGACTTATTATTTGCCGCTCACTGGTGAATCTGCCCGTGACGGCGTCCTCTGCTTTGTTGCGGTACAGGGAGAAATAATCGCTTGTGATTGGCTGAAAACTTCCGAACTGCGTAGTTTTCATACTGGTGTCGTTAGAGAATTTTAACGTCTTCCTACTTCTGAGAATTTAAGATATCCACCGAAATTTAGAGACGGAATATTTTATTCTCTCTATTCCGAGAAATAATTGAACAACATAAGTAGGGAGGTTTTCAAATAATATTTAACCTTAACAAACCTTTGTATAAAACAAAATATATTTCAATTTAACAATGAGTTTTTTGAACAAACTTAAGGCATGGCAATGGACAACCCACTCTCCTCATTCCTTGCGGACCTTTTCATGAGTAGATTTGAGACGTATTTAGAAAATGAATGTGAGTTTCTTCCTAGAGTATGGTTTCGATATGTGGACGATATTTTTGTAGTGTTTAACACAAATATATGCAAAGTAGATGATTTTATAACCCTTTGTTTGGATTCTGTTTTTAATATAGTATATATTCCCAAACTTGGCAGGTAAAGTTATAACGGAAGTTCAAAAACCTCGTCCGGCAATCTGAGTACAATACATAGAAAATTTTCCTGCGATGTCGTCTCCTTCTCGGTATCGGTCGTTACCTAAGACTCAGTATAAAATGTGATGTTTGGTTGTAGGTAGTTTATAATTTGTATTCCTCTGATGATGCTAAATTTGTTAGTGAAACGATCGTCAGGTCTTTAAAAATATGTGTTGTGTGATTTGGGTTCTCCAAGTGTACTTATCAGTGCTCCTCACAGGTTCCAATCTTCACTTAGTAAGCCCTAGTGTTGGAAATTTGGAAAATTATGTTAGCTAATAAATTTCCCTTTAGTGACCACCGTTAAAGATTTGATTCACTCATATTGAATAAATAAAATGTTTTGAAAAAAATTATTGTTTTCTATTGTAGGGTTGGCACATTTCAATACCCCCTCGGAGTCTATAGATTGTTATATATTTTGTCGATAGTACCATTGACACGGCGACTCCAAAAGTGTTTGTTGATTTTCTACTCTTAATATTTAAACGGCAATTTTTTTAGCCGGAGACCGCGTTCATTTAGTTAAATTACTCACTGCTGAACATCTCACTACAAACCTCATGTTTTCCTAACTATGGTATGTACCACTGGTGTCAGGCTAAAGCATAATCAATCCATCACCCTCACAGTGTATAGATTAGACAAGGGAGATTTCAATGAGTTTCTAGACAGGCTTGAAGCAGTCCTTAGTGGAACTGTGTGTAATCACAAAGATAGTAGAGTTTATCTGGCGGGAGACTTCAACGTAGACTTTTCGAGAGCATCGGCGCAGAGGGACAGGCTGGAGCAGTTGGCGCAAGCTTTGGTTTGGCAGGACTATTCAAAGATTTAACCAGAATTACGAAAACAAGAAGCTCATGTTTGGACAAAATCTTCACAAACTACACGGGCGACAGCAATCAGTCAACGTTATATCTGCATATGGGTGATCATTTCGCACAAATACTTCGGGAGGAAGCGCCGATAACTTTCGGGATAAACGAAAGGAAACTGATAAGGTATAAAGATGTTCGTGAGCATAATACACAGCTTCCTAAATATGAGCTTCCAAAGATAGACTGGAAACTGGAGGGAAAGCAGGCGGAACAATAATGTAATTGCTTTCAAGAGGTATTCTTTCAGTTGCTTGAGTCAGCATATGCAGAGAAAAGAAGGTTAATCAACTGAAAGAAACCTAAGAAGACCTATTATCTAACTGACGAGATTTTGGGACCGATTCTATTCATTATATTTATAGATGGTTTGGAGGCAAGTGTTAGATTAGATGGTTTGTACTGTTATGCGGATGACACGGCATTCATAACGGGCGGGACCACTGTGTCGGACGTTGGACAGAAGACTCATCAAACAATGGAAGCTTCAGCAGACTGGTTCGGAGGCCATGGAACTAAACTAAATGCAGGTAAAACTCAACATCTCGTATTCAGCATAGGTTGGGGCTGCAGTCAGGCCTCAGTGGACTTCCTGGAAACTAAGCTGAGCAACAGTTTGGTATGGGGTGATCATCTGAACTACATAAGTAAAAAAAAGTCTGGGCGCACCAAGTGCGTTATGGTAGTGAATTTTCATAAAAATGTTTTTAATAGCAAATATGTGTGTTTTTTTTAAGAAAGCAGGCATCAAATTTGGTTACCAGTATAACCAATATAGTACAAACAATGTGCCATGTTTCATCAAAATAACTTTATTGTTTGAAAATGTAGAAACATTTACGTAAGTAAACTTAAAGTGTTCCCGAAAAAAACCGTTTCTTGATCAACCTTATAGGTTAATAACAAATCGAGCTCTTCAAATATGAAGCATTTAATCAAAATTCGCTACCATAACGCACTTGCTGCGTCCTGAATTTTTTTTCTTACAAACATGCATTATATTTTGATTTAAAATGCGAAAATGCAATAACAATGCGTTTTCGACTAAAAAAAAAACAACGGATATATTTAGCTTTATTGATTTTTTTTACGAAAATTCAATAAAAATTATATGCCATTAAACGATAAACTCTATAGCTGAGACTACTGCCAAGCATCAGAGAAAGGGTCTATTTGAAATGCATTTTCTGGAAACATTTTAGTAAAATGAAGGACAATGACCGTTGAAGCTAAGACCTCAGGGTTTGTAAAACATTCTTCTTGAGACATTTTCTTTCCGTAGCCCGCATTCGATTCAAATTATTTGCCTAAATGTTGCCAATTTTGACGTTTTAAATAGCGACTTTGACGTTTTTAAGAAAACCCTAATTTATTTACTTTAAATACCTATAACTTTTTTGCCTTTTGACCTACAGAACTAAATTTTGGTACGTAATTTACCTATAGCGCCATAAACTTAACTGAACCTACAGCGAAATCATCAACTTAACTTAACCGACAGCCAAAACATTAGAGAAAGGGTCTATTTGAAATGAATTTGCTGTAAACATTTTAGTAAAATGAAGGACAATGACGGTTGAAGCTTAAACTTAAGGGCTCGCAGAACACTCTTCTTGCAACATTTCCTTTTCACAATCCGTGTTTCTTTTACGTTATTTGCCTAAACATTGCCAATTTTGATGTTTCAAATCGCGACTTTGACGTTTCGGGGAAAACTCAAAAAAATTTTTTACTGCCCATAACTTTTTGTTTTTAAACCTAGAGATCTGAATTTTGGTACATGGTTCACCGTTTAGAATCCAAACACGAGTACCAAACTCGGTTGCCCTTACTTTGTTATTTCCGGAGATATATTTTTTTTTTTCGAGAGAAAACACAAAATTTTCCGGGAAAACCTCGCTGATTTTCCTGGCTAACGAACTTATCCAAGCCAATTACAAAAGGAAGGTATTCACCATATTTAGTCACAATCGGCCCATTATTTTTTGAGTTATCGGTGTGACTGATATATATATATATATATATATATATATATATATATATATATATATATATATATATATATATATATATATATATATATATATATATATATATATAAACATATAAAAATCAAAACTGACCCCGGATATGTGTTCTAAGTGGCCTAATTAGCGCTCATTTGAAATTTTTTTTCAAAATTCAAAAGTTGGGATCTCCTCATTAGTGAATTTTTTTAAAAGAAAATTCACTAAAACTGGCATCACCTCTATTTAGCCTGAGAGTTATAAAACGAGTAGCAACCTACCAGACGACGAGAATAGCATATTTTGGTATTTTCCATAGCACTGTATGCTATAGAATTCTTCTGTGGGGGTGTTTCGTCGGAAGCTGTCAATATTTTGAGGTTTCAGAAACGGGCCATTTGCATCCTGAGCAACTTCCAGCGGATGGACTTTTGCAGAGAAGCCTGTAGGCAGAATGGGATACTCACCACTCCTGGCGTCTACATACCTGCTTGTGCGAGATATATCTATGAGGATACATATAAATTTCTGAAAAATGGTGCCTGTCATTGTTCATACAAGAGGCGGAAATGATATCAGGGCTCCATACCACAGACTAAAGACAAGTCAACAGTCAACAAATTTCTGGCCTGTTAGGATATTTAATCACAGTCGCCACAACATCAGACGATTCATACCAGCAAGTTTCAAGAGAGAAGTAAAGACATATCTACTCTCTAATACCTTACACTCAGTACAGGAGTTCCTGGAGACAAAATGGAAGTAGTCCATGGTGCCACTTTTGTGTTTGTGATGTTTTGTTCTCCTCTATGTGGGCATTATTGCAGACTTTTTAATTGAAGATCTTAATTGATCTTGACAATGATTGTTTGTATTGCTGTGTTTCAATGTGACGTTGTTTACACTTCCCCATGTTTTTAGTATAAGATAACTAGGGCTGACATATGATGTAATAATTGGTGACGAAATAAATATTATTATTATTATTATTATTATTATTATTAATATTATTATGCTATCACGAATGCAATATATCTTCAGACACATAACCTTTCACTATTTAAGAAGTAGTTAAATATGTATTTTGTAGAAAATGAATGCATATACAGGGTGTGGCGCCAAGACCTTTAGTTAGCCGTTTATCAATAACTACTCCGATTTGAAATTTGAAAATATAAGTTCAGTTAAAATAGTTTACTTTATGTCAAACTTCCGGTTTAACCGGAAGTGACCATCAATTTGCTTATTTGAAATAAAACATGGTAATTTTCATTATATTTTCGAATTATACATTGAATTTGAGATAAATTATTACAAATACACCATATGTCAAAAATCAACCGTTTTCGAAATTTTTCGATTTTTTTAAAAATTCTCGCGAAAACCAAGGTGAACGTTGCAAGCTCTCTCTCTCTCTCTTTGCGGAAATACAACTGAGAAGACTCAGTTTTTGTACAGATTACCCTCTAAATGGCACCTAAACGACACGTTTGATAGCGTTTCTTTTAAGTATACAGGGTGATGAGAATTAGCCGTGCCATTTGGTAAAATTGAAATCACAATTACTCGCTTATTTCAAATAGAATACCCTATATTTTATGAGCTATTTCGTTTCGCATCTGGTTTCCCTTTCAATGTGTTGGCATTTTCTATACCTAAATTCCACCGTTTCCCGAATATTTTAATTTTATTGGATTCACTTAATGCAGATTGCCACAATAGATTTAAGGCAGGCTTTGGAACTTGATAATATGCTTGTTGACGTCTACATGTCAAAAAAGTGTCAAGCAAAGCTTATTGCCATAAAAATCGAGATACTATATGTCAACGTGGTGCAAAAATGGCAAATTTGCAGTACACAAACGACGATTTTTTGGAGCTTCTAATTATTTATGGTGAGTGTCAATGAATTGTGGGCCGTGCATTTGCAGAAAAGTACCCGAATAAACCGAAACCCAGTCACGCCATGATAAAGAGGTTGCTGCAAAATTGTTCACAGCATGGAAGTTTTCGCCCAAAAGTACAAAAGCGTAAGCCACTCGTCGATAACGAAGTAAACGAAGTGAACGTATTGGCATTTTTTGTTGCCGATCACAAGGCATCTATCAGGGATTGCGAAAAAGAATTACGCTTGTCAGCGAGAACGATTCACAGAATTTTGAAAAAGCATCATTGGAGACCCTTCTCTTACCACCCGATACATGGTTTGCAACCAAACGATCTTTCTAGACGTGTTGAGTTCTGTGAATGGTCCCTATTGAAAACACAAGAATATGAGAATTTCTGCAAGAGAATTATTTGGTGCGATTAGGCGAAGTTCTCCAAAAATGGCATGCACAATCGCCACAATAGTCACTTCTGGTCAGATGAGAATCCCCATGTTACCAGGATCAACTATTTCCAAGACATGTGGTCATTCAATGTTTTTTGTGCAATTAAGAACGATAAGATTTTTGGAATTAAAATATACGATGAAAATCTCACTGGTATGAGTTATAATGATATTTTGCACGAAGTGATTCTAGTTTCTCTCAACACATTAAGTTTAGAAGAAGCTAGAACAAGCTGCTATCAGCAAGACAGAGCACCGCCCCACAGTTTCCATTTAGCTCATGATTTTTTGCAACAACATTTTGAAGACAGGTGGTTTGCCAATAACGGCCCATATAGATGGCCACCACGGTCCCCTGACTTAACAGCTTTGGGTGCAAGCATCTGGGGCTACATCAAAAATAAAATTTACCACGAACCTGCCACCACAAACGAAGACATAGAAGACGTAGAGTTTTACGTGCCTTCAATTCACTGAATTCGAGACAAATCAGAAAGGCTACGAACCAAAACATTATAAGACGAATAACAAAATGCCTCCATGCCAGTGGGAGTAATTTTGAGCATTTGTTATAAGTTCCAACTTTTTTTATTTGTTTTTGTGTTTTAGTTTTCCACTAGCTATTAGTTAAGTTCTGTACTCATTTATAATAAATAACTACCTATATCGTTGAGTTGTATTTTAGTTTTACAAGTTAGTTAACAACACATTGATTTTACAGAACAAAAGCAAGGGAAATGCAGCGATTTGGATGCAAATACAGAGTGTTCTCTTTTTTTACGCGAGAAGGCACAACAAATGTTATGTTCTCATTTGTAAGGGGTGAGACTTGACATGTAGACGTCAACAAGCATATTATCAAGTTCCAAAACCTGCTTTAAATCTATTGTGACTATTTGAATTAAGCGAATCCAATAAAATTGAAATATTCGGGAAACGGTGGAATTTAGGTATAGGGAATGCTAATACACGTTGAAAGGGAAACCGGATGCGAACCGAAATAGCTGATAAAATATAGGGTGTTCTATTTGAAATAAGCGAGTAATTGTGATTTCAATTTTACCAAATGGCACGGCTAATTCTCATCACCCTGTATACTTAAAAGAAACGCTACCAAACGTGTCGTTTAGGTGACAATCTGAGGGTAATATGTAGAAAAACTGAGTCTTCTCAGTTGTATTTCGACACAGAGAGAAAGAGCGTGCAACGTTCACCTTGGTTTTCGCGAGAATTAAAAAAAAAATCAAAAAATTTCGAAAACGGTTGATTTTTGACATATGATGTATTAGTAATAATTTGTCTCAAATTCAATGAAAATTACCATGCTGTATTTAAAATAAGCAAGTTGATAGTCACCTCCGGTTAAACCGGAAGTTTGACATAAAGTAAACTATTTTCACTGAACTGGAATTTGTCTCGATCGTATGTGTGTAAATTTTCAAATTTCAAATCGGAGTAGTTATTGATAAACGGCTAACTAAAGGTTTTGGCGCCACACCCTGTATAGATACGCAACATATAGGCACCCGTTTCATTAAATGCTACGTAAAATAAATATGTTAGGAGAAACCGAAAGTATGTGTGCCCTCAAGAGAAAAACATATAAACCCCAGCTGCTGCACAAATAGAAATTAGTCGTTTATGCTTACGAGTCTTCTTTCTTAATGACAAGTGGCGCCACCCTTGTGTACTGAACATAGATGTGGATTTTATTGTCAATATAAAAAAGGCATTGAGCTGGCGAAAACGAGAAAACATGTATTACAAGGCTAATTATACAAAATTTTGTGACGCAGCAAGTGCGTTATAGTAGTGAATTTTTATAAGAATTGTACCCTATTATTATACGGCATATTACTAACATTAATACTTTACACTTACACAGGCCTTGAAGATAGAGTTTAAAAGTACTAGCACGCGCATATTTGAATAATTCTGCCGAAAGTGTTACCATCGATATCTCTCTCTTATCAAAAAAATCTTTCGTTCTAACTTCTGTTGAGAAAAATGCCCAAAACTTAGTTATCTATGAAGCTAAAAAATTAAATTTTGCTATATCTGTAGATAGTGTAAGTCTCTTTAAAAGAAACTTGTATTACAAATTTCATTAAAGTTACAATATTTTTAGATATATTTTAGTGAATTTTTATTTTAAAAAAATTCACTAATAGAGAGGTTTCGATGGTGAGACTTTGCAAAATTTTTTTCAAATGAGCGCGAACTAGGACCCCTAGAACCCATATCCGAGGTCAGTTTCATTATATATATATATATATATATATATATATATTTACTTAAAAAATTGTGGGAAAGCCGTCAGTTGCAAATAAAACTCTTTATTAAAAGCCGAGCTTTCGGAAAAGTTTATTCCTTTATCAAGGCTACAACATGGAAAGGAAAAAGTTTACAATTTACTTAGGAAAAATATAAAAGTTTAAAATACTTACATCTAATGTGAGTTTTACTATAACTAATTATGAAAATACAAACATGAAAAAACCGTTTTTTAAATTTGACTGAAGTAATAAAAGAATGTGTTTAGAAGAATTTGAAATTACTTTTAACGACAATTTAATAAACTTAAAGAAAGATAATTATTTTAGAAATCACTACCCCTATTTATATTTCCTAGACAAAAACAAAAAACAAATTCAAATAGACAATTGTTAGCTTCATATGTCAGTTTGGCACTTTTCGACTTTAGTCAAATTTAAAAAACGGTTTTTTTCATGTTTGTATGTTCATAATTAGTTATAGTAAAACTCACATTAGATGTAAGTATTCTAAACTTTTATATTTTTCCTAAGTAAATTGTAAACTTTTTCCTTTCCATCTTGTAGCCCTGAGAATGGAATAAACTTTTCCGAAAGCTCGGCTTTTAATAAAGAGTTTTATTTTGCAACTGACGGCTTTCTCACAATTTTTTAACTAAATAACACTATTACCGTCACGAAAACTTAATACTATATATATATATATATATATATATATATATATATATATATATATATATATATATATATATATATATATCCGATAACTCAAAAAATAATTTACCGATTTCGATGAAACTCGGCAAGTGCCTTTCTATTATTAATGGCTTGGATGAGTTCGTTAAACAGGAAAATCGGCTGGGGTTTTCCAGAAAAATTTTGAGTTTTCTTTCTAAAAAAAAATTTTTCTCCGAAAGTTACAAAGCTGTTTTAATGAAATTTACTAGATATATTGCCTTGGTAGATGCCTTACTACGTACCAAAATTCACCTTTCTAAGTTTTTAGAAAATTTAGTTATTCAAATTTTGAGATTTCTTTCAAAAAAAATTTTTTTTCTGAATATTACAAAGTTATTTGAATGAAATTTGGTGGATATCTTGTCTTAGGAAAGACCTTACTACATACCAAAACTAAACTTTCTAAGTTTATAGAAAATTGAGTTATTCAAGCTTGAAGCATTTAATAAAAATTCACTACCATAACGCACTTTCTGCGTCCAGAACTTTTTTTATTTAGATAAGTTATTTAGATTAGTTATCTGCCAAATTATAAACGTAGCAGTTATTTTTCCTTATTAATCGTCAGAATGATTTTGTTTTGGTTAACCTAATCAAATCGGTTTTTTCAGTATCAACAATAACAAAATGTCTGCTGAAAACTACAATTTCAGACTCAAAGGTTACTCAGGCGTTTTTAACAAAAAATTAAATCTTGTTCAATACCTATGAAATCTGTGCACTGTTTCCCCAAATGTCAAAATAACACAAAACAAAAACATATATACATCGAGCTGAAATAACACAAACCACACGAAAAATTTGTTGCAAACAACCCCCAAGAAAGTTAAGGGATCAAGAATGAATAGGGGTGCTGGGCGGGGAGGAAATATGAACGGAAAATGCTAAAAAGACCACTTAGTCGGACTTTAAAAAGGTGCGTTTTTGGTGAATAAATTAAAAAAAAATTCACTAATAGAGAGGTATCGATGGTGAGACTTTGCAAAAATTCTTTCAAATGAGTGCGAACTAGGACCCCTAGAACCCATATCCGGGGTCAGTTTCAATTTTTATATGTTTTATATATATATATATATATATATATATATATATATATATATATATATATATATATATATATATATATATATATGTATCCGTCTGATAACTCAAACAATAATTAACCGATTTTGATGAAACTTGGCAAGTGCCTTTCTTTTATTAATGGCTTAGATGAGTTCGTTAGCCAGAAAAATCGGACGGGGTTTTCCGGGAAAACGTTTAGTTTCCTTTCGAAAAAATTTTTTTTCTCCGAAAGTAACAAAGCTGTTTTAACTAAATTTACTACATATGTTGCGTCAGGAGAGATCTTACTACGTACCAAAATTGAACTTTCTAAGTTTAGAGAAAATTTAGTTATTCAATTTTTAAATTTTCTTTCGGAAAAAAATTTTTTCTCCGAAAATTACAAAGCTATTTTAATAAAATTTTGTGGATATCTTGCCTTAGAAAAGACCTTACCACCTATTAAAATTAAACTCTCTAAGTTTATAGAAAATTTTTGATACTTAGATAGTATTGCGTAAGAATAAATTTCAACGATTCAATGTTTTAACTATTTGCGCATAGATGTCGCCGCCACCCCTTCATTTTAATAATTGAGTATTGACTAAGAATAAATTTCAACGATTGCATGTTTTAACTATTTGCGCATAGATGTCTTTACTGTTAATAATGTCGCTTTGCTTATTCTTACTGCTATACTATTTTACATACTTATTATCCAACTAAAACCCACTCATGTTCCACCGCATAAGCGTCATGTACCTTCACTTTAGATTTATTGTCCTCTCTTCCGTCTTTATGGTTGATTTGCAATCCTTATTCGTCTTTTCTACAGTGACTTGATAGAGACAGTGTGGCCATGGGCGATTCGGCCGCCAAGTTATCTCCACATTTAACATTACGCTTATGGAAGAATAGTACCTATGTATTTCAAATAATAATGAATTGGGGAATTTTAGAAGAACCCTGTATAGAACCTTTTCTTTAGAGAATTATTTTTCGCTCATAAACGACTAGTCGCAATGTTTTTAGTGAATTTTTATTTTAAAAAATTCACTAATAGAGAGGTATCTATGGTGAGACTTTGCAAAATTTGTTGCAATGTATCCGTCTGATAACTCAAAAAATAATTAACCGATTTCGATGAAACTTGGCAAGTGGCTTTCTTTTATCAATGGCTTGGATGAGTTTGTTAGCCGGAAAAATCGGACGGGGTTTTCTGGGAAAATTTTGAGTTTTCTTTTGAAAAAATTTTTTTTCTCCGAAAGTAACAAAGCTGTTTTAATGAAATTTACTACATATGTTGCCCTGGGAGAGATCCTACTACGTACTAAAATTCAAATTTCTAAGTTTCTAGAAAATTGAGTTATTCAAATTTTATTTTCTTTCGATAATTTTTTTTTTCTCCGAAAATTACAAAGTTATTTTAATGAAATTTGGTGAATATCTTGCCTTAGGAAAGACCTTACCACACACCAGAACTAAACTCTCTAAGTTTATAGAACCTTGAGTTATTCAAATTTGAAGCATCTCGAGTTTTTTACATTTTGTACACAACAACCATATCAGGTCCCGTAATTTTCATGGGGTCGCTCCCAAGACATTTTTTTTGGTGCTTTATGTTTTGGAAGTGGTTGTATGCATGCACAAGGGAAAGGAGAACCTCCCGTGGTTTTGGTTGAGGGGGCAGAAACCCCCCTCATCCAAGGGGGTTCTTCTTCCCCCTCTGCATGCATACAATCACCCTCAATGCATGAACCACATGATTCTTTTTATGTTCAGCTTTCTAGTGTATTTTTTGTTGAGCATATTTCCTGTTTATGAATCTAGTTCTTTGAGTTTTGTATCCAAATTACTGTATAAATATTTATGTTAGAGATCATGTTTTTGTTTGCCCTTCTTTTTTACGGTTCCTGATTAAATACAGTAACTTTTTATAACACTTCATATAAGGCCAAATCACTAATATATTATATATTATTCTTATGAAAATTCACTATCATAACGCACTCGCTGTGTCCCGAACTTTTTATGTACGTACCAGTCGGGGTGTAGTAAGCGTTCTGGCTGATAGATACGATAATAAAATAAATAGAAATCTGCTGCCAGAAGTCACGGCAGACAGCTCCTAGTTGAGACTTAACTTTTTCTTAGTCGCAACAGTTTAGAAATTGAGACATTTCAAATTTAATCTTTAGAAAGATTTATTGAATTATCAGGAACGAAATCCAGAAAGCAATTTCCCCAATGACACAGTACATCATTAGGTGTATATAGGTAATTTTACTGAGAAAGTTTCAACTGCGGAAAAGGGTCTGCTGATACAAGTTCTATTTCCGGGAGAAAATCACATAATTCTCTACATTTCAAGATAGGTATTTATGCATGAAAAGAATGGACGCCTTCGCAACTTCCGCAAAAGAGTCCTAAATCTGCTAGCATCAATAAAAATGATTTTCCATCCATCGCATTTCCCCAATACAGCTTTATTCGAAAAGTATTCAGTTAGCATATATGTACTAACATCCGCTTATAGATTCTCTGATTGGCCATTAACCATACTTCAAAAACATAAAATATCTTTGGGTGTCAAAGTAAAACTCAATTAATTAGAAACTTCAAACCAAAATCTGCTTATAAGAAAATTCGCTTCTGAGCACATCGAGCATTAAAATGTTTCTGAAATTTCTTCCAATGACCGCTAATTGTGAGCCCACGAGTCCACTTCCACGATCATTTACGAAATTAATATGTTTATATATATATATATATATATATATATATATATATATATATATATATATATATATATATATATATATATATATATATATATATATATATATATATATATACAGGGTTACAACTTTTTAATTGTCCACTAGAGCTATCTCCCGCATTAGCAGATATAGAGATGCGCTTAAATTAGCAAATATATGCAGGAAATTCAGGTCACTGTTACGGTGGGAATAGTGGTATTAGTGAATTTTCTTAAAAAAATGCACTAATGAGGAGATCCCGACTTTTGAATTTTGAAAAAATTTCTTCAAATGAGCGCTAATTAGACCCCCTAGAACACATATCCGAGGTCAGTTACGATTTTTATATGTTTATATATATATATATATATATATATATATATATATATATATATATATATATATATATATATATATATATATATATATATATATATTAGGAATATTGCACTACACTGTAATCACTTTTAAATATACACTTTATTTGTTTGCTGTACGTTTGTGATTTCTTATTGGTTTGCGTGGACTGCAGTTTCGAACCGTCCCGGTTCATCATCAGCACGCTACTGGCTGCTATCGCTCCTGTCTGGTCTACGTCGGAGATTGTAGGTGGCGCATGCGCCGTGAGCTTCTATTGGTCGGTTTCCTGTTCTCTGATTCGTTGTGCCTTCGGACTGTGTCGTGTGTATCGGTCTCTCGTCTTGATCACTGTGGTTTAATAATTTGTCTATTTGTATGGCCTTTATTAAGTTTTGTTTAAATGTTTGTACTTGGATTTGTTCTGGCATTAATTCTTTTCTATTGCTTATTTGGTGAATGTAGTATTGTTCCCAGATTTCCATTTTTTGTGGTCTTTAACATGTTTCATTAGTTTTAGTTGGGTGATGTCTGGTTTTTGGTGTTTTGTGTCGTGAATGTGTGTAGCTACGTTTGATTTGTAGCTAGGTATGTGGATTTTATCCAATGCTGTTATATGTTCTTTGAATCTTGTTTCTATTGATTTCTTCATTCCTATATATTTTTATTGCATGTGTTACATTCTATTTGATATATTCCGTTTAATTCATGTGGGTTGTGTTCTTGTTTTTTATTTATTTTGTTTATTATTTTGTTATTGGTTTTGTAGCTCATTTTTAAGTCATATTGTTTGAGTGTTTGTGTTATTTTTTTGATGTGGTGGTTATAAGTGAATGTTGTGTAATAACTAAAAAAACTTTTACCATAATTCCTGGACAATCTTCGTTTTTTGACAAAGAAAAAAGTAAAGTACATGACGTGTGTACGTTTTTACACAAAAGCGTAAAAAACGAAAATGGTTTTCTAACTTTGCCTTTCAAACGAGAAAGTAATACAAAAAATCAATAAGTAATGACAATAAAGTCTAGGTTATACCACGATTTCTCCACCACCACCACCAGCAATTAAGTTGAATACTGAGAGACAAAGAAGACGCAGTTAAGAGCTAAATATTCAAAATTCAAGTTGGAAATATTTAACAGTGAAGATTCAAAAATTTGAATAATTCATGGTTCAAATTTAATACGGCGTGAATAAATAAAACAATATTCCTAACTCCTCTTTTGACAAAACATGCTTTTATTACTGTTAATACTTTTATACAGAAATATATGAAAGCTTTTTCACCCGAATTCCAATAAATTCCAAAGCGGAAAATCAATTATATTGCCTTTATATCGAAAACAGTTTATATTTCGTGATAAAGCAAACGCGAAGCCTATTAAATATCGGGATTCATAACACGAGCATGATCCTTCTATTGTTATGTGATAAGTCTGTGAAAAGTTTATTCCTTAGTGGCCTTGCTCTCTTACGCTGACATTTTTATGGGAAAGTGAAAGTCGTTGTCTGAATACAACACAGAGGACTGCGCCCAAGGAATAACTAAATCATGTAAAGAATTTCATAAATGTACCGTATCAGCTTTATGAAAAAAAACAAACAAGGGGTTTCTTATTGTTTTTCTTGTGCCTTCTGTGACGGGTAATAAATATGTCAATGTATCCTCAAGTTTGATTTGTGACAATACTTTGTCATATGTTTTACCATCAATTTCTGACACATTTACACAAGAAAGGGGAATTCATTAAATGAGTTTGCTCATTTTTTAACAAGGGCGCTGTTGCGTGTGTGTGCTTTTTGACTTCCAAAGCCCCAAAAAAGTTTAATTTACGCTTGTCATTACAAAAATGTAGTGGTTTTATGCGGTTATTTACTGTAGGTCTATGTTGGGTATCAATAATATCTTTTGCAAATGTAGATTTGTCAGTGTTGGAGAAACACAATTGGTACGCCCCTGTCTCTTTTACCTGCATTCTGTTGCGCTATATTTTAATTTCCTACCTGGAACTACTTATCTCTGCATTTTACAATCCTTTCAATTTGCTAGTACTCTTTATCCTTAAATAGTCTCTGTATATGGCTGCATTCAGGTTAGGCCTGAGTAATGCCATACAAAGATTACATATTTACCGTTAGGTCCTTTCCTGTAAGTTTAATAGCTTTATCTGTATTTGACGTGTTCTTAAAATATACCCATTGGATTTCTTTACTACTGAATAATACTTTTAAGCGGTTGGCCATCCTGAATTACGGACATTATATCAACTGTGGATGTTAATTGCACTTGTTGATATTAAATCCATACGTAAACATTTAATATAACTTTATTACTTCACTAACTGTATAAACTATATGATACATTTAACTATAATACAGTTTATGATATAATAACAATTACAACAGTACACGAGTACATAGCAGATAACTGACCGAGCGTGGAGCAGGTGTGTTCACTGCAGCGGTTGGTAGAGAGCAGCCGAGAGAGATATCGCCTGGTGTCTCTTATATGCCGTAGTTCTTGACAGCTGACTGTCGCATAACGTAACGCAACGTTTAACTGTCAAGAGTATTTATGCAGAAACATAGAGTAGTGTTGATGGAAACACTGCGGTCGGAACCACCGCCACATACTCCCCTCTCAGTGGCAATGCTATTAGTTCAAGTATCTTCGTGGAAATCGAACTCTACGTCCATGGCGTGTAGTTTGAACAGGAACGGGAACTTCACTGTCACTTTCAGTTTCACTAGGTGTTGGACTTTCACTGTCACTTTCAGTTTCACTAGGATGTCTCTGAGGCTGGAAAGTTGTCTGTTCGTTATCACAAAGAATGAATGCGGGTTTAAGACGGTCAACAGAAATTGTCTCTTCTCCGTGTGATTTCTTGATTTTGAAGACTTTGTCAGTTCGGAATAACACTTCAAAGGGGCCGTCATAAACTGGTTGGAGGGTTTTTTGCGGAATATTAATGCGAACAAAAACAAAAGGAGCTTCCATAAGCTTAGGATGGACAAATACCTTTTTTGCAGTATGATGTTTAAAAGGTACTGGTCGCAGTTTCCTTATGTCTTCTTTCAGCTCAGTTATAAGTGGTGGAACATCATGAGCTTGTGTGCTGTTGAAAAAGTCGGTGGGAAGTTTGATTGATTCTCCGTAGACTATTTCAGCGGGTGTTGAGCGATATTCTGGAATTATGTACGATCTGAGTCCTAGTAACACAATTGGCAATTTAGCGACCCAGTTTTTGTCCATATGAGCTTTCAAGGCCTGTTTCAGAACTCTATGCCATCTCTCGATTACACCATTTGCTGCTGGGTGGTAAGCTGTGGTCTTGATGTGGTCTGCACCTAGTGTTTTAGTGAGGTGTGTGAAAAGGTAGCAATCGAATTGTTTACCTCTGTCTGTGGTGATGTATTGCGGAACACCGAAACGAGAGATCCAGCATGATAAAATAGTGTTCGCTACTGTTTCTGCTGTAATATCTGACAATGGAATTGCTTCGGGCCATCGAGAAAATCGGTCTATTATTGTTAACAGATAGCGTTGACCTTGTGATGGTGGTAATGGTGCCACAATGTCAACATTTATATGCGTGAATCTTCTCATGGCTGGGGTGTATTGTCCAATGGCACTGGAAGTGTGTCTCCATATCTTGACTTTCTGGCAGGAAATGCAAGTTTTAGACCAAAGAGATACATCGTGTTTCAATTTGGGCCAACAAAATCTATCCTGGACCAGATCGACTAAAGCTGATATGCCTGGGTGAGATAAATTGTGGATAGAATCGAAAATCTTTCGGCGAAATTTAAGCGGAATGAATGGGCGAAGTTTCTTTGAAGAAGAATCGCAAATAAGATTCAATCCGTTGTCAAGAGGCATGTTTTGAAATTTGTATGAGGAAGATTTAGACTGCAGAAGGTATTTGAGTTCCTCACAAGATGACTGAGCTTGCGCAATTTCTTGGAGTGACACAGTGGAAGAAAGTGAAATTGTTTCAATGAGAGAACAATAGTCTGCGGGAATGTTTGTAGGACCTGGTATGTAGCGAATGTCTGTGGTAAATTGACCTAGGAAGTCTAAATGTCGTAGTTGCCTTGGATATGCTTTATCGACGCGTTGTTCAAAAGCGTATGTCAACGGTTTGTGGTCCGTATAAATGGTGAAATGGCGACCTTCTAGGGTATATCTAAAGTATTTAACTGCCTGATAAGCAGCTAGAAGTTCGCGATCGTATGTGCTGTAAGGAGTAGAAACCTAGGGGTTCTAGTGTTTGATCACGTAGTTGTTGGAGGGAACAGCCGAGAGAGATATCGCCTGGTGTCTCTTATATGCCGTAGTTCTTGACAGCTGGCTGTCGCATAACGTAACGCAACGTTTAACTGTCAAGAGTATTTATGCAGAAACATAGAGTAGTGTTGATGGAAACACTGCGGTCGGAACCACCGTCACATCAACTATGTCAATCAGCGCTACCTGAAAGCACTATAAAACCAGGCCCTTCGCGAAGCACAATCTAGTTCTACGATATATCTCCTCTTCTTAGCTTCTTGGGACTCCGAAATTACAATCTTCTACTTAAGCACCGCTCGTGTGCTGAAGTCAGTTCACTTCAGGTTCCAATCTTCCAACTCAAATATCGTTCATGTATTTCGTACGTGCCAAGCCCAGTGATACCGTAAAAATTCTGTGTTTTCTTCTAAATTAGAAAGTATACGTGAACAACTTCCATCATGCGCACATTTAAATAAATGCAATACACAGGTAGCTAACAAGATTGTAAAATCTCCTGAGTAACCCATAAAATCAAGTGTTAAACCGCAAATTGTAAATAAGTGTTAAGTTCAAAAGTGTACATAGTGACAATACAACATATATAAATATATAAAGTGTATTATTGAAACCTTCTGGAATCCAGTGCACCTAGAGTGTGCAATGAGGAGGCACTGGGGGTCGGTTGGTGGCTGCAGGCAGGCGAGGGACTTCGTGGAGGAGCTTGACAGAGATAAAGCTGTCCGGCTACTCGGAGGGAGTCGACCTACGCCTCGCCGCATCCTTAGGGTGTTCACAGGCCACTGCGCCCTTAGAAGACACCTCACATTGATAGGCGTAGGGATGGATCCCATTTGCCAGGAATGCGGCAAGGATGAGGAAACGTACTAGCACTACCTGAGCGAATGCGTGACTTTTGGGAGTCTTCGAGCAGAATTATTCGGATCGAGGACTCTGCAGAGGAATCAGGTAGGTATCGTCCAATTGAAGACCGTCACGGCCTTGATCTCGAGGTCGAGGCGGTTTGGCGACGGAACCGGGGAGAAACTACAGTCCACACCTTCAGCAACATCTTCAACCGCCAATTTACAAAGCCGACTAATTAGCGAGGGTGAGAGCAATCTACCTGCAAAACATTGTGGAAAGAAAACAAGCTCTTTCTCCCCCAGTCAGCGTGGTTATTTCTAAATGCAGAAATATGTTCTTTGTGTCGGATGTTAAAATTTCTAGAAGTTTAACCTACGTAGATTGTGTTACAATGTGTACAAGCTAATTTATACACTCCAGCTTTTGTGAAGAAACAAGATTTTTCTTTCGCGTTAAATAAAAAATCACGCGACGTGTTGTAAGATTTAAAACCTACCTTTGTATTTGTACATGTATCTAAAATTTTTGAAATATTTTCTGAAATGATTCCAAAATAAGTTATCGAAACATACCTGTTGCCTTTTTGTCTCTAATATTTGGATAAATTAAATTAATCCCTAATTTATGTTGTTTCCTCTCTATCATTTTATCTATTATTTTAACCGAGTAGCCATTATTAAATGCCACTTGCTTAATTAGTGAACTTTCTTTTTCAAAATTGTTTTGGGACATAGGTATTGAAAATGCACGATGTATCACAGAATGATAATCTGACAGCTTTTCTGAAAAAGGGTGATATGAATCGTATGGTATGGTTGTGTCAGTGTAAGTTGGTTTCCTATATATTGAAAAGTCAAATAAATTATTATCTAACTTTCTAATAGGTAAGTCCAAAAAATGTATACAACAATCAGCTTCTTCTTCTAAAGTAAACTTAACATTTGTGTGAAGTGAATTAATAAAATTTTAAAATTCATTTAATTCTGTATGGCTACCTCGAAAGCATGCCAACATGTCATCCACGCATCTGTACCAAAAACAATATTATGTGAAAGTTCTGATGATAAAATTTGGTTTATACAGCTGTCAGCTTCTTCTAAAGTAAACTTAATATCTGTGTGAAGGGAATTAATAAAGTTTTAAAATTCATTTAATTCTATATGGCTACCTCGAAAGCATGCTAACATGTCATCTACGTATCTGTACCAAAAACAATATTATGCGAATGTTCTGATGATAAAATTTGGTTTATACAACTATTAGCTTCTTCTAAATTAAACTTAATATTTGTGTGAAGGGAATTAATAAAATTTTAAAATTCATTTAATTCTATATGGCTACCTTGAAAGCATGCTAACATGTCATCTACGCATCTGTACTAAAAACAATATTATGCGTAAGTTCTGATGATACAATTTGGGTTTCTAAGTTTTCCATAAATATGTTGGCTAATAAAATGTGCAAAATCAAAGCCTACCTGTGGGTAGTCCGTTGTCTCCTTTATCAGCCCACATACTTATGAAAACTAGTACATCTAGAAAAATAAGTTTCTGTCGTCCTTTTCTAGATGTACCAGTTATTAAAAATAATGACTCTCTTAAATTATATTTTTACAGGAGGAAACTACCACTCTAAGTTACATTCCAAATAACTCACATCATACGTTTGCACAAAAAAAAACGGCCGGTTTAAATTCCTCAGTAAATAGATTAAGAAAATTTCCCTTAAGTAAAAGTAGATATAGTCGAGAATTAGAGTACATTAAAAACGTGGATAAATACAACGGATATTCGGAGTGCTTAGGGGAAAATTAATCAATAGACACAGAACAAATAAAATTTTAGCGGACTGCACGTCATTCAGGAAAGATAAAATAGAGGAAAAATTTGTTTGCCTACTTTTTGAACCGCTTATCACAAGGGGTCTCGAGAGAATTTTTGAGAAAACCGATTTGCACCTAACTTTGTCGACAAAGAATAATTCAAAAAAATTTGTTAGGTAATACGAAAGATAAAGATAAAGCCACTGAAATGTCGGGTATCTATGTGATGGGTTGTAAAGATTGTAATCTTAAATACGTTGGGCAGACTAAGAGAACAATTGAGAATAGATTGAGGGAACATGTGGCACAGTTGAGATACGGTAGTGTAGACAAGTCATGCGTGGCACAACATATTTGGGATAATAACCACCACATTGATAAAGAAAATCTGAAACATATCCAAAATGTTGGACAGCCAGCTAAGCTAGAAGCGTACCAAAGTATCTATATTTCTAAGGCAATAAAAAACAAAAGATCCTTAAACCGAGCTCGCCACTGGTTTGTAGTACCCTGTTTGCGCTCGGTCTTTGATACAGATAAACATTCCGAAATAGGACAAGTCAGGTAAAGTTGTAAAGGAAGTTCAAAAACCTCGTCCGGCAATTAAAATACAATACACAGAAAATTTGCCTGCGATTTAGTCTCCCTCTCGGTATCGTTTTTTACCTAAGACTCAGTTTTAAATGTGATGTTTAGTGGTAAGTAGTTAGAATTTTTTATCCTCTGATGACGCGACCTTTATTATTTTAATAATCGCCTTTATTAAATACAATAAAAACAAGAAATTACTACAAATGAATTAAAATCCACAATTCGAGCTAAACTCGGATAAGCAAAGATGGAACCCCATAGCGAAGTCTAGCCTCTGGCTAATCTACTCAACCATAAAGTTCCCTCATACAATAGTGCAACGTGCAACTATTCCCTAGTAACTGGAAAACTGCTCGAGTACAACCCGTCCCTAAGAAAGGATCCAAAGCGCTTCCTAGCAGCCACAGGCGTATTTCTCTCCTTTAAGTCGTCTCTAAAGTGATAGAAAAGTATATAAACACCGAATTACTAAAATTTCTTAAGAAACATAGTCTAATCCACGACATGCAGTATGGATTCCGTCGGCGCAGATCAACTGCGGACGTCCTTTCCATTGTCACCCATTCTTGGAACAAGTCTATGGAACTACACGGTGATTCCCATATTGTCGCTCTAGACATATCCAAAGCATTCGACCAGGATTGGCACGCAGCGCTGCTTAATAAACTACTGACCTATTGCCTACCACCAAAACTCTGTACGTGGACAGCAAATTTCCTCTCCAAACGGAGCATTTTTGTTGTCGTGGATGACAATTCCTCTAAACTGTATCCAATTAATGCAGGAGTTCCTCAAAGTTCAGCTTTAGCCCCTACTTTGTTTCTTCTCCACATCAATGACCTCCTCTCTAGCAGATGCAACCCAGTTCACAGTTACGCGGACGACGGCACCCTCCACTCAAATATACAATATTCTAAGTTTGTCTCTTTAGCCCAATTAGATGAGGATCGCAGACTCATGAAGTGTTCTGTCTCCGTGGATCTCCAAAAAATATTAGACTGGGGAAGTAGAAATCTTGTACAATTCAACCCTACCAAATCACAGTCTTGCTTTCTTTCTCATAAGAGATACACCAGCCCTAGACCCATCACAATAAACAACCAAGTTATTTAAAGTAATGAGTCCTTTTCACTTGTTGGCATTTCTCTGGATCGAAATCTCAATTGGCACCAACATGTCCCATCAATTGCAGAAGCGGCTGCTAAGAAATTAGGTTTCCTCTTCCGGGCTCGCAAATACCTTTCACCACCTAATATCTATACCTTATATACTCCACAGATAATACCAAACCTCGAATATTGCTCCCACATCTGGGGTGCTGCTGCAGCTTCTACACTCGCTATGCTGGACTCCATTCAGAAGAGAGCTATACGTCTCATCGGTGACCCTACCCTCATTCAAAGGCTTCTCTCTCTCTCTCTCTCTCTTTTATAGATATCTGCACGGGCACTGCTCAGAGGAGCTTTCTTCCATAGTTCCTCCACCTGCTGCCCCCAACAGATCTACCAGGGATACAGAGCGAATGCGCCCTTTTACTGCCCTAGTCACCAGACATAGAACATCTTGTTATGTCCGCTCTTTTGTCCCGAGGACTTCAAAGTTGTGGAATTCCTTGCCGGCACATGTTTTTACTTCTCTCCCGAACCTCCAAACCTTCAAGTCCAGAATTAACAAGTTGCCCCTTTTCTCACTGTAGAGACCCACGGTACGATAGTATTTAGGCTGTAAGCCCTCGTGGTGTGTTGTTGAAATTAAAAAAATAAAAAAAAACCTACATACCACCCACCACACTCACATCGGAAGCAGCAGCCTTTACAAATTAAGAATCTATTATTAGTACTACTAATAGTGTTCACATTGTTCGCATTATCCATACCACTAATATTGCTGGGAGAGCAAATACCACTTAAACGTGTTCTTGAATGCACTGTCGGTGAGACTTAAATATGCGCAATTTAACGAATTATAAATTTTAACAGCATTATAAATAAATGACCTTTTAAACATGACAGTCCGATGACGCGGAATCGCTGGTATGGGTATCGAATATTGACGTCATGAGCTTCACCTCTGGAGGATAATTTTTCCCTCAAAGAAGATGGTAATGAGCGACCATTTATTACGGCTAAAACAAATATAAATCTCGAACACGAATTCTGAACTACTTGTATGCGAATGCTATCCCTCACATCAATGCAATGTCTGTAAACCACATCACAATAACTAAAACTAGACAGCACAAGTGTCTCACAAAGGTTTTTACGTAAGTATGTGTTTAATATATGCCTGTTGCTGTACAATAATTTCAATGAAATAAGGCCCCACCTTTTCGCATGCTGCCGAAACCTAAAATCCGTATCGTAAGTAATGCCCAAGTTCACGGCGGACTGCACAAAATCAAGATTGGTACCATCAATCATAATATTCAACATGTTCGAAGAAATGCTCACATCTCTCTTGCTACAAAATATCATCACTTTCAATTTAAGAGGATCAAGTTTCAGGCCATGCCCCTTCGAAAGGTCACTCAACCGCAGCAGCTCGGAGTTAATGACCTCCGAAAGGTGAAGAGAATCTATGCTATCAAAATCAAATTGTAGCTGTGTATCGTCAGCAAAGGCTTAAACTCGACAGTTCTCAAGAGACTGCTGTATGCTTGATGTATCCACCAAAAAAAGTTGAGGCCCCAAAACGGAGCCCTGTGGAACACCCGAAAGAATAGTCACCCCATCAGACCATCTGCCATTAGAATACATCAACTCCGAGCGATTATCAAGATAAGATTCAATCGTTCTATGAGAATCATCAGAGAAGCCTTAATATTTTAACTTAGACAACAAGAGCCCGTGATTTATAGTATCGAACGCCTTTGAGTAGTCAAGCAGCACAAGAAGAGAACACTTAACGCCTTTGAGTAGTCAAGCAGCACAAGAAGATAACCCTTACCCTTATCAACTGCAGAAATTATACTGTCAACAACGTTGGTGAGTGCCACAGATGTGCTAAGGCCACTCCGAAAGCCACACTGTGTGTGAGGCAGTATTTATTATCATTAACGTAACTGTATAATTGCCTAAACAGAACATTTTCAAAGATCTTAGAGAGCATGGGCAGTATACAGACAATGCGGAGATCAGAAAAGTCACTCGGCATTGAATTCTTTGCCAGCGGTATACCTATTGAAGTCTTCCAGTAGGATATGAAATAACTAGTTTCAATACAGCAGTTGATAATGTGAGTAACATAGATGTCAATAAATGGACTACAATGCCTCATCAGCGCTGCAGATATCCTGTCAATTCCATAGCCGTTAGATTTAATGCTAATGTATTGTGAACATGGCTACCGTAATAACTAGCAAGTTCGCCACAGTCCGTTGTGTTCTGTACATATGTGCTTAAGTACCGTCCGATTTCATCCGGATCCGACAGATGCTCAGGCTGGTCAGGGACCCGCTGGTCAGGGACCCGCTGGTCAGGGACCCGCTGGTCAGGGACCCGTAAGTCTGCACCCGCTATTCAGGAACCCGCTATTGGACCGCTATTCTGGATAAGTAAGGTTTAAAATTAAATAAAAATGTATAGGTTAGAAATTTGAACGTACAAACATATTTTGACTAACCTGACTTTAAATCTAGTTATTTAATTAATGTGATCAAAAGAAAGTAGCTTTCTCTTGACTCATTTTATAAAAATCTGTTATGTGATTGGATTTATCTGAAAATAGAAACATTAATTGGTTGAAAAGCATTTTCAAACATTAATTAGCAGATTTGATTGGAGATAAGAAACAAAAGAAATGTATCATAATATCCGGGAGGATTAAGAATGGGATTGTTAAGAAGAACCTAAACCAAGCAAGAAGTTGGCAGCGTGCACATTAATAAAAAACGTTTAAAAAGTTAGAAAAACGCCAGAACAAAAGTAAAAGTGTAATGAAAGCGTGATATTTACCCATATATAAATGTTGAACCACTTCAAGCAAGGCTATTAGTACGTATAGCGAGAAAACAGCCAATAGTGGAAAATCCCAACAGACGCCGCAGTTGGAAATCCTGGTATTTCATCGAATAATACCCAAATAGCAGTATAATACCAGTCCATGAGTGCAAGTAACCATTATTATTATATCAGTCTCTCAAATTGGAATGGTAATGACATTTATGAACAACTTTTGGCAAATTATAGTAGTAAAATCGGAGTTCACCTAAGAACAAAAAGATACCAAAAGAGGGCGCTACGCGGAAGTCTCAAGTAAGCTTATAAAATTAATAACAACCATTTTAAGTTATTATCTCCTTGGTTACCAAACCTAGAAAAGCGATGTTTCCATGGTAACAGATAACACATGTTAAAAATAACTGAAAAGTCAAACAAAACAGTCAATTTTAAACATTGCATTTAAATAATAATGAGTAAATTTGTAATCGTCATAAAATCTGTCAGATTTAATTAATAAGCATAAGTAAAAATAAAATAGGTTCAACAACAGCACCATAGATGCTGCCAGTGTAAAAATTTTCAGCTATAGGAATCCAACAATAACATAGATATAGAAGTTTATACATCAAATATTATCACAAAAAAAGAAATTCCATAGACTAAGAGCTATAACAACAATAATAATTTGACATTAAAAAAATATAAATTTTGCTGTAAAGATATATGTAACAAGTGTCCTAAAATAAATAGACTGTTGGTAACTTAAAATTACATTCATTTTGAGTAACACGAAAGGCGCCCAACTTAATTAAATACAAAAACAGTCACTTACAAATTAAATACCTAATCACAAACTATAATATACAATATAAACAATCATAAACACTTATATATATATATATATATATATATATATATATATATATATATATATATATATATATATATATATATGTATATATATATATATATATATATATATATATATATATATATATATATATATATATATATATATACAGGGTGGTCCTCCGGGAGGTCCCACGATCGATTGCGAGAAAACTATCAATAGGAAAAATCTGAAAATTGGATATTACACTAAAGTCGTTGGGGGCCACAGGTTAAAAGTATTTTCAAGATGGCGGCACTTCCGGTTATACCGGAAGTAGATGTCAATTCGCTTATTTTAAATAGAACACCCTATATTTTATTGCAGTTTCGGATTTTATAATACACTCTGAACACTTTTTGTAAATAATGTTCTATACCTATCTTCAACCGTCCAGAAGATATTTAGACTTTAAGATAAAATTTGACATTTATGGCCAGTCATAAAGATACCGATATTTTTATAATAAGAACATATTTCGTTATGATTTTTAGAATTCTTCTGAAAGATATTTCACTTCATCTATTTCCACATCGAGACTAACGATAGAGTATACAGAGTGTCCAAAAAAAATTCTTGAATTTTGCAATGAGAAATTGCAAAAATCTCGCGATTTTCAAATTGGAACCCCCTTTTTTTTATTACACTATCGTGTTAAGCTCAAAAAATTACTGATACTTTGTATGTAATTACCTATACCTAAATCAAACGGTTTTCATTTAATTTTGAAAAAACTCATTTCAAAGCATGATATTTTGATAAATTTCCTACCATAGGCGTTAGCCATGGAAAATAAATTGCCGAGTGTGTTTCTATGGAAACTTCAACAGTTTGTTGATTAACTAGCTAATAATGGCACGGATAAATTACACACAGGAAGATTATTTAAATTTATTTACTATTTAAGGAGAATGTAATAAAGTAATTTCGCGAACGTGTGATACATTTGCTGATAGATATCCAGATAAAGAGAAACCGTCACGTAAAACCGTCAAACGAATAGTAGACAATTTCAAAACTGCGGATCTGTCAAGAAAATGTTGCAGAGGGCTAAACCCGTTATTGACAACGAACAAATTGAGACAGCAAGCAGATATTTTGCCGCATACCCTACAAAGTCAACGAGGCAAGTAGCACTGGAGTTAGGATTGTCAAAAACATCCGTTCTGCGAAGTTTACGAAAAGATAAGTTCCATCCTTATGCTTGTTCAGTTGTGCAACATTTAAAGGAAACTGATTTTTCAAGAAAGGTTGAATTCTGTGAATTTATTTTAATGCGATTCCAAGAAAAAGAGCTGTTTTTAGATAACATCATATGGACGAATTCAGCAACATTTTCAAAGAATGGACTTTTCAATCGTGGTAATTCTCACTATTGGAGTGACACCAATGTTCATCCTTCTAGGGAAGGACATTTTGAAGAAAGCTGGCAGTTTAATGTTTATTGTGCTATAAGGAATGACGGCGTTGATGCCCCAGAAATGTACGACGATAATTTGAATGGTGACAATTAATCCGAAATTCATAAAATACTTTATTTATTTACTTGTAGGTGAGCGTTAGTTAGAAATTTTGCAAAATTTGGAAGTAACTTATTTGGGCAACCTTTCATTGAATGAATATAGGCGAATATTTTACCAACATGATGGGGCCCCTCCTCATAATAGTCACCTGGTTAACAATATTTTACAATCTCTATTTGCTGACCACTGGATTGCCAACAATGGGCCACACCTTTGGCCGCCTTAATCGCCTGACTTATCTGTTCTCGATTTTTTTATATGGGGTACTATAAAAAATAAAATCTACAAAACTGCAGTTTCTACTAAAGAAGATTGCATGCAGCGGGTTCGAGAATCATTTCGTGGATTGGATCCGGATTAAATAAGAAGGGCCACACTTGAGGGATTGACACGTAAGTGTGAAAAATGTCTTCACGCCAGAGGTCGTCAATTTGAACACTTAGGACGTTAATTTTTGTTTCATTTATTCAGTCCATGTTGTGTGTGAATTGTTTTTTTAATTTTCTATTATCTGTTTGATGGGTTTATATAAGGTTATATGGCAAGATACCTAAAAATTGCTGTCTCGATTTGTTCGTTGTCAACAACGGGTTTAGCCCCCTGCACCTTTTTCTTGACAGATCCGCAGTTTTTGAAATTGTCTACTATTCGTTTGACGGTTTCTGTTTATCTGGATATCTATCAGCAAATGTATCACACGTTCGCGAAATTACTTTATTACATTGTCCATAAATAGTAAATAAAATTTAAATAATCTTCGTGTGTGTCGTTTAACCGTGCCATTATTAGCTAGTTAATCAACAAACTGTCAAAGTTTCCATAGAAACACACTCGGCAATTTATTTTCCATGTCTAACGCTTATGGTAAGAAATTTATCAAATTATCAGGCTTTGAAATGAGTTTTTTCAAAATTAAATGAAAACCGTTTGATTTAGGTATAGGTAATTACATACAAAGTATCAGTGATTTTTTGAGCTTAATACGATAGTGTTATAAAAAAAGGGTGTTCCAATTTGAAAATCGCGCGATTTTTGCAATTTCTCATTGCAAAATTCAAGATTTTTTTTTGGACACTCTGTATACTATATCGTTAGTCTCGATGTGGAAATAGATGAAGTGAAATATCTTTCAGAAGAATTCTAAAAATCATAACGAAATATGTTCTTATTATAAAAATATCGGTATCTCTATGACTGGCCATAAATGTCAAATTTTATCTTAAAGTCTAAATATCTTCTGGACGGTTGAAGATAGGTATAGAACATTATTTACAAAAAGTGTTCAGAGTGTATTATAAAATCCGAAACTGCAATAAAATATAGGGTGTTCCATTTAAAATAAGCGAATTGACATCTACTTCCGGTATAACCGGAAGTGCCGCCATCTTGAAAATATTTTTAACCTGTGGCCCCCAACGACTTTAGTGTAATATCCAATTTTCATGTTTTTTCAATTGATAGTTTTCCCGCAATCGATCGTGGGACCTCCCGGTGGACCACCCTGTATAGGGTGACGCATTTCTACGGTAAAGCTCGATATAATTGTTATTATACAAGATACGAGAAAAAATTGTACACATTAATTATGGGGTGTCTTAAGCTGCATAGTATAAAATTACTTTCACAATCACAGGTGGCCCAAAGTCGTTGGTGATACCCACAATTTCGAGCAGCCTTATATTATTGCATTTTTGCATTTTTTATCGAAATATGATGCATTTTTGTAAGAAATAAAATCGGGACGCAGTAAGTGCGTTTGGTAACTATTTTTAATGAAATGCTTTAAATTAGAATAACTCAATTTGCTATTAACCAAAGGTTTGTTGGCTAGGAAACCAGTGTTCTCGGAAACATTTTAAGTTTATTTTCGGAAAATGTTTGTACATTTTTAAACAATAAGTTATTTTGATAAAATAAGGTACATTGTTTCTACTATATAGGCTATACCGGTAACCAGATTATCGCCTACTAGCATTAGAGAGACATATTTGCTATTAAAAAAATTCTTATGAAAATTCACTTCCAAAGCGCCGCTGCGTCCAGGATTTTTGTATATAAAGTCCTTATAACGGTAACATAATGTGTAATAAGGTTAACTAAACCAGCTTTACTAGTATTGTATATACAATTTCTTAAGACTTGAATTTTTTGAGGATTTGAAAGATTGTAGTGAAAATGTGATCTCAAAACCTACTTGTTGCGTTTAGACTTTTATTAAAGAGTGATGTCACGCTTCGTGTGAACCGCTAAAACCGGGGCTAATGAAGAAGATGAAAATAAATAGCCAATTAGCGTCTTTCATAATTTATTCTAGCTGCTTTCAAACGGTAGACGATTCATAAAGAATGAAATCTCACCTAGCCATTCAGCTTACTCAGTTCACTGATTCCTAATTAAATCGCTGCTACAATTTTAACAGACAATCGGGGGGAATTTCACATTTTTGCGATTATACGAAGGTCAATCTGTTATGACGGTGGCCTCAATTTAGTTCGACTCCTCGTGAAGAAACTTGTTTAATTGTAGTAATAAAAGTATATGTTATTGTAACAAATTGGCGCATACTATTATTATTATTATTTATTATTTATTTATAGATGTAGTATACAACATACCAATGTTTGCATCAGTCAGAAAAAATACACTATAATAATAATAATAATAAATTTATTGTTCAATCAATATAGAAAACATGAACAAAGGTGTGGTGTTTTCCAACAATAATTTAAACTTAAATATAAAATCCATACAATAACTAAACTAAATGTAAACCCAGTCACATATGGGTAACTCTAATAAAACTAGGTATTAACACGCTTGCGAATGTAGAGATGTCTCTCAGAACTCAATGGCCAGCAAAAACAGCAGGGGTGTTACTATACAACACCTTGACGCAACCCCCCAGACTACTTACATTACACAGTCTATATGACTCAGTTAAGATGTTTCTAAAAGATTTGGCCTTACTATGGTACCATCTAACGACTGTCTCGAAGTTATCTCTGAGTCTTTCGTATTACAGTGGTTGTCTGCAAGGTACATCCAAGCCCGTCGAGACAGGCAAATGGTCAGAGACAAACACCTCGATGACTTCAAAGCTTCTCACTAAATGACTATAGAAACAGCGTACCGATACCAAATCTACTGTGCTCTTACCAGAAGCGTTCAAGTATGTAAACTATTTGACATAATCTTCCAATCTACCATTTAAAACCATGAAGCCATAACTCTCCATAAGTTCCGCTAAAAGACTGCCTCTTTGGTTTATAGTTCTGTCCAAAGAGCGCCTCTCTGTGCCGACGTGACCAGCAAGTACATGGAAAAATCCATCAAGTTGGTTAAGAGGTCCAATTCGAGCGTTAAAGTCGCCACCTGTCACGATCACATCATCCTCACTCTGCGTGAAGACATCTCTTATGATTTCCTCAAGCATAAAAATACAATAGTGATTATATAGGCAGGGATTCACACGTTCCCAACAACTATATTTATGTACAAATTTAACTTTACAAACAGAGTATACTCATTGTTTTCAATTATGCTAAATCGTAAACCTTGGCGGACCAACGTAAGCAAGCCACCACTAGCCCTACTCCTGTCTCTGTGTTTGATTGCGGCAGAATGTACGAAACTAAATTTGTTCAGGTAGGCGGGTAGCTCATACTCATCATTGGTCAACCAAGTCTCACACAAACACATAACATAATGGTTACCTAAAAAATGCACTTCTTCATTGTTTAATTCATAAAGTCCGGAGTAACCATGGATATTCCAAAAAACAATTCTAAGACCGTGTATGTCTCTCGTCACATAGTTATTTGTATGCCTATCACCACAAACTAAACTTCCCTGCTCGCCATGCACTCGACAACTCAGTTTTTTGGCACTTCATCGGTAATTTGACCAGATTCCTCATTCCAATAGAAGCACTTACCATCTACCTTTATGTTGCCGTATCCCACGCTTACATTGCAACCTGCTTTCTTTTTATCGCTGGCCACTCTCCTAAGCTCGAATTGAATTTGGGATTCTTTCTGTGTAAAGTTGTCTTCTATGTATATTGGTCATCCCTTCAGTTGTGTTTTTGTTCTCATCACTGTCTGCTTGGCTTAACCAGTTTCTCATCTTAACAACCAACATGTTTTTCTTACCCCTAATATTATACGCTGAATCCACTTCGGGGTCAATATTCAACTCTTTTCTG
This sequence comes from Tillus elongatus, assembly GCA_964006375.1. Lineage (NCBI taxonomy): Eukaryota > Metazoa > Arthropoda > Insecta > Coleoptera > Cleridae > Tillus > Tillus elongatus. The sequence continues at coordinate 18,682,740 of OZ023262.1, forward strand.
AAAAACTCTTGGACCATCTTCTTTATATCATCGCCTGTCTCACCCATCTCACCCTTAATTAGTAAATCGTTCCTATGTGCTCTCCTTTCCTGTTGTTCAAACCTTTTTTCTAGTAACTGTATCTTGGTGTGCAATATGCTGGTTGCTTTCGGTGTTCCTCTTCTCTCGTTTTCATTTGTCCCCTAATTTCTTCGACGCTTCTCCTTAATTCCGAGTTTTCCCTTCTCATTTCTCGAATATCTGTTGCCATGTTTCGCATCAGGGTTAACAACTCGTCCTTTTCTCCCACTGTAGGCCCAGCCTGGCTCCCCGACGCTGTCTCATTTAGTCTATCCATGAGTATATCTTTTGAGTTTGGTGACCTATTTATTTTTTTTACTTCTTTTAAAGGGATCTATTTTTTCAGCGTGTTTTTTTCGTATGCCTGTTTCATCAACTTCTCTCGTGCTATGGGATTTTCCCAACATTCTTAATTTATTACTGGAATATATCCCGCAGGTGTAGTGTGGCCTTTATTTCTTTTGAGATTCTGTTGTGGGGAATAAATATTCCTTATCATTTAATTCTTCAGTTATCAGCAGCAATATATGTAGATAACAAACACGTCACCTACGTAATTTAAGCAATATTCTCAATTATTACCTACAATAACTATGTAATTCTTTCAACACACTCACAGTTTACAGGTTTTAGCCTTAGATAAAATCTAATCCACAATTTTTCTACTACCTGCCTTTTTTTCTCACAGAAATCGCAAAACTCCCACAGAGAACTGTTTACATGCATTAACACTACTAAAGCACACCATACACCCTCCTACTATACATAAAATCAATCAGTTAACAAATTGCCCAACATATTTAAGTTCACAATCCGGACAACTTATTTCATAGATTCCCGACATTTCTGTGGTTTTATCTTTATCCTTTAGGTTACCTACCAAATTTTTTAATCTTTTTTTTGGTAGAAAATGTTGTAAATTGGATTTCTTAAAAATGCTATTAAAACCTCTCCAGATTAGCAGTTCAAATAGTAAACAGATAACGGTTTTGTCTGTTTTATCACTATTAGTGAATTTTCTTAGAAAAAATTCACTAATGAGGAGATCTCGACTTTTGAATTTTGAAAAAATTTCTTCAAATGAGCGCGATCTAGGACCCCTAGAACCCATATCCGGGGTCAGTTACAATTTTTATATGTTTATACATATATATATATATATATATATATATATATATATATATATATATATATATATATATATATATATATATATATATATATATATATATATATATATATATATACAGGGTGTCCCTCTAACAATGGGCCAAACCCATATATTCGGATAGAGCATCAAAAATTAAATAGACTTTCATTAATACGTTTTGTCCGTTTGTTGCTTGTTTTCGATATACAGTGTGTTAAATTTGACTTTGAAAAAAATTAAATCGCTCGTTTTTCTGCTAATTACTGGAATATTGATTTGGAACTTTGTAATAGGGGGTTATCGAGGATGCCGCTTCCAACCGTGATACCTATTTTGAGCTACATCATAGTTGGCGCCACCTACACTAAACCCGAATGTTTTACAGGGGCATAACTTTTTCGATGATCAACTTTCTGCAAATCTGTTCAGAAAAACTGAAAACTACTAATTTTTTGTTCGAAAAAGGTATACTTAGTTGAAACTCATAAAGTGAGTGGTTACCGAGATATTGCGGTTTTAATAATGGTGTGCATTGAAAATCTCTCAAATCTGAAATTTTATTAACATTATTATTATCACTAAATTAGAAGAAAAAATTGACAATTATCGAACAATTCACTTAATAAGATTCTCAAAATGGCCTCCGCCTACTTCAATACATTTTTCTAGTCTCAACCCAAAATTTTGCCTCACCTTAAAAAAAGTTTGATAATCGTTTTTCAATATATCACTGGAGTCGATTATTCTAGCCCAAAGTTCATCTCTGGAGTTACAAATATTCTTGTATACTAATTCTTTCAAGTGACCCTAGAGGAAGAAATCTAGAGGATTGAGGTCGGGGCTACGTGCAGGCCAAGGAAAATCTCCACCTCGACCTATCCATCGGCGCGGATAATTTTGGGTCAGAAATTCTCTGACAGGAAGTCCATAATGGTCAGGTGCCCCGTCGTGAATGAACCATAATCTCCTGCGCACGTCTAGAGGGACATCTTCCAAGAGAATAGGAAGTTGATCTCTCAAGAAAATTGAATAATTCTCCACATTGAGCCTTGCAGGAAGTTCTATTGGTCCCAACAACACGTCGCCTAGTATGCCACACCAGACATTAATGGAGAACTCATGTTGAAATTGGTGTTCTCGCGTCAAATGAGGATTGCTGCTGTCATATGTGTGAGCATTTTTGAAATTGAAAACTCCTCTTCTTGTGAATGTCGCTTCGTCAGTGAATAGAATGTTGTTGAAGAAAAACGGATCGTCATTCTGATACCGACGAATGCGTTCACAAAAATCCAATCTAGATAGAAAATCTAGAGGTAAAAGATTCTGCACTGGTGTGAAGTGGTAAGGATGTAACTTTTCTTTTCTGAGAAGTCTACCAATACTTGATTTATTTATTCCAGTTGCTGCAGAGAGGCGTCTTACGCTTGTTTCCGGATCTTCTGCAAGGCGTACTAATATCTCTTCCTCTTGATGTACAGGACGTCTTGGTCCACCAACTTCCGACTTCGAATTGAAAGAACCAGTTTCACCTACAAATACATTAGGACGAGATGATACGCATCCGTGTAACAAAATGTGTATTTCACGATCTTTCCAGCCCTCAGGTGTGAATTTTGTCAAAACTTTCGTTTCAGAAATAATCAATGGCAATGAGTGCATATTACTCTTTTACATACCTAATTTATCGTATAATCTTCTAAAGGTCTTGTGATCTGGTTGTCTACGACTAGGATATAATTCCAAGTATCTGGCGGCGGCTTGGTGGCTACGGAAGTTTGATTGCGCATAAACGCAGATCATATCTCTCTTCTCAATATTGCTAAACTCATTATGGCGAGGCATTTCAGAAATAATAACTACCTACTGCTCTTAATTGAAAAACCATGTGCTTGTCAAAATTGACAGATTATGTTTATTGTGTTACGCAAATGACATCCCCATGAAAACGAAAAACAAAAGATATTTCATCTACTTCATTGACAGTTGTTGACCCGGCCAATCAACTGCTATAGTTATTAGCGCCGTGATATGTCCACAGGAATACAAATTTTATTTGCCAAAAACATACTTATTCTATGAAATCGAATTAAATCCAGAGAAACTTCCCAATTTTTAGGAATTGATTTAGAATTAGAAAATTATGATTAAAATACACCGACCTCAATCCTCTAGAATTTTCCATTGGGGTTACTTGAAACAACTGGTACATACACAATAATGTTTGTAACTCCAGAGATGAACTTTGGGCCAGAATAAAATTTCAGATTTGAGAGATTTTCAATGCACACCATTATTAAAACCGCAATATCTCGGTAACCACTTACTTTATGAGTTTCAACTAAGTATACCTTTTTCGAACAAAAAATTAGTAGTTTTCAGTTTTTCTGAACAGATTTGCAGAAAGTTGATCATCGAAAAAGTTATGCCCCTGTAAAACATTCGGGTTTAGTGTAGGTGGCGCCAACTATGATGTAGCTCAAAATAGGTATCACGGTTGGAAGCGGCATCCTCGATAACCCCCTATTACAAAGTTCCAAATCAATATTCCAGTAATTAGCAGAAAAACGAGCGATCTAATTTTTTTCAAAGTCAATTTTAACACACTGTATATCGAAAACAAGCCACAATCGGACAAAACGTATTGATGAAAGTCTATTTAATTTTTGATGCTCTATCCGAATATATGGGTTTGGCCCATTGTTAGAGGGACACCCTGTATATATATATATATATATATATATATATATATATATATATATATATATATATATATATATATATATATATTTATATATATATATATATATATATATTATATATATATATATATATATATATATATATATATATATATATATATATATATATATGTGTGTGTGTGTGTATCACACCGATAACTCAAAAAATAATGGGCCGATTGTTATAAAATTTGGCATGTACCTTTCTTTTGTAAATGGCTTGGATAAGTTCGTTAGTCAGGAAAATCGGACGAGGTTTTCTGGGAAAATTTTGAGTTTTCATTCGAAAAAAATTCTTATCTCAAAGAATAATAAGCCGATTTTGACAAAATTTGGCATGTACCTTCCTTTTGTAAATGGCTTTGACAAATTCGTTAATCAAAAAAATCGGAAGAGGTTTTCCGGGAAAATTTTTAGTTTTCATTCGAAAAGAATTCTTTTCTCAAAAAATAATGTGCCGATTTTAATAAAATTTGGCACGTACCTTCCTTTTGTAAATGGCTTTGACAAGTTTATTAGTCAGGAAAATCGGACGAGGTTTTCCGGTAAAATTTTGAGTTTTTATTCGAAGAAAACTTTTTTCTCAAAGAATAATGGGCCGATTTTGATAAAATTTGGCATATACCTTCCTTTTGTAAATGGGTTTGATAAATTCGTTAATCAGAAAAATCGGACGAGGTTTTCCGAGAAAATTTTGAGTTTTCATTGAAAAAAAAAATGTTATCTTAAAAAATAAAAAATCTATGGTAACCAAATTTGGTAGGTAGGTTTACGATATAAGAAGTAAACTACACGCCAAAATTTAGATTTCTATGTTACAAGAAAAAAAAGTTATAATAAAATATTTTTTGCCAGATCATTTCTATGAAAATTCACTACCATAACGCACTTGCTGCGTCCAGGCTTTTTTAGTGAATTTTCGTAGAAAAAATTCACTAATGGGGAGATCCCGACTTTTGAATTTTGAAAAAATTTTTGCAAATGAGAGCGAACTAGGACCCCTAGAACCCATATCCGGGGTCAGTTTCAATTTTTATATGTTTATATATATATATATATATATATATATATATATATATATATATATATATATATATATATATATATATATATTATATATATATATATATATATATATATATATATATATATATATATATATATATATATATATATATATGTATCACACCGATAACTCAAAAAATAATGGGCCGATTTTGATAAAATTTGGCATGTACCTTTCTTTTGTTAATAGCTTGGATAAGTTCGTTAGTCAGGAAAATCGGACGAGGTTTTCCGGGAAAATTTTGAGTTTTCATTCGAAAAAAATTCATATCTCAAAAAGTAATAAGCCGATTTTAATAAAATTTAGCACATACCTTCCTTTTGTAAATGGATTTGACATGTTTGTTAGTCAGGAAAATCGGACGAGGTTTTCCGGGAAAATTTTGAGTTTTCATTCGAAAAAAATTCATATCTCAAAAAGTAATAAGCCGATTTAAATAAAATTTGACACATACCTTACTTTTGTAAATGGCTTTGACATGTTTGTTAGTCAAGAAAATTGGACGAGGTTTTCTGGGAAAATTTTGAGTTTTCATTTGAAAAAAATTCATATCTCAAAAAGTAATAAGCCGATTTTAATAAAATTTAGCATGTACCTTCCTTTTGTAAATGGCTTTGACAAGTTCGTTATTTAAAAAAATTGGACGAGGTTTTCTGGGAAAATTTTGAGTTTTCATTTGAAAAATTTTTTTATCTTAAAAAATATAAAATTTATGATAACCAAATTTGGTAGGTAGGTTTACGATATACAAAGTAAACTACACGCCAAAATTTAGATTTCTATGTTACAAGAAAAAAAAGTTATAATAAAATATTTTGTGCCAGATCATTTCTATGAAAATTCACTACCATAACGCACTTGCTGCGTCCAGACATTTTTTTAACTGTGATGTGAGTCAACGGAAATGTAACTCAGAGTAGTGGTTTCCTTTCTGTGGATCTAAAATTCTTAATTATCTCTATTTTTTTGACTAATACATCAAGAAAAGGTAATTTGTTATTCATTTCTATTGACTACTATATGACTATTTTCCTAGAGCATGGTGTCCTTATGTGGAGTAGTGATGTAGACACTCGTATTATTGTGAAACGGGGAATCATCCGATTCGAATATATAAATCCTCGGATTAATCCTCGATTCATGCGAGGATTCGGCCAATACTTGGAACTATCCTATGTTGGCAGGACACTGACTCCTCTAGATTTTGGGAGAAACACAAATAGGTACATGTTGCCTAAACTTTATCGCTTGCATTTAAAATATTTGTGTATATGCCCGCCAGTTCAGTTCCACCTGAAAGAATTTTTTTGAAAGCTAGTCAGGTTAGGTCAGGTCACTAATGTCCGTCGGAATCACCTCTTGCCAAAAAAATTGGACCAAATTATTTTCTTGAACAGCTGCCTATTTTTTTAAGAAGAATATTTTTTTGCTGGCAGATGTTTAAAGTCGAAATTTTTCTTTTGTTTTTTGTTATGTCTCTAATTAATAAGAGTGGAATTTTTCTTTACGTGATAGAAAAGGATTTTTTTCACGCCCGAGGGCGTACCACCCCTTACATCAAGGGGCCGGTGAAGTCCCAACGGACGTTTCCGGTTCTGGTGTATGAGTCGGTTTCCCTAATAAGCAAAAATGATGATGGCTCCTTTTTGTACAAAAGATTCCGGAGGTAAAATACCCCTCCATGCGGATCTCCGGGAGAGGGGTGTACAGGAGGCGCCAGCATCAAGATTTAACATTTCCTTCTCGAATATATGTGGCCTAAATTCTAACCTGAACTCCGTCCACCATTTCCTCTAAGCTAATAGGCCCCAACTCCTCTTCCTCACCGAAACCCAAATCAGCGCCAAAACAGCCACTAATCACCTTAATTTCCCGGGGTATGAGCTCCTTACTTCCTTTAGATTGCATGGAGGCGTGTGCGTGTACGTCCGCAGCAATCTACACTGCACCAGACTCCCCAAGTTAGAAGCTGGAAGAAAATGCATACTATGGATTAAACTCTCTCTCTTTCTCTCAGGGCTGCAACTAAATTCATCTGTTGCATTTACCGGTCACCTTCTGACAACAACTTTGTCCAGCTCTTCGACTACCTTTCTGAAAAAACCGACCATCTGATTTCTGAATATTCTTCCTCCGAGGTCACTATTCTTGGTGACTTCAATGACCATGATAAGGAATGGCTACGATCTTCAAAAACCGATCCACAAGGGAGAGCATCCGAGGCCTTTGCAGTCAGCAATTGTTTAGCCAATATGGTTCAGCAACCTACTTACTTTCCTCGCATCCCAACACACAGCTAAAATCCCTTGGATCTCCTTCTTACTACAAAACCTAAATGCTATGAGACATCAGTCACCGCCCCCCTTGGTTACTAAGACTACGACATGGTCACTGCTTCCTGCGCAATGCAACCCGAGGTCACACAATCAGCACACCCACGTCTACTACAACTTCGCGAACTGGAACAAAATGCGGGATTCCTTTTCCTCATTTCCATTGGCATCTGTCTGCTTCTCTCATCCTGACCCCTCTGATATTTCACAAAACGTCACCGACATTATCCAAGCTGGCATAGAATTATTTATTCCACGTACACAGAAGACCTCTTCAGCCACTCAAAAGCCCTGGTTCTCTAAATCTTGTGACAAGGTCAGACTTGAAAAGATCAAAGCTTACAAAACGCTTCTACACAATCCCAGTCAATAAAACCGTCAAGCATTTAACGACGCAAGAAACCGCTTTGTCCGCATTATTTCTGAGGCAAAAAACTCGTTTAATAACCACAACAAAAACAAAGTCCTCCCAAGCACCAACGGCAGCAAACCCTTCTGGACTCTTGCTAAACCTATTGGGAATAATTTCTGCAAGAGCACGTTCCCACCTCTTGTTTCAGGGGATGAAATTGTTTTTACCGCCCTGGGCAAGGCTGAACATTTTGCATCGTTGTTCGCCGACAATTATACTTTCAACCCACCTCCAAATGTTCAACCACCAACAGTTCCCAAGGTCGCGAATAAAATAACGGATATCGTTTTCAAAGCTAAAAAGGCACGAAATATGCTCTCTTCTCTTAATACCTCAAGCCTCTGGCCTTGACGAGATCCCTGCAGTTGTTCTCGAAAGTGCGCACCAGAGCGTGCTCATGTCCTGACTCGTCTGTTTCAGACATCTTACAATAGAGGCATATTCCCTGGTAACTGGAAAACTGCTCGAGTACAACCCGTCCCCAAGAAAAGATCCAAAGCGCTTCCTAGCAACTATAGGCCCATTTCTCTCCTTTCAGTCGTCACTAAAGTGATGGAAAAGTATATAAACACCGAATTACTAAAATTTCTTAAAAAACACAGTCTAATTCACGACAGGCAATATGGATTCCGTCAGCGCAGATCAACTGCCGACCTCCTTTCCTTTGTCACCCATTCTTGGAACAATTCTATGGAACTATACGGTGAATCTCAGATTGTCGTTCTAGACATATCCAAAGCATCCGACCAGGTCTGGCACGCAGCGCTGCTTAATAAACTTCCGGCTTATGGCCTACCACCAAAACTCTGTACCTGGACAGCAACATTTTGTCCAACCGGAGCATTTCTAATGTCGTGGATGGCCATTCCTTTAAACTGTATCCAATTAATGCAGGAGTCCCTCAAGGTTCAGCTTTAGCACATACTTTGTTTCTTCTCCAGATCAATGACCTCCTCTTTGGCACATCCAACCCAGTTCACAGTTACGCGGACGACAGCAACCTCCACTCAAATATACAATATTTTAAGCCTGTCTCTTTATCCCAGTTACATGAGGATCGCAGACTCATGGAGGGTTCTGTCTCTGTGGATCTCCAAAAAATATTAGACTGGAGAAGTAGAAATCTTGTACAATTCAATGACACCAAATCTCAGTCCTGCTTTCTTTCTCATAAGAGATAAACCAGCCCTAGACCCATCACAATGAATAACCAAGTTATTCAAAGTAATGAGTCCTTTTCACTTTTTGGCATTTCTGTAGATCGATATCACAATTGGCACCAACATGTCACATCAATTGCAGAAGCAGCTGCTAAGAAATTAAGTTTCCTCTTTTCACCAGCTAATATATATATATATATATATATATATATATATATATATATATATATATATATATATACCTTATATACTTCACAAATAAGGCCAACGTCGAATATTGCTCCCACATCTGGGGTGCCGCTGCCGCTGCCGCCTCTACACTCGCTATCCTGGACTCCTGTTCAACAGCACATGTTGAAATATTAAAAAAAAACTGCTTGGCAACTAGCATATAGGTAGCAGTTCGCTTAGTTTATTCATCCCTCTGATGACGCTAACTTTGTTAGCGAAACGATCGTTAGGTGTGAAAACTATATTGTGATAAATTGGGTTCTCCAAATTGTACTTATCAGTGCTCATCACATGTTCTAAATTTCACGCATTGTCGCTTAATAATTGGTGAAAACCATTTTTGGCTTGATCGATTGTGTGTTTGCACCTGTTTTTTGCTGATAGATAGGTGAATTTCGCTGCTCTGATTTTTGCGCCAAAGAATGTAGGCAGAATTTTAAGTAACTGTTGATTTTTAGCAAACTCTACTATACCAGTGGCTTTGACTTAAAATTGACTTGTTTTGATGAATTAGGGATGTAGTTTTCCATACCTTATAAGAATAATTTGAATAATGGATCTGCGCAATATGCGGGATTATTATTTCGAAAACGCACAAACGAAACAGAGAGTAAACATTCCTTAATTCATTTCATTCAGTGTATTTATAATGCTAAATTTGTCAAGTGTACATTTGTGAGAAATTATCTGTTTGTAGGGGGCGTGTTGCGGAGATGAGATAATGTTGCTGCGAGTAGGAACCTCTACTAGCTGTGCCAGACCTAGGCTAGGCCAGGGCAGGTCAATAAGTCCGTGACTTTTTGAATGAAACACAGGTTTTTTGATAAAAAAATCATTTTATTTCTCAACACAGTCTCCTCTGAGCTCTATACACTTCGTCCAACGTTTCTCCAATTTGTTTATCCCTTCCAAAAAATAAGATTTGTTGAGGTTCTCAAAATAGGTATTTGTTTGTGAGATGATTTCATCATTGGAGTCAAATCTCTTTCCGCCGAGCCATTTCTTTAAGTTTGGAAACAAGAAATAGTTACTCGGGGGTAAATCCGGAGAATAGGGCGGGTGAGGGAACAATTCGTAGCCCAATTTATACAATTTCGCCATGGACACTACACATGTGTGCACCCTTGCATTGTCTTGGTGAAAAATAACTTTTCTCTTGGCAAAATGCGGTCGTTCTTTCTTCAAATCTTTATTGAATCGGTCCAATAAGTTGGTATAATATTCGCCATTGATTGTTATTTCCTTTTGAAGGTAATCAATGTGGATTATACCGCGTGCATCCCAAAAAACGATCGCCATGGCTTTATTGGCTCACAAACCCACCTTGGACTTCTTCGGCACCGATTCGCAAGGAGAAACCCACTGTTTTTACTGCTGCTAGGTCTCTGGTGTGTTGCGGTGAATCCATGTTTCGTACACGGTTATGAAACGGCGCAAAAACTCGTCCCAATTGCAGTTCAACAACGCTAAACACTCCTTCGAAGTTGTTACACGATTGCTTTTGTGGTCGATTGTGAGGCGATTACGCGGCACCTATCTGTAACGATCGCAATTTTAACATTTATTTATATCACTCAGCAGCAGCAGGAGGCACGTCAATGGTATACTGTGTCAATGATAGTTGAGTCGATAGTGTATTGAATCAATGGTATCGACTTGCCTAACATTGACATGGAATTCGAAGGTAACCGGGGTAACCCTGGATGTTTAAAAAAAAAGAAAAGAGAATAAAGATTTTTTTGACAGGATTGGAAAAAAAGGCGATTTTTTTTTGCGATTGCATATAAGAGGCGTAGTTGTAATTGCGTTTGTGCTGACCACCAGTGGTTGGTTTTGCTGGTTCCTATTTGTTCCCAGTTGAGAAGATTCAGTTTTGTTTATGCTCTGGAAAAACCAGGAGCTGTATAAATGGTTTGAAATTTTTCTTTTGCTGACCTCTTGATGCCGTTTGGCTGACCAGCCAGCGAGTCACCTGCTGCCTGCCTGTGTTCTACCTGTCAACTGTTGCTGTTGAGTATAGCTGCATTTTTGATGGTAAATACTACAAAAATAAGGTAGTAAAACTTTCTAATTTATTTTATATACAAGCCAGTGCCTGGAAGATACGGGTGCGTTAAGACTATTTAAAGGTATTCTAAATTGATATAGACATTTTAAGTTACTAATTAAATCTATTTTTTTCTATAACCCCCACTGTAAAGGTCATTGCCTGCAAGGTCTTAAATAAGTGTATGTATAATTTCTATAATGTTTATATAAAATATAAGACGTTAATTTTTTTATTACATTTTTATTTGCTTCAATTATTTTATTAAGTAAAAGTACCTCTTTCTCGTTCATGTACAGTTTTAAGGAACGTGGTGGCATCCCAACATATCTTGGAGAATAATTAAATAAAACATTGTACTGGGTAATTTGGTATTCAATAATTTGATGAATACCGATAAACCCTGACTCCGATATATAAACGGAGGAACGGTGCACATCTTGCTGATAGCTATCTCATACCAAAGCGATCATTCCCAATCGAAACCACTGAGCTATGTGATATGCCTATGGCTTCCACAATTTCCCGCACTTTCAATCCACGATCGGCCAACACCATATCGTGAATTTTTTCAATTGTTTCGGGTGTAGCGACCTCAACTGGGCGCCCAGAATATTCGGCGCCATTTGTGCTTGTACGGCCGCACCGAAATTCAGTAAACCACTTTTTACCATGGAAACTGATGTTGCAGTGTCCTCGTAGTATTTTTTAAGCTTAGCCCTGGTTTGAGTGATGTTTTTTTCCGCAAAAAATAATGTTTGATGAGCACACGAAATAAACTTTTTTTCCATTGTCGTTATAACTCAAGGGGTTGTCTGCTTTCAATAGCTATCTTCCGGAGGCAAAATACCCCTCCATTCGGATCTCCGGGAGAGGGGTGTACAGGGGGCGCCAACATCAAGATTTAACATATTCTTTTCGAATATATGTGGCCTAAATTCTAACCTGAACTCCGTCCACCATTTCCTCCAGGCTAACAGGCCCTAACTTCTCTTCCTCACCGAAATCTAAATCAGTGCCAAAACAGCCACTAATCACCTTAATTTCCCGGGGTATGAGCTCCCTACTTCCTTTAGATTGCATGGAGGCGTGTGCGCATACGTCCGTAGCAATCTACCCTGCACCAGACTCCCCAATTTAGAAACTGGAAGAGAAGACATACTATGGATAAAACCCTCTCTCAGGGCTGAAACTAAATTCATCTGTTGCATTTACCGGTCACCTTCTGACAACAACTTTGTACAGATCTTTGACTACCTTTTTGAAAAAACCGACTCTCTGATTTCTGAATATCCTTCCTCCGAGGTCACTATTCTTGGTGACTTCAATGTCCATAATAAGGAATGGCTAGGATCTTCAAAAACCGATCCACAAGGGAGAGCAGCGGAGGCCTTTGCAGTCAGCAATTCTTTAGCCAATATGGTTCAGCAACCTACTTACTTTCCTCGTATCCCAACACACAGCTCATATCCCTTGGATCTCCTTCTTACTACACAACCTGAATGCTATAAGATATCAGTCACCGCCCCCCTTGGGCGCTCAGACCACGGCATGGTCACTGCTTCCTGCGCAATGCAACTCGAGGTCACACAGTCATCACACCCAACGATAGGCACTACAACTCCGCAAACTGGGACGAAATGCGAGATTACTTTTCCTCATTTCCATGGGCGTCTGTCTGCTTCTCTCATCCTGACCCCTCTGATATCTCACAAAACGTCACCGAAATTATCCAAGCTGGCATGGAATTATTTATCCCACGTACACAGAAAACCTCTTCAGCCACTCAAAAGCCCTGGTTCTCTAAATCCTGTGACAAGGTCAGACTTGAAAAGGTCAAAGCTCACAAAACGCTTCTACACAATCCCAGTCAAGAAAATCGTCAAGCATTTAACTACGCAAGAAACCGCTATGTCCGCATTCTTTCTGAGGCAAAAAACTCGTTTAATAACCACATCAAAAACAAAATCCTATTAAGCTCCAACGGCGGCAAACCCTTCTGGACTCTTGCTAAATCTATTGGGAATAATTTCTGCAAAAGCACGTTCCCACCTCTTGTCTCAGGGGATGAAATTGTTTCTACCGTCCTGGGCAAGGCTGAACTTTTTACTTCGTTGTTCGCCGGCAATTCTACTCTCAACCCACCTCCAAATGTTCGACCACCAACAGTCCCCAATGTCGCGCATAAAATGACGGATATCATTTTCAAAACTAAAAAGGTACAAAAGATGCTCTCTTCACTTAATACCAGGAAAGCCTCTGGCCTTGACGAGATCCCAGCAATTGTTCTCAAAAAATGCGCACCAGAGCTTGCTCCTGTCCTGACTCGTCTGTTTCAGGTATCTTATAATAAAGGCATATTCCCTAATAACTGGAAAACTGCTCGAGTACAACCCATCCCCAAGAAAGGATCCAAAGCGCTTCCCAGCAACTACAGGTCCATTTCTCTCTTTTCAGTCGTCTCTAAAGTGATGGAAAAGTATATAAACACCGAATTACTAAAATTTCTTGAAAAACACAGTCTAATCCACGACAGGCAGTATGGATTTCGTCAGCGCAGATCGACTGCCGACCTCCTTTCCTTTGTCACCCATTCTTGGAACAAGTCTATGGAATAACACGGTGAATCCCAGATTGTTGCTCTAGACATATCCAAAGCATTCGACCCGGTCTGGCCGACGATAGGCATGGATGCAAAATGATGAAAATGTTTTGTATCCTCCTACTATGTCGAAAATCATAACTACTGGACAATTGATAGTCCCTTTATTAATCTTATTTTTAAAGGGGTAGACATTGATCCAATCCAATACATAGAAGGTGGTAGTGGAATTTTCCTTTATGTAATAGTAAAGGATTTTTTCACGCCCGAGGAGGTACCACCCCATACATCAAGGGGCCAATGAAGTCCCAACGGACGTTTCCGGTTCTGGTGTATGAGTCGGTTTCCCTTATAAGCAAAAATGATGATGGCTCCTCCATGTATAAAATATTCCGGAGGCAAAATACCCCTCCATTCGGATCTCCGGGAGAGGGGTGTACAGGGGGCGCCAACATCAAGATTTAACATATCCTTTTCGAATATATGTGGCCTAAATTCTAACCTGAACTCCGTCCACCATTTCCTCCAGGCTAACAGGCCCCAACTCCTCTTTCTCACCGAAACCCAAATCAGTGCCAAAACAGCCACTAATCACCTTAATTTCCCGGGGTATGAGCTCCTTACTGCCTTTAGATTGCATGGAGGCGTGTGCGCATACGTCCGTAGCAATCTACCCTGCACCAGACTTCCCAATTTAGAAGCTGGAAGAAAATACATACTATGGATAAAACTCTCTCTCAGGGCTGCAACTAAATTCATCTGTTGCATTTACCGGTCACCTTCTGACAACAACTTTGTCCAGCTCTTTGACTACCTTTCTGAAAAAACCGACTATCTGATTTCTGAATATCCTTCCTCCGAGGTCACTATTCTTGGCGACTTCAATGTACATAATAAGGAGTGGCTAGGATCTTCAAAAACCGATCCACAAGGGAGAGCAGCGGAGGCCTTTGCAGTCAGCAATTCTTTGGCCAATATGGTTCAGCAACCTACTTACTTTCCTCGTATCCCAACACACAGCTCAAATCCCTTGGATCTCCTTCTTACTACAAATCCTGAATGCTATAAGATATCAGTCACCGCCCCCCTTGGTCGCTCAGACCACGGCATGGTCACTGCTTCCTGTGCAATGCAACCCGAGGTCACACAGTCATCACACCCACGTATCGTTTGGCACTACAACTCCGCAAACTGGGACGAAATGCGGGATTACTTTTCCTCATTTCCATGGGCGTCTGTCTGCTTCTTTCATCCCGACCCCTCTGATATCTCACAAAACGTCACCGAAATTATCCAAGCTGGCATGGAATTATTTATTCCACGTACACAGAAAACCTCTTCAGCCACTCAAAAGCCCTGGTTCTCTAAATCCTGTGACAAGGCCAGACTTGAAAAGGTCAAAGCTCACAAAACGCTTCTACACAATCCCAGTCAAGAAAATCGTCAAGCATTCAACGACGCAAGAAACCGCTATGTCCGCATTCTTTCTGAGGCAAAAAACTCGTTTAATAACCACATCAAAAACAAAGTCCTCTCAAGCTCCAACGGCGGCAAACCCTTCTGGACTCTTGCTAAGTCTATTGGGAATAATTTCTGCAAGAGCACGTTCCCACCTCTTGTCTCAGGTGATGAAATTGTTTCTACCGCCCTGGGCAAGGCTGAACTTTTTGCTTCGTTGTTCGCCGGAAATTCTACTCTCAACCCACCTCCAAATGTTCAACCACCAACAGTCCCCAATGTCGCGCATAAAATGACTGATATCATTTTCAAAACTAAAAAGGTACGAAAGATGCTCTCTTCTCTTAATACCAGGAACGCCTCTGGCCTTGACGAGATCCCAGCAATTGTTCTCAAAAAATGCGCACCAGAACTTGCTCCTGTCCTGACTCGTCTGTTTCAGATATCTTACAATAAAGGCATATTCCCTAGTAACTGGAAAACTGCTCGAGTACAACTCATCCCCAAGAAAGGATCCAAAGCGCTTCCTAGCAACTACAGGCCTATTTCTCTCCTTTCAGTCATCTCTAAAGTGATGGAAAAGTATATAAACACCGAACTACTAAAATTCCTTGAAAAACACAGTTTAATCCACGACAGGCAGTATGGATTCCGTCAGCGCAGATCGACTGCCGACCTCCTTTCCTTTGTCACCCATTCTTGGAACAAGTCTATGGAACAACACGGTGAATCCCAGATTGTTGCTCTAGACATATCCAAAGCATTCGACCAGGTCTGGCACGCAGCGCTGCTTAATAAACTTCCGGCCTATGGCCTACCACCAAAACTTTGTACCTGGACAGCAAATTTCCTCTCCAACAGGAGCATATCTGTTGTTGTGGATGGCCATTCCTCTAAACTGTATCCAATTAATGCAGGAGTTCCTCAAGGTTCAGCTTTAGCCCCTACTTTGTTTCTTCTCCACATCAATGACCTCCTCTCTAGCACATCCAACCCAGTTCACAGTTACGCGGACGACAGCACCCTCCACTCAAACATACAATATTCTAAGCCTGTCTCTTTAGCCCAATTAGATGAGGATCGCAGACTCATGGAGGGTTCTGTCTCCGTAGACCTCCAAAAAATATTAGACTGGGGAAGTAGAAATCTTGTACAATTCAACCCCACCAAAACTAAGTCTTGCTTTCTTTCTCACAAGAGGTACAGCAGCCCTAGACCCATCACAATGAACAACCAAGTTATTCAAAGTAATGAGTCCTTTTCTCTTGTTGGCATTTCTGTGGATCGAAATCTTAATTGGCACCAACATGTTACCTCAATTGCAGAAGCGGCTGCTAAGAAATTGGGTTTCCTCTTCCGGGCTCGCAAATACTTTTCACCAACTAATCTCTATACCTTATACACTTCACAAATAAGGCCAAACCTCGAATACTGCTCCTACATCTGGGGTGCAGCTGCCGCTTCTACACTCGCTATCCTGGACTCCATTCAAAAGAGAGCTATACGTCTCATCGGTGACCCTACCCTCACCCAAAGGCTTCCATCTCTTGCCCACCGACGTGCTGTTAGTGACCTCTCTCTCTTTTATAGATATCTGCACGGGCACTGCTCAGAGGAGCTTTCCTCCATAATTCCCCCACCTGCTACCCCCAGTAGATCTACCAGGGGAACAGAGCCAATGCACCCTTTTAATGTCCAGGTCACCAGACATAGAACATCTTGTTATGCCCGCTCTTTTGTCCCGAGGACTTCCAAGTTGTGGAATTCCTTGCCGGCACATGTTTTTCCTTCCCCTCCGAACCTCCAAACCTTCAAGTCCAGAATTAACAAGCTGCCTCTTTCCTCCTTGTCAATACCCACGGTACGATAGTATTTAGGCTGTAAGCCCTCGTGGTGTGTTGTTGACAGAAAAAAAAAAAAAAAAAAAAAACGCAGCGCTGCTTAATAAACTTCTGGCCTATGGCCTACCACCAAAACTTTGTACCTGGACAGCAAATTTCCTCTCCAACAGGAGCATATCTGTTGTTGTGGATGGCCATTCCTCTAAACTGTATCCAATTAATGCAGGAGTTCCTCAAGGTTCAGCTTTAGCCCCTACTTTGTTTCTTCTCCACATCAATGACCTCCTCTCGAGCACATTCAACCCAGTTCACAGCTACGCGGACGACAGCACCCTCCATTCAAATATACAATATTCTAAGCCTGTCTCTTTAGCCCAATTAGATGAGGATCGCAGACTCATGGAGGGTTCTGTCTCCGTGGATCTCCAAAAAATATTAGACTGGGGAAGTAGAAATCTTGTACAATTCAACCCCACCAAAACTAAGTCTGGCTTTCTTTCCCACAAGAGATACACCAGCACTAGACCTATCACAATGAACAACCAAGTTATTCAAAGTAATGGGTCCTTTTCTCTTGTTGGCATTTCTGTGGATCGAAATCTTAATTGGCACCAACATGTCACATCAATTGCAGAAGCGGCTGCTAAGAAATTAGGTTTCCTCTTCCGGGCTCGCAAATACTTTTCACCAGCTAACCTCTATACCTTATATACCTCACAAATAAAGCCAAACCTCGAATACTGCTCCCACATCTGGGGTGCCGCTGCCGCTTGTACACTCGCTATCCTTGACTCCATTCAAAAGAGAGCTATACGTCTCATCGGTGACCCTACCCTCACCCAAAGGCTGCCATCCCTTGCCCACCGACGTGCCGTTGGTGACCTCTGTCTCTGTTTTATAGATATCTGCACGGTCACTGCTCAGAAGAGCTTTCCTCCATAGTTCCCCCACCTGCTGCCCCCAACAGATCCACCAGGGGAACAGAGCGAATGCACCCTTTTACTGTCCAGGTCACCAGACATAGAACATCTTGTTATGCCCGCTCTTTTGTCCCAAAGACTTCCAAGTTGTGGAATTCCTTGCCGGCACATGTTTTTCCTTCTCCTTCGAATCTCCAAACCTTCAAGTCCAGAATTAACAAGCTGCCTCTTTCCTCCTTGTTAACACCCACGGTACGATAGTATTTAGGCTGTAAGCCCTTGTGGTATGTTGTTGAAATTAAAAAAAATAAAAAATCTGACACAAACTAAATGACGCAGCTTGTTCAGAATTTGACAGGAGTCAACTGACAGATGCTTGTTGACAGGAGTAGTGTTGCCCTTCCTGTGAAGAGACGGGACATTCAAAAAGTCACGAACTTATTGACCCGCCTTCGTATTTGCAATTTAACACAACGACGAGTAAATAAAAAAAGCGGTAAACTATCAGCTTTTTCATCTGATACAGGTGATTTCGGGAGAAAGACACATAAAATAAAGAAGTCTGGACGCATCAAGTGCGTTATGGAAGTGAATTTTCATAAAAATGTTTTTAATTACAAATATATCGCTCTAATGCAAGCAGGCATTAATCTGGTTACCTGTATAGCCTGTATAGTAGAAAAAATGTACCATATTTTATCAAAATAACTTATTGTTGAAAATGTAAAAAAAAAAATCCGAAAAGAAACTTAAAATGTTTCCGAGAAAACTGGTTTCCTAGCCAGCTCTTTATAATACAAACACGCTTACGAAACTCGGTTAATTTTACTTTGTTATTTCCGGAGACATGATTTTTTCCGAAAGGAAACACAACATTTTCCGGGAAAACCAGTCCCGATTTTCCTGGCTAACAAACTTATCCAAGCCACTTGCAAAAGGAAGATATAGGGTGGCGCATTGAAAACGAAACAGATCGATTTGGGTCCAGAGAATTTTTTTTAAGAAACGCGTCAATTTTAATATTGCGGGGGACATGTTTTGACATAAAACTCAACTTTGTCATATCAACCCCTTAAGGGTGGTGATAACAACCGTTATATTTTAAATAGGGAACATGGGTCGAGTGTTACATTATTTGAAAGCTCTTTCTTTTCTGAATTAAGCACATAATTTTTTTGTAAGTTTTATTAACTCGTTTAAAAATCACTCACAGTTGGAGTTGCAAGAACGCATTTCATTCATTCATATAAGAAATACACTAATTAGTCAATTTTTCGTTAAAAAACTAAAAAACAAAACCAAACGTTCAAAAATGTTTATTCACTTAAGTGTGTTCAAATTGTTGACCACCAGCTTCCATACAAAAGTACAAATTTTGTTTAAAACGAGCTCTGACATTCTGGAGCATTTGTGGAGTTATTAGACGGCATTCTTCAACAATACGTTGTAGTAATTCTTCCAGAGACTCCGGTTCTGTTGCGTAAATTCTACTCTTTAAATGGCCCCATAGAAATAAGTCTAAAGGAGTTGAATCCGGTGATCTAGGGGGCTACTCAATAGCACCTCTACGCCCAATCTATTGTCCTGGAAACTCTCTGTTCAAAAACTCCCTAATACGTTGTGACAAATGCGGAAGAGCTCCATCTTGTTGAAACACTAATTGATTTTCTTGATAGCGATCATCATTTTGAACAATGTCAATTAGTACAGGGTAAACGATATCTTCTAGTAACTCCAAATACGTTTCGCCACTCAAATTGCCATTAAGAAAAATTGGTCCAATTAAACGGTCTCCAAAAATGCCAGTCCAGACATTCAATTTCTGTGGAGTTTGAGTGTGGACTTCGTGAAAATTTCTTGGATTATTATCTGCCCAATAACTACAATTATGACGATTAACTGTAAAACAGATCTTAAACAGAAAGTTTCCATTATCAGCTATTCGTGCAGCCATAACTTCACAAAACTCCAGCCGCCGATCAAAATAATCTTTATTCAGTTGTTGTAGAAGATGAGATTTATACGGGTGAAATTTATGATGCTCCAATATTCGCTTAATAGTTCTCCTTTTGATGTTTGAAACAGTGGCTAATTTTCTCGTGCTCAATGTTGGGTCTGCAGCAATTTGCCCTAAAACTTCAATCTCAGTAGTCTCATTTCTAACCGGAAATTCACGTTCACGATCCAGTTTTTTGTTGGCTACTGAACCACATTGTCGAAACTTTGCAACTAACTCCAAAATATATTCTCGTTAACATGTCTGTTCGGATGTCGTTCATTAAACAAATTTGCGGTACGGTTGTCACAGTCATCGTTTTTTAAAAAAAGAGTCATTATTTCAACTGTTTCTTCTACAGAGTACACCATTGTCAAATTAATTTCTGGTAGTACTATCAAGTATGAAACCGACAGATAAACTGAAATAATAAACCGCATTTTTCTCATTCCGATAAGAAATGTTCTGTTCAATTTTTTGTTTACAAACCAACAAAACATTGACTATCAGCACATTTCTTATCGGAATGAGTGAAATGCGTTTTTGCATCTTCAACTGTGAATAATTTTTAAACGAGTTGATAAAACTTCCAAAATAATTAGTGTGCTGAATTCAAAAAAGAAAGAGCTTTCAAATGATGTAACACTCGACCCATGTTCCCTATTTAAAAGGTTTGTTATCACCACCCTTAAGGGGTTGATGTGACAAAGTTGAGTTTTATGTCAAAACACGTCCCCCTCAATATTAAAATTGACGTGTTTCAGCGTTTCTTAAAAAAAATATTTTCTAGACGCAAATCGGTCTCTTCGTTTTCAATGCGCTATATATATATATATATATATATATATATATATATATATATATATATATATATATATATATATATATATATATATATATATATATATATATATATATATATATATATATATATGAGTGAAATTGTGGTGAAGATTTGAGCGCTAATGTGTTAAATGTTTACTCCGATATCTAAGTCAAATTGACCGAATCGAGTAAAGAAAAAGTGCAAGAAACAGTTAGATAGTGAGAATATTGGCAGGAGATCTTAGGTAATTGAGAAGATAAATAAATACCACAGCCACCGTGAGTAAATTGAATTTAAAGTACTGTTTAAAGGTTAGGGGCATTGGAGCATAAGGTTCAAAGTTGAGTGCAGTGTCTTTATTGATAAGCTGAAAGAATACAACCGATATTATAATTCAGCCGCCGACGACGTCTGGATAGGCAACACGTTAAACAGCAAAGTGTAAGGAGAGTTGTATAAGATGGGTGACAGTGAAGACTATTCTGCTGATGAGGGAAAACGCAAGGCTTTTCCAATATCTGATATTTTCCAAAGAAGTAAGAAAATGGCACGAACACCAGAAAAAAATATGAAAAGCGAGAGTAATAAGTTGGATATAATGTTAAACATGCTAACGGATTTAACAGAGAAGATAACCAAAATAGAAGACAAACAAGATAAAATTATAGCTGAGATGAAAGTGATTAAAGAAGAAAATAAAAACATGAAAATGGAAAATGATCAATTATAAGAAAAGAGGTAAAGGATATTAAAAAGAAATTAAATATTCTAGAAGAGGAGAAGAAAAGAAAGAATATAGTTATACAGGGGCTAAAAATGAACACAAACGATGCAAAAAGTTTAAAAGAGAACATGGGTATTTTTTTGAAACAGAATTTAGAAGTAAATGTTGAAATAAAACAAGCTAGGAGACTCAGTGAAAAGGTTTGTCTTGTTGAACTTTATAAAATAGAGGAGAAAATAGAAATTATGAGAAATAAATATAAATTAAAAAATTACAAGAATGAGATTGTGTATATAAATGATGATATGTCGAGGGAAGAGAGAAAAATTCAAAACGAATTGAGAAACGTAGCAAAAGATGAAAGAGCCAAAGGTAGAACTGTCAAGATTGGGTTTAAGAAGTTAATAGTCGAGGGACAGCTTTGGAAATGGGATGAAGAAAATGGCCTGGTTAAACAGGTAGAATATAATAGTGGTACGCATGAGACAAAAAATTAGGCAAGAATGAGTGGAAAAAGGGAACTGAACAGGCGAAGAAAAGGGCTACGTATACGGAAAAAGATGTTGGCATGTCAATAAGGGCTAGGGAGTTGTATAGGGACACGAGAGGAGCAAACGCAAATACCAATAAAGATAAAGAACACAGTAACCAAACAGGGAAATACCAGGTGAAACCGAAAACCGAGTATCTAAATCTGGGTACGTGGAACGTAAGGGGTTTGTATGAAGAGGGTGCTTTGAATAATCTAATTATGGAGGTCAATAAATATAGTATGCAAGTAGTGGCGTTACAGGAAACACACTTGAAAGGAAATGATATACAAAGGGTTGGAAACTATATCCTATTTACAAGTGGTAGTGATATGAGAAGGTATGGAGTCGCATTCTTAATAAGCGAAAAGCTACAAGATAAAGTTAAATGTTTCAAACCAAAGTCAGACAGACTATGTTCCATAAGAATTAAGGCAGAAGATAAGATGATTAGTATTGTAAATATGCATGCTCCAACAGAAGAAAAAGAAGAAGAAGTGAAAGATCAGTACTACGAAGAGCTGGAAAAAACGCTAGAAGATATACCAAAAAATGACGTGATAATTTTGATGGGAGACGCAAATGCAAAGATAGGCAATGAAGACATATATAAGTCAATAACAGGAGGTGAAAGTAAACATACGGCGAGTAATGACAATGGAGTAAGGTTGATATCTTTAGCAATAGAACAGAATATGAAAATAATGAGTACACACTTTAGAAGAAGAGATATACATAAGGGAACATGGACGATACCGGGACAAAATAAAACAAATCAAATAGATCACTTGTTAATAAAGGAAGAACATGCTTGGCTAATCACCAATGTGAAAACACGTAGGGGTGCGGAAGCTGATTCAGATCACTTCTTGGTAAAGGCTGTTTTAAGATTCCCAGATACGATTAAACAGACACAAAAAAGGAGGGCAGAAACTAGATACAATGTTAATGATCTACGAAAAGAAGAAATAGCCCTCAACTACAAGAAAAGAATAGACAAAGCTTATAGTAGTGATATGTTCCTGAATACAGACGGCATTGAAGAAAAATGGGAAAAGATAGAAAAGACGGTGACTGAGGCAACGAAAGCAACCCTGGAAAAGAGACGAAAACAAATAAAAAAGTACTGGATGAATGAAGAATGTAAAGCCGCACTAAAAAAAAGAGCAGTATTAAGACATCAAATGCTTCAGGCGCAAACGGAGGAAAACCTAGAAAAATATAACGAACAAAGAAAGAGAACAAAAAATATGTGTAGAACCCAGAAACGAAAATTTCTGGAAGACAAAATAAAAAATATTGAATATAAATATCAAAAAAATGAAATACGTAACTTCTACAAAGACGTGAAAGATATAAAAAGAGGCCACCAAAGCAGAGCAGTGTTCTTTAAGGATAAGGAAGGCAATTTGCTTGGAAACGATAAAGACATATGCAGAAGATGGAAAGAACATTTCGAAGAACTGCATAATGATGGAGATGAAGAAGAACTGAAAGAGTGTCATCAAGAGTTTTATGAAGAGGAAGAAGTTACAGAAGATCCAACGAAGCAAGAAATAGAAGAAATTATACAAACAATGAAAAACAACAAGAGTCCAGGTGAAAATGGCATTATGGCCGAAAATTTTAAATACGGAGGGACTGCTTTGGTTGCCATGATGTATGAGCTAATAAAAGAAATTTGGAAAACAAAAGAAATGCCAAAAAAATGGAATAAGACCATCATGGTAACTTTATTTAAGAAAGGAGATATAACAGAATGCACCAACTATAGGGGGATAGCGTTACCAGATGTGGCCTACAAAATTTTAGCAACACTAATAAAGAAACGGCTAGAAAAATATATAGAGCCTTTGCTAGGGGAATATCAGGCTGGTTTTCGGAAGGGTAGGTCGACAGTTGACCAGATATGTCTGCTAAAGCAGGTTTTGACAGGCTGTTACGAGTACGAGATTCCAGTACACATGATCTTTGTCGACTTTAAGACCGCCTACGATTCAGTGAAAAGAAGTAAAGTAGTTGATATACTTAGAGAGTTCAGAGTACCCGAGTATATTGTGAAACTGGTAATAATGACACTATGTAACACCACGTGCGCAGTAAGGGTAAACGGAAATCTGACAGAAGAGTTTGATGTGAGAAGAGGAGTGAGGCAGGGAGATCCGCTGTCAACGTTACTATTCAATATAGTTCTGGAGAAAGTGATAAGAGAGAGTGGTATAAACAGAACTGGGAGCTTGTTTGACAGGAGTCATCAGTGCCTTGCTTATGCGGATGATATATTGTTACTGGCCAGAAATAGAAAAGAGCTGGAAAGTATCACTAGAAGTTTGGTGGAAGTAGCAGACAGTGTGGGACTTCAAATAAATAAGGACAAGAGCAAGTATATGGCAATTAAAAAGACTAAAGTGACTAATAGTGAACCTTTTACAGTGAAATTGCGAGGGGAGAGAGTCATAGAGTTCGAAGAGGTTAATAATTACATGTACTTAGGTGTATTAGTAGACAATAGATGTGATGAGGAGGTAGAAATTAACCTAAGGATAGCAAAAGCCAACAGATGTGCGGGAGGGCTTAACAGCTTCCTTAGATCAAAGAACATCTCGCGTGCTGCGAAACTCAGAGTATATAGGACTGTGATAAGACCAACCTTGGCATATGGTTGTGAAGCATGGACAATGAACCGAAGACTGGAGGACAGAATAGCGATATGGGAGAGAAAGGTACTACGCAGAATCTTCGGAGGCAAGAAAGTAGATGGCATGTGGGAAAGACGTCCAAATGTGGAAGTGTATGAAATGTATGGAGAACCGCCGGTGTCTCAACTGGTTAAGGCACGCAGACTACAGTGGCTGGGACATATAGAACGAATGGGTGTGGAGAGAATGGTGAAGAAGTGTGTCTGGTCAAATCCAGAGGGTAGAAGGAAGAGGGGAAGACCAAGAAAAAGATGGCTTGATGCAGCACAACAAGACTTGCTAGAAAAAGGAGTCCAAAACTGGAAGACGATTGCACTGGATAGGAAGCAATGGAAATGTATTACCAAGCTATGGGCCTAAATGGCCTGTGAATGCTTCATATATATATATATATATATATATATATATGTATATAAACATATAAAAATTGAAACTGGCTCCGGATATGTGTTCTAGTGGGTCTAATTAGCGCTCATTTGAAGAATTTTTTAAATTCAAAAGTCGGGATCTCCTCATTAGTGAATTTTTTAAAGAAAATTCACTAAAAGGCTTAACATCATTGGAACGTTGTTATTTGTTAGATTAATGATTTTACCTTACATATTACCGAAGTTGGCCTCGTATTTGTACTTTTACCAAATTTTAATATTTGCTTGCTCTGGAGATCAAACATAATTCAAGCTGAAACGTATGTACAGAGCTGGAGCAAAACATATAAATGGAAATTTTATGGGGAGAAATATTGGAATCCTCAACCGATGAAATCTGAATTATGCTGTAACGAATGTTGGGAATTTTTTGTCTGCGCACATGAGTAATAGGTTTCAGCGATATGGCGTTTTGAACACAGATGTAACCTGGGTTTTGTATATTATTTGGTATTTGTATGTTGTGAATATACAATTTCATTACTAATAGCTCTAGACTCAGAGTTTTCCTGCTTCTCTTCACCAAGTATCGAGTCTTATTTTACCTAAAATATTTTTTCCTCCAGTCAGCTGCATGTCCTTCTGTAAATACTTTCCATGACAAATTAAACTGCTTCCCGTTTTAGTGAATTTTTATTAAAAAAAATTCACTAATAGAGAGGTATCGATGGTGAGACTTTGCAAACATTTTTTCAAATGAGCGCGAACTAGGACCCCTAGAACCCATATCCGGGGTCATTTTCAATTTTTATATGTTTATATATATATATATATATATATATATATATATATATATATATATATATATATATATATATATATATATATATATATATATATATATATATATATATATATATTACACACAGACTTGGAGACTACTCCTCTGGCTTCACTGTTGTGATCTTAAATAAGTTGGACAGACAAAAATATTTATTGGAATTAGAATCCGAGAACATTCGGACACATAAGATACGCTACCACAGATAGATCTTCCGTCGTCCTACATATTTGAGATAATAATCACCACGTTAATGAGGAGAATCTAAAATTAATAAAAAATGTTAGAAAACCAGGACAGCTAATAGCCTTCGAATATATAAATATCTATATCTATATATATATATATATATATATATATATATATATATATATATATATATATATATATATATATATATATATATATATATATAACCGATAACTAAAAAATAATTAACCGATTTTGATGAAACTCGACAAGTGCCTTTATTTTATTAATAGCTTAGACGAGTTCGTTAGTCGGGACTATCGGACAAGGTTTTCCCGAACAATTGTGCGTTTTATTTCGAAAAAAAAATTTTTCTCCAACAATTACAAAGCTGTACTAACGAAATTTTGTGGATATATTGCCTTGGGTAAGACGTTATGGCGTACCAAAATTCAACTTTTTACGTTTATAGAAAATTGAGTTATTCAAATTTTGAATTTTTTTTTGAAAAAAAAAAATTTCTTCGAAAATCAGAACGCTTCTTTAACGAAATTTGGTCAATATATTTCCTTGGGAAAGGTCTACCTAACTACCAAAATTCAACTTCTAATTTTATAGAAAGTTGAGTTATTTAAATTTGAAGCATTTAATAAAAATTCACTAACATAACGCATCTGCTGCGTCCCGAACTTTTCTAAATGTTCTCGAAGATAAAATGGCAGCAAATTTTTATAAACAATGTTTTATAATACACAAAAAACAAGGATTAGTTAAGCTTATTTAAAATAGGCGGTGAATAGAAAGTCTGAACTAATCAAAAAAGTCTGGACGTAGCAAGTGCCTTATGGTAGTGAATTCTCATAAAAATGTTTTTAAAGGCAAACCTGTCTTTTTAAATAAAAATCTTGGAATTTGGTATAACCTATATATAGTAGAAACAAAGTACAACAATTTTCTGAAAATGCACTGAAATTGTTACCGAAAAAAGTGTTTTTTTATTTTATTTCAACAACACACCACGAGGGCTTACAGCCTAAATACTATCCTACCCTGGGTGTCGACAAGGAGAAAAGAGGCAACTTGTTACTTCTGGATTAAAGAGCGGGCATAAAAAGATGTTCTATGTCTGGTGACATGGACAGTAAAAGGGTGCATTCGCTCTGTTCCCCTGGTAGATCTGTTGGGGGCAGCAGGTGGAGGAACTATGGAAGAAAGCTTTTCTGAGCAATGCCCGTGCAGATATCTAAAAAAGAAAGAGAGGTCACCAACGGCACGTCGATGGGCAAGGAATGGTAGCCTTTGAGTGAGGGTATGGTCACCGATGAGACGTATAGCTCTCTTTTGAATGGAGTCCAGGATAGCGAGTGTAAAATCGGCAGGGGCACCGCAGATGTGGGAGCAGTATTCGAGGTTTGGTCTGATTTGTGAAGTATATAAGGTCTAGAGATTAGCTGCTGAAAAGAATATGCGAGCCCGGAAGGGGAAACCTAATTTCTTAGCAGCAGCTTCTGCAATTGATGTGACACGTTGGTGTTTCGATCCACAGAAATGCCAACAAGTGAAAATAACTAGTATGAATAACTTGGTTGTTCATTGTATTGGGTCTAGGACTGGTGTATCTCTTATGAGATAGAAAGCAAGACTGAGATTTGGTGGAGTTGAATTGTACAAGATTTATACTTCTCCAGTCTAATATTTTTTGGAGATCCAAAGAGACAGAACCCTCCATGAGTCTCCGATCCTCATCTAATTGGGCTAAAGAGATAGGGTTAGAATACTGTTGGTTGGATGTGCTAGAGAGGAGGTAATTGATGTGGAGAAGAAACAAAGTAGGGGCTAAAGCTGAACCTTGAAGGACTCCTGCATTAATTGGATACAGTTTAGAGGAATTACCATCTACGAAAACAGAAATGCTCCGGTTGGAGATTTGCTGTCCAGCTACAGAGTTTTGGTGGTAGGCCATAGGCCGGAGGTTTATTAAGCAGCGCTGCGTGCCAGACCTGGTCGAATGCTTTGGATATGTCAAGAGCGACAATCTGGGATTCACCGTGTAGTTTCATAGACTTGTTCCAAGAATGGGTGACAAAGGAAAGGAGGTCGGCAGTTGATCTGCGCAGACGCAATCCATACTGCCTTCCGTGGATTAGACTGTGTTTTTCAAGAAATTTTAGTAATTCGGTGTTTATATACTTTTCCATCACTTTCGAGATAACTGAAAGGAGAGAAATAGGTCTGTAGTTGCTAGAAAGCGCTTTGGATCCTTTCTTGGGGACGGGTTGTACTCGAGCAGTTTTCCAGTTACTGGGGAATATGCCTCTATTGTAAGATGTCTGAAACAGACGAGTCAGGACAGGAGCAAGTTCTGGTGCGCATTTTTTGAGAACAATTCCTGGGATCTCGTCAAGGCCAGAGGCTTTCCTGGTATTAGGAGAAGAGAGCATCTTTCGTAGCTTTTTAGTTTTAAAAATGATATCCGTCACTTTATGCGCGAAATTGGCGACTGATGGCGGTTGAATATTTGAAGGTGTGTTGAAGGTAGAATTGCCGGCAAAAAACGAGGCAAAAAGTTCAGCCTTGCCCAAGGCGGTAGAAACAATTTCATCCCCTGAAACAAGAAGTGGGAACGTGCCTTGCAGAAATTATTCCCAATAAATTTAGCAAGAGTCCAGAATTGTTTGGTGCCGTTGGAGCTTGAGAGGAATTTGTTTTTGATGTGGTTGTTAAACGAGTTTTTTGCCTCAGAAAGAATGCGGACATAGCGGTTTCTTGCGTCGTTAAATGCTTTACGGTTTTCTTGACTGAGATTGTGTAGAAGCGTTTTGTGAGCTTTGACCTTTTCAAATCTGGCCTTGTCACATTTACAGAACCAGGACTTTTGAGTGGCTGAAGAGGTTTTCTGTGTACGTGGAATAAATAATACCATGCCAGCTTGGATAATTTCGGTGACGTTTTGTGAGCTATCAGAGGAGTCAGGATGAGAGAAGCTGTCAGACGCCTATGGAAATGAGGAAAAGTAATCCCGTATTTCGTCCCAGTTCGCGGAGTTGTAGTGCCAAACGATACGTGGGTGTGATGACTGTGGGACCTCGGGCTGCATTGCGCAGGAAGCAGTGACAATGCCGTGATCTGAGCGACAAAGGGGGCGGTGACTGATGTATTATAGCATTCAGGTTTTGTAGTAAGAAGGAGATCCAAGAGATTTCAGCTGTGTGTTGGGATGCGAGGAAAGTAAGTAGGTTGCTGAACCATATTGGCTAAAGAATTGCTGACTGAAAAGGCGTCCGCTGCTCTCCTTTGTGGATATTCCGTTAAAAATCGATGTTCGATATTCGTTAAAAATTATACAGTATTAAACCATAAACTCTATAATTGAAACTATTGCCAATGCCTCAGAGAAAGGTTCTATTTGAAATCAATTTTCTGCAAATATTTTAGTAAAATGCAGGACAATGACGGTTGAAACTGAAACGAAAGTGTTTGTAAAACACACTTCTTGCGACATCTTCTCTACAAAACCCGTATTCGCTTCAGGTTCTTCGCCTAAAAATTGTGAATTTTGACGTTTCAAATCGCGATTTTGGTGTTTTAGGAAAAACTGTAAAATTTTCTGGCATTTCTTAAACTTCATCTAAGTCTGTAATATACAACAGATTTGCTTTTCCACACAAAAGATTTTGTTTTTGTGCGTTTTTTGGTCATCAGTGGCACCCAATTTTTGTCCCTTAAATGCCTATAACTTTTTCTCATTTTAATTTACAGATACAGATTTTGGTACATGATTGACTTTTTATTGTGTTAACCTGTGTACGAACTTTGTTATTTCTGGAGATATAACAATTTTCTGTAAGAAAACACACAATTTTCCGTGAAAAACTGGGCAGATTTTCCTGGCTAACGAACTTATCCAACCCATTTAAATTGGACCATTATTTTCAAGTTATCGGTGTGATACATATACATATACATATATATATATATATATATATATATATATATATATATATATATATATATATATATATATATATATATATATATATATATATATATATATATATATATATATATATATATATATATATATATATATATATATATATCAAAAAACGGTGAGAAAGCCGTCAGTTGCAAAATAAAACTCTTTATTATAGGCCGAGCTTTCGGAAAAATTTATTCCATTTTCAAGGATATAATGTGAGTTCTACTAAACTAATTATTAAATGACAAACATAAAAAAAACCTTTTTTTAATTTTGACTGAAGTCGAAAAGTGCCAAAATGACATATAAAGCTAAGTATTATCTAATTGAATTTGTTTTTTGTTTTAGTCTAGGAAATATAAATAGAAGTAGTGATTTCTAAAATTATTATCTTTCTTTAAGTTTATTAAATTGTCGTTAAAGTATTTTCAAATTCTTCTAAACACATTCTTTTATTACTTAAGGTTTCACAGTGTAAAATAGAAACATTACTAACATTTATATTGTGGCCAGTGTCGAGATTATGTTCTGACAGAGCGCAAGTTCTTTTTTGTAAACGTATGTCACTTTTGTGCTGTGTTAACCTATCTTTAAGGACTCTGCTTGTTTGGCCAATGTATCTTAAACTACAATTATTACATGAAATACAATATACCACTTCAGACACTTTTGAAAATTCATCCTTACTTTTGAGTTTACTGAAAATGTTATTAACTGTTTTTAAATATCGAAACGTTATTTTAAAATTGGTTTCATCTTTAAATATAAACTTTAACCTATTGGAAATACTTTTAATGTAGGGGATTGATATGTGAAAAAAGTTAGATGTTTCCGAACTCGAAATTACATGGGTGTTATGTCTGTCATTTAATAATTAGTTTAGTAGAACTCACGTCATATCCTTGAGAATGGAATAAATTCTTCCGAAAGCTCGGCATATAATAAAGAGTTTTATTTTGCAACTGACGGCTTTCCCACAATTTTTTGATAAATAACACTATTACCGTCACGAAAAACTTAATACTATATATATATATATATATATATATATATATATATATATATATATATATATATATATATATATATATATATATAGGGTGGCGCATTGAAAACGAAACAGACCGATTTGCGTCCAGTTAAATTTTTTAAGAAACGCTGAAACACGTCAATTTTAATATTGAGGGGGACATGTTTTGACATAAAACTCAACTTTGTCACATCAACCCCTTAAGGGTGGTGATAACAATCCTTATATTTTAAATAGGGAACATGGGTCGAGTGTTACATCATTTGAAAGCTCTTTCTTTTCTTAATTCAGAACACTATTTTTTTTGGAAGTTTTATCAACTCGTTTAAAAATTATTCACAGTTGGATTTGCAAGAACGTATTTCATTCATTGTGATAAGAAATGCACTAGTTAGTCAATTTTTCGTTAAAAAAACTAAAAACAAAACCAATTGTTCATAAATGTTTATTCAGTTAAGTAAGTGTTCAAATTGTTGACCACCAGCTTCCTTACAAAAGTACAAATTTTGTTCAAAACGAGCTCCGACATTCTGGAGCATTTGTGGAGTTATTAGACGGCATTCTTCAACAATACGTTGTCGTAATTCTTCCAGAGACTCCGGTTCTGTTGCGTAGATTCTACTCTTTAAATGGCCCCATAGAAAGAGGTCTAAAGGAGTTAAATCCGGTGATCTAGGGGGGCACTCAATAGCACCCCTACGCCTAATCCATTGTCCTGGAAACTCTCTGTTCAAAAACTCCCTAACACGTTGTGACAAATGCGGGGGAGCTCCATCTTGTTGAAACACTAATTGAGTTTCTCGATAGCGATCATCATTTTCAACAATGTCAATTATTAGAGGGTAAACGATATCTTCTGGTAACTCCAAATACGTTTCGCCACGCAAATTGCCATCTTAACTTAATTCTCCTTGCGACAATTTCTTAACACAACCCGTATTTGTTTCAGGTTCTTTACCGAAAAGTTACCAATTTTGAGGTTTCAAATCGCAACTTTACGTTTTCAGGAGAACCCCAATTTTTTTTTCAACGCCTATAACTTTTTGTATTTTAACTTATAGACCTAAATTTTGGTACATTGCTTTTACAATACAAACACGCGTGCCTAATTTGGTTGCCAGTACTTTGTTATTTCTGGAGATACAAAAATTTTCCGCAAGAAAAAACAAAATTTTCCGAACAAACCTTGGCCGATTTTCCTGGCTAACGAACATATCGAAGCCACTAGCAAAGAGAAGGTACTTACCAAATTTTATCAAAATCATATATATATATATATATATATATATATATATATATATATATATATATATATATATATATATATATATATATATAACATTTTAATGAAAATTCACTAATATAACGCACTTCTGCGTCCAGACTTTTTGTGATAATGCTCATAATAAGATAAGTGGCTGGATAATGTCAGATCAGGAGGAGAAGCTGCTAGAAAATTTAGTAGTTGGGATCCAAGCCGGCCAGCAATAGATCAGCTAAAAGTTTGGCAAATTAGTAATTTATTTAATCGAACTGTGCAGAAATTATAATCATGTGAAAGCTCATGCTGGTGAAGCGGAAATTCTCCATGTTCTAAGAGAAAATCCAAAATATAGTTTGAAGAGAATGTCCGCAAATTTTAATGTACCCAGAAATAAAGTTTGGCGGTGCTTACATTGAAATAAAGTTGGTCGTTTCAAGCCTGTCTTTTGCATCCATTAAAAGAACGTGTTGGAGAAAAGCCGCTGAAGTATTCATTTTGTAGGCAGGGAGAATTTCTTAACGACGAATTTCTCTCACATTTTGTCCTCCAATTAATCCACGCTCACAACTAAGTGTACTGTTAGTTCTCAAAATACTTGTCATTAGTTTGTTGAAAACGGTTACAGCGTTATAAACAGTCGACGCAAATATTAGCAGAATTTAAGTATGTGGTCCGGTATTTTGACTTAAAAATAATTGGGACATATTTCTCTGAGAAAATTTTCTGTATTTACAAAATAAGTTTTGAAATAAAAAAAAACTTCCTTGTAACTAAAATTCCGCCGAGAAAGACGCAGACTTTCTATAGGTATGCAAGGTACCAAAGTGCGGACACAAAGACACCAGGTCGTCAAAATTGGAGACGTAGCCATAAGACCGGGAGCCTAAATGAAATATCTGGGAGTGACGCTCCACTCAGGTCTCCCCTGGGTGGTACATACCAGATTCGTAGCAAGATAGTAGGGGCGGAACGTAGGGTACTATCGCCAGCGGGAGAGGCGTGGGGGATGAATCCAAAGACCCTTACGGTTACATATGAGGGAGCAGTGAAGCCATCTCTCTTGTACGACGTCGAAATCTTGGGCGAACGAGCGAGGAACTCCAGGGTAACTAGAACACTTCAGTCGGTCAAATGAGCGTTCTGTTAGGCATAATGAAAGCCTACAGAACGACGCAGCTGTGCTGGCGGGGTGCCAACTGTAACGTTTCTCCTAAGTGGAGAAATTATAATTTACACTATAAATAATATGTAGTTTTAGGTAGCAATTAACAGACCGAAGTATCGAATTAAAGTGGTTTATTCTTATTAAAATACAGACAATAAAGATAAGATTGTGATAAGTAAATATCACCTGATTTCTTATAATACTATATCACACCCTTACCCTAATTGTTTAAAAGCTATATACCCCTAATTAACAGTTCAAATAGGTACATACATTGTTTTAAAAGTCAATAGTATTAATTAGTACTAATTACTAGTATTAATGCAGTATGTAGGTATATAGGTACATATATAATAATAATAAGATATATTTCCCAAAGACAACATACATTGTATAGGACTAGTCAAAACAAACAAATTAAAAAAATTCACAAACTAAACACAAACAATCACAGCAGAAAAAACAAACATATCACTACATATGTTGTCCAGACATAAATTCGTCTAAACTATAAAAACATTCAGTCAATAAATTTTTTTTAAGTTCTTCCCTAAAAACTGACAGGCTACTACATGATCTAACTCTCTCTGGCAGTTGATTGAAAATCCTAGGTGCTAGGTAATCGGGAGAATTATATGTCACTTTGAGCTTGGCATATGGTACGTGAACCATGTTTTTTTGTCTCGTATCTACATCATGTATGGCTTTCTTTAATACAAAATTTCCATCCTTATTATTGAAAACAAGCAAAGAAAGTTCCATTATAATCATCGAAAATAATGTGAGCACTCTGTTTTGCTGAAAAATATCTCTGCATGACTGACGTGATGGAACTCCTTCCAAGCATCTTAGTACCCGTTTCTGAGCTATAAATACAGCTCTCGTATGTACTGACAATCCCCAGAATATTATACCGTAACGCAACCGAGAATCGACCTGCCCGTGGTAGACCATCAACAACTGATCCTTCTCCATATAACTTCTTACGTTTCTTAACTGATATGAAACCGAATTTAGCTTCCCAACCAGATACGCACAGTGATCATGCCAATTCAAAGAATGGTCTAGAAAAATACCCAAAAATTTATAATTTCCATCTGTGGCTATTGTGGACACTAAGCTGTTAGAGTCTAAGAAGTTTATTGCGCTACAGTGCTTTTGGTAGTTGTGAAATCTAATCGCAGCCGTCTTACCACAATTCAAAAACAGTCTGTTAGCAGAAAACAATGCATTTAACTCCGTAAAAACAGAGCTGCACCTAGCTGCGAGACCCACATCGGAAATGTCAGAAACAATAACGGAGGTATCATCAGCGTACATGGTGATCGACGCTGGCAACCTCAAGCTACCCAAGTCATTAATATATAATAAAAACAGCACTGGACGCAGGACCGATCCCTGCGGAACGCCCAGGTCACTGCTGATAATTTGAGAAGCGCTCTGCCCAACAACAACACACTGTCTTCTCTGGGAAAAATAACTAGACAGTTAAGAAAGGGGCAATCCCCGTACGCCATACATCTGTAGCTTCTCGATCAAGCTAGAGTGATCGACGCAGTCAAATGCCCTGCTGATATCACAAAAGATACCAACAGGACACTCTCCAGCCTCTATGCTCTTAATTACAGAGCCACAGTATGAATAAATTGCCGTCGATGTTGATCTATTGTCCAGAAATCCATGTTGATTTTTTGTAAATATTTGCTGCTGGGAGCAGTACGTCACAAGCCGGTTCAGAAATGCATACTCAAATACACATGAAAAGCTAGGAGGAATCGCCACTACAAGTTGCGAGTTAAATAAACATCATTACAAAAATTAATATAGTCGGGCAGCTGTACAAAATATAATCGTGATAAAAAATATATAATTTAATTTTTATTATTGATTATTTCTCGGTGGGAAATCATCTCGGAACCGTCTGCGTATCACTGTTTACACTTGCGATCAACGGGTTTTCGACACTTATCACTTCACTTTCCTTTTCAGATTCTTGTGATACAGGAAGCGTCTTATTTTTATTTGCATTATTTACATTATCGCTGGGCACTGTGCTCTTACTTTCAACATTTACATTATCATAATTTGTGTTAAAATCTGAGAATGCCAATGACTGACGATTGTTACTCCTTTTAACTAAAGGAATAATTTGATCTCTATGCCTGACAGTATTACCACCATCAGATTTCACTTCATATGTTATGCTGCTCCTCGGTTTTGAAATCGTACCTTTTTTCCAAGAAGGGTTATTAGGATTTGTACAGAGCTTTCATTAATTCCCGAACCCCACGTGACCGGATTCTGTCTCTCTCTTAGTGGAATATGATATTATGAGTTGGCAGTCAAAAAGTGACCAAAAAAACCACTAGGCTAGGGACCCTAAAGTTACTAAATCAATTGACAATTGACAGTTCAGTCCATTGGCGCTCAATTTGCTTTTGACGGTTATTTTGTATGTATATTGTGCATTTTACAAGTTCGACCAGTGTTTACCTTCTTTAAATAATTTTCTATCTGTTGGACAATAAAAATAAACAGTTTTTATCAAAACTTAGCATTTTCATTGCGTTTTTACGTAAGTTAAAAGTGTAGGTATGTTAAGGTTATGCTGACGATATTCGACATTGTATGGAACGAAGCCCTACCAAATATGTTCGTTGGTAATCTGCCCAAACAGGTAAATATTTGTTACATGTTACACAATACACATTCCTAAAACCGTAATTTAGTAGTTTAAATAATCGGACCTCAATTTATTTAGGTACATTACAAAATTTTGATATCTATACAAAATAAAAGTAATATTTTATTATGTTTTTAATTCATTTTTTTAACAATCAATAACAGTAAACCATACATGAACAGACTTGCTGTTAAAAATACTAAATAATAAATACATTTAAGACATTTACTGTTTCAACTTATTATAATTTCTTATATTTTTTATAAAACCCCAAAGGAAATATGAGACAACACTGGCATCTCAGGGATTTCATTAATTCAGGTTGTACAACCGTGTATGTCAGGTTGCCTAACTTAAGCGGTTACGTGGGGTTCTGAAATTAATGAAAGCCCTGTAAAATTTCTGAATAAAATTGGGTCGTTTACATTTAAAGCTTTCTGTGGCTTACCACCATAATTATTATTTTGTTGCAACTGTTTAATTTCTCTTCTAATTTCGTTATCTGGTAAAATTAGAACAAGACGACATTATAGTTTTCGTCCTAACATTAACATAGCGGGACTTTTCTCAGTTGTATCATATGCACTATTTCTATGATCGAACAAAAATCTATCTAAAGCAACCTGTAAGTTTACACCTTCTACCCGAGCCTTTTTTAATGCTAACTTAACGTGTTTAACATAGATTTCGGCTTGACCGTTGCTACTGGAATGAAATGGTGGGGAGAATAGATGTCTTATGCCGTTACTTTGCAAATAAGAATTGAATTCAACACTTTGAAAAGGCGGTCCGTTATCTGATACTATTATATCAGGTAAACCAAATCGCGAAAAAATATTGCGTATCTAGATATAGTACATTCTGCTGGAGTTGAATTCATTTCTATCACCTCTAGCAATTTCGTATATGAATCTATGACTATCAAATATTTCTTTTCAAAAATAGACCCTAAAAAATCTACATGCACTCGTGACCACCGTTTTAAAGTTTGAGGCCACGGATTTAAATCTGATTTGAGAGGATTAGGTCCAACTATGATACATATATTACAATTTGTACACATGTGTTCAATATCACGGTCCATGTTTGGCCAATAAACATAAGATCTTGCAAAAGCCTTACATTTGTTCACCCCTAAGTGACTTAAATGCAATTCTTTCATGACTAATTGTTTTAGTGTTTCGCGAATTATAAGTCTGTATCCCCAAAAAATACAACCATATTCTACATGTAATTGATCACGTTTTGGATAATATGCTTTTACACTTTCATTTACTTGATCGATACTATTTGGCCAACCGTGCAGACAATATTTAATTAATTTATTTAACGTAAAATCTTTTTTGTTTCCGCTTGAATTTTTTAAAAATCGATTGGTAAATTTTCTTGTAAATACAACAGGTGACTATAATCTTGACTCTCAACACATTTGTTATTTTCGCTTACCGGCAATCATGACAATGCATCGGCATTACTATTTTGTGCAGGTTTAATATATTTAATATTATACTGATAAGCAGACAAAATGACGCTCCATCTTTGCAACCTACTGGCTGCAAAAATGGGAATGCCTTTTTTGTGACCGAATATAGATATAAGTGGTTTATGGTCTGTTAAAAGCGTGAATGTTCTGCCATATAAATATTGCTGAAACCGTTTAATTCCAAATATGATTGCAAGGGCTTCTTTATCTATTTGTGAATACACCTCGGCAGATGATAATGTTCTTGAAGCAAAGGCTATTGGTTTTACATCGCCGTTTGTATATTTATGAGATATACAAATGTTTAATATGGTCCCTGTTTACAAAAAAATGTTTCCACAGAGTGGCATGTATTGAAAGTGTTTACGCTTTTTACGAAGGAGAATCCATTTAGT
Source organism: Tillus elongatus (assembly GCA_964006375.1). Lineage (NCBI taxonomy): Eukaryota > Metazoa > Arthropoda > Insecta > Coleoptera > Cleridae > Tillus > Tillus elongatus. Next base: position 18,720,930 of record OZ023262.1, read on the forward strand.
CTTGACAACTACCGATGGATTTCTTTGGTTAATAACATAGCTAAAATATTTACCCAAATTCGTTGACATGGCTTAAACATATTAGTACACTCTTATAATAAATTGCCTGAATGCCAGTTCGGCTCCAGAAAGGGGTAGTTGTGCCGATAATTTGTTTGTTTTGTCCTCTGTCATTAGTTGCCCTCTAAGACTAAAACATCGTAAATTATATAGCGCCTTCATTGATTTTTGTAAAGTATTCGACTCTGTAAATCATCATATTTTGTGGGAAAAACATATTGCATTGAAGTGTCAGCAAAATGTATAAGGATAATGGAACAATTTTACGAAAATTCAAGAATACCTTAAATAAATGGTAAATAACGGCTGTGATTGTCAAAATAGGTTTACAAGATGCAGCTCGAGATACCCTATAGTTAACGTATATACTCTTTTCTCATATCTTGTATAACGGATATATTGAGCTTTACCGTAGAAATGCGTCAGCCTGTATATGTGTAAACAGACAAAAACTGAAACTGACTCAGTATATGAGTTTTAGGAGTTCTAGTTCGCGGTGATTTGAAGAAATCTTTTTAAAATTCATAAGTCGCGGTTCTCTCAATAACGATCTTTTTCTACAAAAATTTGCTTAAATATAGCCTATTAAACCATAAACTCTATAGCTGAAACTACTACCAAAGCGTCAGGAAGAGGGTCTATGTGAAATGGATTCTCCGAAAATATTTTAGCAAAATGAAGAACAATGATGGTTGAAGCTGAAGCTTAAGGCTCTGTAAAACACACCTATTACGGCATATCTTTTACATAATGCGTATTTATTTCAAATTCTTTGTCTGAAAATTGCACATTTTGACGTTTCAAATCGCGATTTTGACGTTTTAAGAAGAAAAACGATAAAATTTTCAAAATATTTTTTCTGATACTTCTTGGCCTTTTTGCGCCAAGAAAACTTGACGGTTGTGTGTAATATTCAACTGGTTTAGTTAGTCACACAAAATATTTTGTTCTTGTGCTTTCCTCTGATCACCAGTGGCACCCAAATTTTCCTCAAGAAAACCCAAAATTTTCCAGGAAAAACTGCTCTGGTTTTCCTGGCTAACGAATCTATCCCAGACACAAAGCGAAGGTACGTACCAAATTTAATCAAAATCGGTCTATTACTTTTTGATTGATCGATACGTTATATATATATATTATATATATATATATATATATATATATATATATATATATATATATATATATATATATATATATATATATATATATATATATATATATATATATATATATATATATATAAAAGTATTGAACATTTACTTATTTCAATTCCCGCATGCAGCCTATGGACACGTTTTAATTTATTTCTGATTTCTGTCTTATTGGCCATGAAAAGTTAGATTCGCCTATTAGAAATTACCTTTCTATCTCAAAAACTTTTTAAAATTATTAATCAGAATCAACATCAGAAGAAAACTTTAATCGTATTTGTCTTAAAAACGAAACCTTCCTGAACCTAGCTTATATAAAGTTTTTGGTTTCAACATCAGGTTTTCTATCTACTCGGAAATTCTTACTACTCAATACTGACATCTTGTATAAATATTAGTTTTGACTTTTATTCGTTTAGTTGATGTATTCCTCCGATGAGGTGAATTTCGTTAGCGACACAGTTGTTAGGTCTGAAAAATATGTTGTGGTGAATTGTGTTTTCAAAGTATGCTCATCTCAGCTTGATGATTTAAATTACATGTGCTTATTGAAAATAAATCTGACGTCCATAAATATAGTCCAAGGATTAGAGACCAGGTGAGCACGGTGGTCAGTAAACTAAATGGCTGTTGCTTCCAATTACATTAGGTCAATTAGCCGATTCATAACAATCATCGCCTGTGAATTATAGCGAAGAGATTAAGGACCTTGCTTCTCCCCATAAACCCTCCCCACATTCATACAAACGTTTACTCTACCCTTACTTTTCCAGATATTTTATCTATTTACCTAGTCGGCGCCCTCCCTTCCTTACATGCCTTGCTGTTTCCTGCTTGCCTGTTCCGAGCCTTCGGTGAAATTTTACTAAAGGAGCCCTTGAAAGGTCCGCCCTGTGACTCTAGCCTATGAGCCCCGCAGCCACGCTCTCTATGTACCGACAAGTGGTCATACCCTTTCTCTCCTCGTCGCAATACCTTTGCCAATCTGTGTTAGTGCTCTCTTGAACACTTCGTTTTGAGCATTTTATTTATCACCATAGTGCCTCTACCCTCTCGTGACCGAAGGGGTCACTTCTGGCGGTTTTTGTTTTCTCGTCGTCTTTTGAGATACTTTCGAACTGGTCGCTACCCCACTACATATTTCTATTTGTTCCCGCGTGTTTCACCTCTTCTATCTTCCTGTGGGTGCTGTCGACCGTTTCTCCTTTCCTCTGGGTAAGCATGACTAGGGCGACTCTGCTGTCGGAAGCAAACGGTTTCATCCCGAAGGGTAGCAGCATTATCCGCTGCTGTAACCACCGCGAACAATTCCGCTATGTGTACCAGCCACCCATCCTGCAGCTTTAGCTTTTGCCTCTGATCACCAGGTTCTCTTTATAAGCCACGGCGCCTATTCCAACCACGACTCCAGCTCTCGAAGCGTTTGTGTATATCTACTGTCCTCTCAAGTATTCTTATCTTATGTGCTGCTTCTGTGCTTCTAACCACCCTCTTTGGAGCTATTGAAGTTTTCTAGTTACCATGTGAAAACTGGAACCTGTGATGAGCACTGATAAGTACACTTGGAGAACCCAAATCACCACAACACACCTTTTGTAAAGACCCTACGATCGTTTCACTAACCACAGTTATTAGCTTGTCGCCAGATGTGCTTGCCGGTGCTCATCACAGGCTCCAGTATTCACATAGTGAATTTATAGATAAAAAAATAACGTGAGCTTCCTTAAATAACGCGGCACTTTTCATTTAAATTCATTATCCTTGAAATTAGATGAAAGCTCATAAATTTGTCAACTAGGAGATTAAAGTAATTCGTCGACCTCGTTCGTTCAATATAGACACAATAAACAAACGATGGGTCTTTGACTACAATTTTACTTTCGGTTTAGTTTGTCTATATAGGTATCATATAAATACATTTGTAGCTGCTAATTTAGTTTAGAATTTTTTCATCCTCTGATGATGCTAACGTGGTTAGTGAAACGATCGTAAGGTCTTTAAAAAAGATATGTTGTGGTGATTGGGTTCTCCAAGTGTACTTTTCTAGTTACCCTTGAGTCCTTCGCCCGTTCGTACAAAATTTCGGCATCGTACGAGGGAGCTGGCTTCACCGCTCCCTCATATGTAACCTTAAGGGTCTTTGGATTTATCCCCCACGCCTTTTACACTGCCGCTAGTACCATATTCTCCGCCCCTGCTATCTTGCCGGCTACTTATCTGGTATGTTCCACCCTGAGGAGATCTGAACCGAGCGTCACTCCCAGATATTTCACTTAGGCTCCCTATCTTCTGATTACGTCTCCCATTTTAACGACCGGGTGACTTTGCGTCTGCAGTTTGGTACCTTGCACCCTTGTGGAGAGCCTGCGTCTTTTCAGGTGCGTATTTCAGTTACAGCAGATTTTGTCATTTCGTTTCAAAAGTTATTTTGTATATATAGAAGAAACCTTTCCTAATCCAAATTTCCTCAAAGCAATATGGCCAAATTATTTTTAACCCACAATACCGTGCCATATATTTCGCTGCCGCGAATATTGGCGTCGATTGTTTATAACGCAGTAACCGTTCTCAACGAACCAGTGACGAGTATCTAACTAACAATTAGTTAACAATTAATCGGAGGACAAAATGTAAGACAAATTCGTTATTAAGAAATTCTCCTTGCTACGAACATAAATACTTGAGCCGCTTTTCTCCGTCACTTTCTTTTAATGTATGCAAAAAGACAGGCTTGAAACGGCAAACTTTATTTCAATGTAAGCATCGCCAAACTTTATTTCTTGGGACATTAAAAATTGCAGACATTCTCTTTAACCTATATTTTATATGTTCTCTTAGAACATGGAGAATATCCGCTTCACCAGCATGAGCTTTCACATGATTATAATTTCTGCACACTTACTAATTTGCAAAACTTTTAGCTGATCTCTTGCTGGCCTGTTTGGATCCCAACTACTAAATTTTTTAGCAGCATCTCTCCCTAATCTGATATTATCCACTCACTTATCTTATTATTTACACCTTTTCTGTAATTGTAAGCATGATCACAAACAGGAAAATAAACCCACAAAAAGCAAAAATTTGATATCTCAGCATTTATGTCTTTTGCAGTACAAACTGTAAAATTAACATCAACCGAGGTTCTGGCATTGTATTTGAGCAAGTTAAATGTCTGCACGTTCCGCCCTTCGGAGGGGGCGTAAAGCCGCCGGTCCCGTATCCATGCGATGTTGGGCACGTGAAAGATCCCTACCCTCCTTACAGAAAGGCAGGGGTTCGGCAAAATTTCCAGGATAGTGAGGGGAAACTGCTCCCTGGCGTCGGTGATTGGCCATAGTCGCGGAAATAGACCGACGTTAAAGAAACAAAACACATACACACAGAATGTATGTAATAGCAAATAACATATTTGCGCTTTGAATAGAAAGACAAGTTAAAACAAAGTTTTTAAATCAAAGTTTCATTATTAGTTAATTATAATGAAGGTCTTTATTTAAGCTTTTAGTGCAAATCTATCACTTATTCTTTTAACTTTTTTTGACATGATGTGCCTACTACAGTTTTCAATTTCTTTTAATATAATTGTTTGGATCACAGATGAGGAGTGTATTTTTCTGACATAAGTACAATATCCCGTATTATTTCAACAACACACCACGAGGGCTTACAGCCTAAATACTATCGTACCGTGGGTGTCGACATGGAGGAAAGAGGCAACTTGTTAATTCTGGACTTGAAGGTTTGGAGGTTGCAGGACAGGAGCAAGTTCTGGTGCGCATTTTTTGACAACAATTGCTGGGATCTCGTCAAGGCCAGAGGCTTTCCTGGTATTAAGAGAAGAGAGCATCTTTCGTACCTTTTTAGTTTTGAAAATGATATCCGTCATTTTATGCGCGACATTGGGGACTATTGGTGGTTAAATATCTGGAGGTGAGTTGAGAGTAAAATTGCCGGCGAACAGCTAGGCAAAAAGTTCAGCCTTGCCCAGGGCGGTAGAAACAATTTCATCCCCTGAGACAAGAGGTGGGAACGTGCTCTTGCAGAAATTATTCCCAATAGATTTAGCAAGAGTCCAGATTGGTTTGCTGCCCTTGAAGCTTAAGAGGGCTTTGTTTTTGATGTGGTTATTAAACGAGTTTTTTGCCTAAGAAAGAATGCGGACCTAGCGGTTTCTTGCGTCGTTAAATGCTTGACGGTTTTCTTGACTGGGATTGTGTAGAAGCGTTTTGTGAGCTTTGAACTTTTCAAGTCTGACCTTGTCACAAGATTTAGAGAACCAGGGCTTTTGAGTGGCTGAAGTGGTTTTCTGTGTACGTGAAATAGATAATTCCATGCCAGCTTGGATAATTTCGAAGACGTTTTGTGAGATATCAGAGGGGTCAGGATGATAGAAGCATACATACGCCCATGGAAACGAGAAAAATAATCTCGCCTTTCGTCCCAGTTCGCGGAGTTGTAGTACCAAACTATACATGAGTGTGATGACTGTGTGACCTCGAGTTGCATTGCGCAGGAAACGGTGACCATGCCATGGCCTGAGCGACCGAGGGGGACGGTGACTGATATCTTATAGCATTCAGGATTTGTAGTAAGAAGGAGATCCAATGAATTTGAGCTGTGTGTTGGGATACGAGGAAAGTAAGTAGGTTGCTGAACCATATTGGCTAAAGAATTGCTGACTGCAAAGGCCTCTGCTGCTCTCCCTTGTGGATCGGTTTTTGAAGATCCTAGCCATTCCTTATTATGAACATTGAGGTCACCAAGAATAGTGACCTCGGAGGACGGAAATTCAGAAAACAGATGGTCGATTTTTTTAGAAAGGTAGTCAAAGAGCTGGACAAAGTTGTTGTCAGAAGGTGACCGGTAAACGCAACAGATGAATTTAGTTGCAGCCCTAAGAGAAAGTTTTATCCATAGTATGTCTTTTCTTCCAGCTTCTAAATTGGGAAGTCTGGTGCAGAGTAGATTGCTACGGACGCATGCGCACACGCGTCCATGCAATCGAAAGGAGTTGGGGCTTATCAGCCTGAAGGAAATGGTGGACGGAGTTCGGGTTAGAATTTAGGCCACATATATTTGAGAAGGATATGTTAAATCTTGATGCTGGCACCCCCTGTACACCCCTCTCCCAGAGATCCGAATGGAGGGGTATTTTACCTCCGGAATCTTTTGTACAAGGAGGAGCCATCATCATTTTTGCTTATAAGGGAAACCGACTCACACACCAGAACTGGAAACGTCCGTTGGGACTTCACCGGCCCCTTGATGCATGGGGTGGTACCTCCTCGTGCGCGAAAAAATCCTTTACTATCACGTAAAGGAAAATTTCACTACCACCTGCAAAGAGAAGGAGCGAGACTTTAGTAGACCATCAGCCCTCGGCGTTATTCCCAATGGCGACAGTCACGCCAGGGGTGGCACGTGGAGCCAGCCTCTAGGAGTCCGGTAGCTAAATCACGCGTCGATCAATCAAGAAAACCACCAGCGTACGACCAGGCTAAGCGACCACACCCCAAGGCCCCTAGAACCCGTATCCAAGGTCAGCTTGAATTTATATATATATATATATATATATATATATATATATATATATATATATATATATATATATATATATATATATATATATATATATATATATATATATATATATATATATATATATATATATATATGTCCAACCTAAAACTGAAAAATACTTGACCAGACAACCAGGCTAAGGGACCACACCCCATCATTGAATTTATCTCTTAAATGCTTATTAGAATCTGCAAAATATACAAGCTGTTCCATTTAAAATAACAAAGTTTGTATTATTTCTCAGCCACCCTGTATAGTTTTTACTTGTCAAAAGTGTATTGAACTTAAGTATATCAATATACCAAGTGCCACAAAATAGTTTTAGACAAACTAACAATTTTTTAAATTTGTTTTTAACAACCATTTTTGCAGTAGTCAATGAAGATAGGAAAAAACTACCAATACAATTAGACCTTAAATTAGATGTCAAATCAGAAAACGCACAAATATAAAGAGTGTTCCATCTGAAATAAAAATGTTGGTATGGTTACACATAGTTTTTTTACTTGCCAACAGAGTAATGAATTTAAGTATATTAATATACCAAGCGTTCAAAAATATGTTTAGTAGTTTTAGAAATATTGGCAATATTCCACACGTTCTTACACCCTGTATAATCAAGTATATGCTTTCTTTCATATTATGTAGACAAGAGGAGGTTTTACACATTTTATATTACTTTAAAAGGATAATAATGCAAGCAAGACGGCATTCTATGTATATAGAACACCGCAATAACATACTTTATTTTGTGGAGTTGACAGAATGAAGTAAGTGTACTTGACAGTAGTAATTTACATGGACCTGATAAATGTATGTAGATATTGTACTTATCGACTTAATGTCTCGACAAAACGGCAATCTAATGTTTTGACAGGTGGGATATCCATCGAGATTTATGTCTACTCCAAGAAAATTAGTTGGGCGGGTTTCTTTAGTATTCTATGTATACAATCTTAAGTATTAATGGTCACGAGCTGCGTAATATAGGTCAGCGAAAATTTAAAACCCAATACTAACTATACTTGTATAGCTGTAATAAATATATATATATATATATATATATATATATATATATATATATATATATATATATATATATATATATATATGAAAGGAAATAACGGTCGCTATTGTTAGTTTCCAAAATTTAAAGCCTTAATAAGGGCTATGGACCTACAAATCTATATGGCAATCAATTGGCAGGTGGTAGTGGAATTTTCCTTTACGTGATAGTAAAGGATTTTGTTCACGCCAGACGAGGTACCACCCCTTACATCAAGGGGCCGGTGAAGTCCCAACGGACGTTTCCGGTTCTGGTGTATGAGTCGGTTTCCCTTATAAATAAAAATGATGATGGCTCCTCTTTGTACAAAAGATTCCAGAGATAAAATACCCATCCATTCGGATCTCCGGAAGTGGGGTGTGCAGAGGGCTCTGGCATCAAGATTTAACATATCCTTCTCAAATATATGTGGCCTAAATTTTAACCCGAACTCCGTCCACCATTTCCTCCAGGCTAATAGGCCCCAACTCCTCTTTCTCACCGAAACCCAGATCAGTGCCAAAACAGCCACTGATCACCTTATCCCGGGGTATGAGCTCCTTACTTCCATTAGATGCATGGAGATGTATGCGCATACGTCCGTAGCAACCTACCCTGCACCAGACTCCCCAATTTGGAAGCTGGAAAAAAAAAAGACATACTTCGGATGAAACTCTCTCTCAGGTCTGCAACTAAATTCATCTGTTGCATTTACCGGTCACCTTCTGACAACAACTTTGTCCAGCTCTTGGACCACCTTTCTGAAAAAAGCGACGATCTGATTTCTGAAAATCCTTCCTCCGAGGTCACTATTTTTGGTGACTTCAATGCCCATAATAAGGAATGGCTAGGATCTTCAAAAACCGATCCATGAGGAGAACAGCGGAGGCCTTCGCAGTCAGCAATTCTTTAGACAATATGGTTCAGCAACCTACTTACTTTCCTCTCATCCCAACACACAGCTCAAATCCCTTGGAACTCCTTCTTACTACAAAACCTGAATGCTATAAGATATCAGTCACCGCGCCCCCTTTGTCCCTCAGACCACGGCATGGTCACTGCTTCCTACGCAATGCAACCCGAGGTCACACAGTCATCACACCCACGTATCGTTTGGCATTACAACTCCGCAATCTGGGACGAAATGCGGGATTACTTCTCCTTATTTCCATGGGCGCCTGTCTGCTTCTCTGATCGTGACCCCTTTGATATCTCACAAAACGTCACCGAAATCATATAAGCTGGCATGTAGTTATTTATTCCACGTACACAGAAAACCCTTCAGCCACTGAGAAGCCCTGGTTCTCTAAATCCTGTGACAAGGCCAGACATGAAAAGGTCAAAGCTCATAAAACGCTTCTACACAATCCCAGTCAACAAAACCATCAAGCATTTAACGACACAAGAAACCGATATGTCCGCATTCTTTTTAAGGCAATAAACTCGTTTAATAACCACATCAAAAACAAAGTCCTCCTAAGCTCCAAGGGCAGCAAACCAATCTGGACTTTTGCTAAATCTATTGGGAATAATTTCTGCAAGAGCACGTTCCCACCTCTTGTCTCAGGGGATGAAATTGTTTCTACCGCCCTGGGCAAGGCTGAACTTTTTGCCTCGTTGTTCGCCGGAAATTCTTCTCTCAACCCCAAGTGTTCAACCAGCAACAGTCCCCAATGTCGCGCATAAAATGACGGATGTCATTTTCAAACCTAAAAAGGTACGAAAGAAGCTCTCTTCTTTTAATACCAGGAAAGCCTCTGGCCTTGACGAGATCCCAGTAATTGTTCTCAAAAAATGCGCACCAGAACTTGCTCTTGTCTTGACTCGTCTGTTTTAGACATTTCACAATAGAGGCATATTCCCTAGAAACTGGGAAACTGCTTGAGTACAATCCCTCCTCAAGAAAGGATCCAAAGCGGTTCCTAGCAATTACAGGCCTATTTCTCTCCTTTCGGTCGTCTTTAAAGTGATGGAAAAGTATATAAACACCGAATTACTAAAATTTCTTGAAAAACACATTTTAATCCACGACAGGCCTCCTTTCCTTTGTCACCAATTCTTGGAGCAAGTCTATGGAACAACACGGTGAATCTCGGATTGTCGCTCTAGACATATCCAAAGCATTCGACTAGGTCTGGCACGCAGCGCTGCTTAATAAACTTCCGTCCTATGGCCTACCACCAAAACTCTGTACCTGGACAGCAAATTTCCTCTCCAACCGGAGCATTTCTGCCGTTGTGGATGGCCATTCCTCGAAACTGTATCCAATTAATGCAGGAGTCCCTCAAGGTTCAGCTTTGGCCCTACTTTGTTTCTTCTTCATATCAATGACCCCCTCTCTAGCACATCCAACCCAGTTCACAGTTACGTGGATGACAGCTCCCTCCACTTGAATATACAATATTCTAAGCCTGTCTCTTTAGCTCAATTGGATGAGGATCGCAGACTCATGGAGTGTTCTGTCTCTGTGGATATCCAAAAATATTAGACTAATAAAGTAAAAATCTTGTAAAATTCAACTCCACCAAATCCCAGTGTTGCTTTCTATTTCATGATAGATACACCATCTCTAGACCCATCACAACGAACAACCAAGTTATTCAAAGTAATGGGTCCTTTTCACTTGTTGGCATTTATGTGGATCGAAATCTCAATTGGCACCAATATGTCACATCAATTGCAGAAGCGGCTGCTAAAAATTAGGTTTCCTCTTCCGGCTCGCAAATACTTATCTACAACTAATCTCTATACCTTATATACTTCAGATTTAAGTCCAAACCTCAGATACTGCTCCCACATCTGGGGTGTCTCTGCCGCTTCTACACTCGCTATCCTGCACTCCATTCAGAAGAGAGCTATACGTCTCATCGGTGACCCTACCCTCACCCAAAGGCTGCTATCCCTTGCCCACCGACGTGCCGTTAGTGATCTCTCTCTCTCTATCTCTCTCTCTCTCTTTTTTATTGATATCTGCATGGGCACTGCTCAGAAGAGTTTTCTTCCATAGTTCCCCCACCTGTTGCCCCAACAGATCTACCAGGGAAACAGAGCGAATGCACCCTTTTACTGTCCAGGTCACCAGGCATAGGACATCTTGTTATGCCCGCTCTTTTGTCCCGAGGACTTCCAAGTTGTGGAACTCCTTGCCGGCACATGTTTTTCGTTCTCCTCCGAACCTCCAAACCTTCAAGTCCAGAATTAACAAGTTGCCTCTTTCCTCCATGTCGACACCCACGGTACGATCGTATTTAGGCTGTGAGCTCTCGTGGTGTGTTGTTGAAAAAAAAAAACCGCAGGCTCTTTGCTAAAACATGCTCTATATTTCCCACTCACTTCAGTAAAATCCTGGGGTAACTTACAATTATATTATTAAATTTGTGGTTACTTTTTGAGAACTGAAAAACTGAACTTTAATATGTAGTATGAACGTATGTACGCATCTATGTACATCTGTTCGACCATAGAGTAATATGTGTTTTACATTGACACATTAATATATTAACCTTAACCGCCAGCTAAAATCTGGCACTGGAAATCCTACTGTCTAATTAGAACCATTATTTAAGCTATTTGTAACTCATCCATTTTATCTTTCTGCTCCCCTTCTTTATATAAATTTTAACCATGCCAAATCTCACACTGCTCTGTGCGCGTAATGTGCTTAAAAAAGGGGTACACAGTTTTTTATTCATGTATTATAACTGCTGCCAAAGCATCAGAGAAAAGGTCTATTTGAAATTCATTTTCTGCAAATATTTAATTTAAATGAAGGACAATGACCGCTGAAGCTGAAGGCTTTATAGAACACAGTTTTTACGACATTTCTTATGCATAAGCCGTATTAGTTTCAGATTCTTAATCTAAAACATGTGAATTTTGACGTTTCAAATCGCAACTTTGAGGTTTTAAGAAGAAAAACTATAATAGTTGTAACTTTTTTCCTTTTAACGTAGAGATCAAAAAATTGTTACCTTTGCTTTTTATGATATAAACCCGTGTACCAAATTTGGTTCCCATAGCATTGTTATTTCCGGAGATATAAAAATTTTACCAGAGAAAGCGCACAATTTTGTGGGAAAAACTAGCTCGATTTTCCTAGCTAACTACTTATCCAAGCGACTTATCAACGGAAGGTACTCACCAAATTTTTTCAAAATCGGCTCATTATTTTTGAGTTATCGGTGTGATACATATATATATATATATATATATATATATATATATATATATATATATATATATATATATATATATATATATATATATATACAGGCTGTTTCGAAAAATATGCACCATCGCTCGTGGGGCAATTCCTTACTAAAAAATAAGAAAAAAAAAAGTTCCTGTGCACATGGGCCCGGAAACGCATAGTTTCCAATATACAGGTAGTTGAATTTTAATTTTTTTTTTAATTTTTTATAAATAATTTCAAAACCACTGGATTGATTTTAATGAAACTTGGAACTTGAAAGTGTATTATGAAAGTGCATATTTTCAAGTGAAAATCTGCTTACAACTGCGTCAGTGGCGTGCGTACGGGGTAACTGTAAAAATTCATTTGGGGAAAAAATATGTGCGCCACTGTCTTTTTCCAATTTTGATACATCAGTTATGAAGCTTATTACATAAGCCACAAAAGCTGCCTCTTGGTATTTTTTCGTTCAGGGTATCCCCTAGGAGATATGATTAATTTTATAAAAAGGGGCAAAGTACCGATTAATCGGCGTAATAATAACAATAATAATAATAATAATATATGTTTACTGCAACCATAAGAATATGAAAAACAAAACATACAGTAAACATTACAGCAATAAACGTGCAAATAACTAACCTACGTAAAACTTATTGGTGATAAACATTGAAAATAAAAAATGATAAATAAAAAATGAAAAAACTAATCGTAAAGACACCATGATTTTTTCAAACTTTTGTTTTTTGTACATTACTCAATTGACTTTAATAACAAAGCTAAAGAAAATGTTGAAAGTGACCACCATTAGCGTCGTTACAATTATTTAACCTTCTGCGCAAAGATCTTCTTACTCTTCTGCAAATATTTTGATCTTCTCTAATGCTGTCAAATGCATATTCTATTCTTCCCAACAATTCTTCTCGTGTATTTACTGGTGTTTTATACACTATTTCTTTTAAATGACCCCACAAATAAAAATAGAGAGGATTCAGGTCCGGAGATCGAGGTGGCCATGACACCGGACCTCCACGACCAGTGACCGTATGTGTTGGCTAAATATGTTCTTACAACTGCTGCAAAATGTGCGGGCGCACCATCATGCTGGAACCACATTGTACCATTTCTCATAAAAAGCGGTAGTAACAATGGCAAATCATTTTGTAAAAAGTTTAAATATGATTCATGGTCAAGACGATTCGGTAGAACAACAGGACCAATTATGTGATTTTCAATAATAGCAGCCCAAATATTGATGGAAAATTGATACTGCGAATTTGCAAGTCGTAGAGAGTGTGGGTTTTCATCGGCCCATGTATGTAAATTGTGAAAATTTACGATACCTTTTCGCGTAAATGAAGCCTCATCAGTAAATAGTACACGTTTAGAAAAATGTTGGTCGTGCCTAAGTTTGTTTAAGAACCACTGACAAAACATTACCCTTGGTTGAAAGTCTCTAGGTAGAAGTTCCTGGACACGTGTAAAATGATAGGGATATAAACTTTGATCCTTCAGAGTTCTGTGAACTGATGATGCCGAAATATTACCCAGTTCGGTGGCAATAATTCTCGTACTTGTACTAGGATCACGTTCAACTCTATTTAATATTGCCTCTTCAACTCGTACAGTTCGGCGGTATCTTCTGCGTCCAGAGTCAGCTTTTAAAGGTTTTAAAGAACCAGTTTCTCTCAAATGTCTTACAATACGTGGGAAAATATTTTTGTCAGGAATTCTTCTTTGCGGATAAGTTTCCTGATAAACTCGCACAGCTTGTCTAGCATTTTGATTTGTTTGTCCATAAATTAACAACATATCAGTCAAATCTGCTGAAGTGTACTTAATGAAAACCATCTTGAGAGGAGGAAATAATATTAATGAGCAGCTCAGTATCAACAAATAACTAAAAACGAAAATACTGCACCGTATAAAAATTTAAAGAATAGCACGAAAACTCTTTTGACGCCTACAAAGCACTTCAAAATTGTAGAATTTAGAGAACTGTTAAAAATTATAGTTTCATGGCACTTTACGATTACTGTTTTCATTACTCCAACGAATCGGTATTTTGCCCCTTTTTATAAAATTAATCATATCTCCTAGGGGATACCCTGAACGAAAAAACACCAAGAGGCAGCTTTTGTGGCTTATGTAATAAGCTTCATAACTGATGTATCAAAATTGGAAAAAGACAGTGGCGCACATATTTTTCCCCAAATGAATCTTTACAGTTACCCCGTACGCACGCCACTGACGCAGTTGTAAGCAGATTTTCACTTGAAAATATGCACTTTCATAATACACTTTCAAGTTCCAAGTGTCATTAAAATCAATCCAGTGGTTTTGAAATTATTTATAAAAAATTTAAAAAAAAATTAAAATTCAACTCCCTGTATATTGGAAACTATGCGTTTCCGGGCCCATGTGCACAGGAACTTTTTTTCTTATTTTTTAGTAAGGAATTGCCCCACGAGCGATGGTGCATGTATATATATATATATATATATATATATATATATATATATATATATATATATATATATATATATATATATATATATATATATATATATATAATAATAATAATAACACCACAGTAGACAAACTCCGCAGCCAGAAGCCTTAGACTTGTACGGGGGGAGCTTACACACATAGACAAAGGACACCACCCATAACTCAGAAGTCGGCCTTTGCACATTTGAGTGAAAAAGATAGACTGTCTGAATACGGGACTCGAACCCGCGAACTCCTCGTCCAATTCTAGAAGTTACTCACACAATTAAATTTGGTGGATACCTTCCCTTTGCAAGTGGCTTGGACGAGTTCGTTAGTCAGGAAAATCTGCTCAATTCAATATACAATAATGATAATAATAATAATCGCCTTTATTCACACACCCATAATCGGTGTGTGAAAGGGCGGAGTTCAGATAATGGCACCTCCCTCTACTCTTCCATTCAACCCTCTCCGAAATTTCACTTAACAGTAGACACAGCTCTACATAATTAATTGCAGAAAAATAACAATAACAACTATAGATACTAAACATAAGACACATAACATTACCACTTTATCTTCTGACACTTCCCTCCCCTTCCGAAGTATGAATATATATATATATATATATATATATATATATATATATATATATATATATATATATATATATATATATATATATATATATATATATATATATAACATATAAAGTCTGATACTGACCTCGGATTTCGGTTCCAGGGGTCCTAGTTGGCGCTCATTTGAATAAATTTTTCAAAATTCAAATGTCGCGATCTCCTCATTAGTGAATTTTATAAAGAGAATTCACTAATATTTGTTTACATATACTGCCATGGCCTCATACGATTCTGTTAACCCTGTACACGCAAACGTGTATAATTTGTCAGATTTTGTGCTATGCTAACCATCTGAGTCTCTCACATGATGAAGTGAAATTGAGACCCCGGAGATTACGTTATTATCTCTACATTCGATCTCTACATACTAATTTGAATCTGAGATTTATCACTGTAAGCAGCTCAGCGGTTGCTAATTCCTAGTCCAAACTGATCGTGCTTCGGTTTATATTACACAACACTCCCTTATAGCACATGGATTTAAGATAGTAACTGAGATCATAATAAGAGAGGAGCTGTTTTATTTATAGAAACTACCTATTATTATTATTTCCTACAATCTAAAAGTCGCTCACTAAAATGATATACTCTGTGTGTGTGTGAAACAGAAAAATTAATTAAATTCAATATCTCAATTTTTGTGCATATTTATGAAAACTTCTAAAGACGTCAATTTAAGATTAAAAAGTCTGGACGCAGCAAGTGCGTTGTGTAAGTGAATTTTCATAAACATATTTTTCATAGCAAATATGTCTCTTTAATGCAAGCAGGCATCAATTTGGTCACCGGTATAACCTATACAGGGTGGCGCATTGAAAAAAAAAAGCCTGGACGCAGCAAGTGCGTTATGGTAGTGAATTTTCATAGAAATGATCTGGCACAAAATATTTTATTATAACTTTTTTTCTTGTAACATAGAAATCTAAATTTTAGTGTATAGTTTAATTTTTATATCGTAAACCTACCTACCAAATTTGGTTATCATAGATTTCTTATTTTTGAAGATAAAAATTTTTTTCAAATTAAAACTCAAAATTTTCCCGGAAAACCTCGTCCGATTTTTTTGATTAACTAACTTGTCAAAGTCATTTACAAAAGGAAGGTACATGCCAAATTTTATCAAAATCCGCCTATTATTCTTTGAGATAAAAATTTTTTTCGAATGAAAACTCAAAATTTTCCCGGAAAACCTCGTCCGATTTTCTTAACTAACAAACTTGTCAAAGCCATTTACAAAATAAAGGTACATGCCAAATTTTATTAAAATCGGCTTATTACTTTTTGAGATAAGAATTTTTTTCGAATGAAAACTCAAAACTTTCCCATAAACCTCGTCCGATTTTCCTGGCTAACGAACTTGTCCAAGACATTTACAAAAGAAAGGTACATACCAAATTTTATCAAAATCGGCCCATTATTTTTTGAGTTATCGGTGTGATACATACATATATATATATATATATATATATATATATATATATATATATATATATATATATATATATATATATATATATATATATATATATATATATATATATATATATATATATATATATATATATATATATATATATATAAACATATAAAAATTGAAACTGACCCCGGATATGGGTTCTAGGGGTCCTAGATCGCGCTCATTTGAAGAAATTTTTTCAAAATTCAAAAGTCGAGATCTCCTCATTAGTGAATTTTTTCTAAGAAAATTCACTAAAAAACAGACCGATTTGCGTCCAGAGATTTTTTTTAAGAAACGCTGAAACACGTCAATTTTAATTTTGAGGGGGGCATGTTTTGACATAAAACTCAACTTTGTCACATCAACCCCTTAAGGGTGGTGATAACAACCCTTATATTTTAAATAGGAAACATGGGTCGAGTGTTACATCATTTGAAAGCTCTTTCTTTTTTGAATTCAGCACATTAATTTTTTTGGAAGTTTTGTCAACTCGTTTAAAAATTATTTACAGTTGAAGATGCAAACACGCATTTCAATCATTCCGATAAGAAATGTGCTGATAGTCAATGTTTTGTTGGTTTGTAAACAAAACATTGATCATCAGAACATTTCTTATCGGAATGAGATAATTGCGGTTTATTATTTCAGTTTATCGGTCGATTTTATACTTGATAGTATTAACGAAAATTAATTTCACAATGGTGTATTCTGTAGAAGAAAGAGTTGAAATAATTACTCTTTTTTTTCAAAAACGATGACTGTGCTAACCGTACCGCAAATTTGTTTAACGAACGATATCCGAACAGACATGTTAACAGAAAATACATTTTGGAGTTAGTTGCAAAGTTTCGACAAAGTGGTTCAGTAGCCAACAAAAAACTGGATCCTGAACGTGAATTTCCGGTTAGAAATGAGACTACTGTGATTGAAGTTTTAGGACAAATTGCTGCAGACCCAACTTTGAGCACGAGAAAATTGGCCACTGTTTCAAACATCAAAAGAAGAACTATTCAGCGAATATTGAAGCATCATAAATCTCACCCGTATAAAATTCATCTCGTACAACAACTGAATGAAGATGATTTTGATCGGCGGCTGGAGTTTTCTGAAGTTATGACTCCACGAATAGCTGATAATGGGAACTTTCTGTTCAATATCTGTTTTCCAGACGAGTGTACGTTTTTATTAAACTCTACAGTCAATCGTCATAATTGTCGTTATTGGGCAGATAATAATGCAAGAAAGTTTCACGAAGTCCACACTCAAACTCCACAGAAATGGAATGTCTGGACTGGCATTTTTGGAGACCATTTAATCGGACCAATTTGTCTTGATGGCATTTTGAGTGGCGAAACGTATTTGGAGTTACTAGAAGATATCGTTTACCCTCTACTAATTGACATTATTGAAAATGATTATCGCTATCAAGAAAATCAATTAGTGTTTCAACAAGATGGAGTTCCTCCGCATTTTTCACAACCTGTTAGGGAGTTTTTGAACAGAGAGTTTCCAGGACAATGGATTGGGCGTAGAGGTGCTATTGAGTGGCCCCCTAGATTACTGCATTTAACTCCTTTAGACTTCTTTCTATGGGGCCATTTAAAGAGTAGAATTTACGCAACAGAACCGGAGTCTCTTTAAGAATTACGACGGCGCATTGTTGAAGAATGCCGTCTAATGACTCCACAAATGCTCCAGAATGTCAGAATTTGTACTTTTGTATGTAAGCTGGTGGTCAACAATTTGAACACTTACTTAACTGAATAAATATTTTTGAACGTTTGGTTCTGTTTTTTAGTTTTTTTTAAGGAAAAATTGACTAATTAGTGCATTTTTTATCACAATGGATGAAATACGTTCGGGCAACTCTAACTGTGAATAATTTTTGAACGAGTTGATAAAACTTTCAAAAAAAAATTGTGTGCTAAATTTAGAAGAGAAAGAGCTTTCAAATGATGTAACACCCGACCCATGTTTCCTATTTAAAATATAAGGGTTGTTATCACCACCGTCAAGGGGTTGATGTGATAAAGTTGAGTTTTATGTCAAAACATGTCCCCCTCAATATTAAAATTGACGTGTTTCAGCGTTTCTTAAAAAAAAAAAAATTATCTGGACCCAAATCGGTCTGTTTCGTTTTCAATGCGCCACCCTGTATGGTAGAAACAATCCACCATATTTTATCAAAATAACTTGCTTGAAAATGTACAAAAATTTTCCGAAAATAAACTTTAAATGT
Organism: Tillus elongatus; assembly: GCA_964006375.1. Lineage (NCBI taxonomy): Eukaryota > Metazoa > Arthropoda > Insecta > Coleoptera > Cleridae > Tillus > Tillus elongatus. Next base: position 18,739,793 of record OZ023262.1, read on the forward strand.
TTCCGAGAAAACTCGTTTTCTAGCCGACGAACTTTGGGTAAATAGCAAATTGAGTTATTGAATTTTAAAGCATTTACTGAAAATTCGCCACTAAAACGCACTTACTTAGTAGTTTGTAATTTTCAATATCTCTAACAGCAAAATTTTATGTTTACGTTTGAAACGAGACAAACAAAGACACCTTGTCAAAGACGTTGCAAAATATGACAACATAAACGAAAATGAATAAATTGTTGTGGAGAAAATCAGAACAAAATACACGTTTAGGCTGTTATGGTAGATGGAAACCTCTTGTCAAGATGATATATATAAAAACAGAGGGTAGAAATATGGAAACTTCAAACACTGACACTAACTTATTGAATTATCCGTGCAACTTTCTGTCTGTTACAAGCTCGAGACAAGTAAATTATAGGACAAAACATAGCGTAGAAGAAGGAGCTTACATCTCTTTGTGTTGTTAAAATAGGAATGCGAAAATTGCGTATAACAAATGTCGACAAGGTAATGGTCTCACCAGAGTAGTCGCTTACACCTTTTGAAGAGATAATGGGTGATTGAGTAGTTCGTCCTGTTTCTCAGAAGCATTGTCGACTTACAGGAAAGTTTTGCTCATTTATTTTACTTATTTATCTTACAATACCAAGATACAAGAGTTTAACAATTAATGGCAACCAAAAAAGATTGGACGCAGCAAGTGCCTTATAAGTTAATTTTCATTAAAATGTTTTTAATAGCAAATACGTCTCCTTATTGCACGCTGGCATTAATTTGGTTACCGGTGTAACCTATATAGTAGAAATAATGTACCATATTTTATCAAAATAACTTATTGTTTGAAAATGTACTAAAATTTTCCGAAAATAAACATAAAATGTTTCCGAGAAAACTGGTTTCCTAGCCAAATAATCTTAGGTTAATAGCAAATTGAGTTATTGAAATTTGAAGCGTTTAATGAAACTTCGCTACCAAAACCCACTTACTGCGTCCCGATTTTGTCTTACAAACATATGCATCATATTTCGATGAAAAATGCAAAAAGCAATAAGAAATGTTAAAAAAAGTAGGTATCACCAACAACGTATGGGCCGTACTGTGATTGTCAAAATAATTTTAGAAGATGCAGCTCAAGACACGTATATAACTTTTTCTCGTATCTTGTATAATAACAATTGTATTGAGCGTTAGCGTAAAAATGCATCAGCGTATATATATATATATATATATATATATATATATATATATATATATATATATATATATATGTGTGTGTGTGTGTGTTTTGTTTCTTTAACGTCGGCCTATTTCCGCGACTATGGCCAATCACCTACTCCAGGGAGCAGTTTCACCTCACTATCCTGGAAATTTTGCCGAACCCCTGCCTTTCTGTAAGGAGGGTAGGGATCTTTAACGTGCCCAATATCGCATGGACACGGGACCGACGGATTTACGCCCCCTCCGAAGGGCGGAACGTACAGACATTCAATTTGCTCAAATACAATACCAGAACCTCGGTTGATGTTAATGTTACAGGTTGTACTGAAAAAATGAAAGGAGTACCCTGGGATCGAACCCAGTACCCTTCGGTTCAGAGGCACACGTTCTTTCCTCTGAACCACCGAGGTTCTTAGTGTATATATGTAAACAGATAAAAACTGAAACCCGGATATGGATTCTAGGGGGCCTAGTTTGCACTCGTTTGAAGAAATCCGTTTAAAATTCAAAAGTTTCGGTCTCCTCATTAAGGAATTTTGTGTAAAAAAATTATAGTTAAAAATTAGGGAAGCAGAAAGTGCCTTATGGTAGTGAATTTTTATTAAATGTTTCAAACTTGAATAACTCCATTTTATATAAACTTAGAAAGTTTAATTTTGGTGCGTATTAAGGTCTTTCCTAAGGCAAGATATTTGCCAAATTTAATTAAAATAACTTTAATATTTAGAGAAAAAAAATTTCGAAAGAAAACTCAAAATTTGAATAACTTAATTTTCTATAAACTTAGAAAGTTGAGTTTTGGTACATAATAAGGCCTCTCGAAAGGCAACATATCTAGTAAATTTCATTAAAACAGCTTTGTAATTTTTGGAGAAAAAATTATGTTCGAAAGAAAACTCAAAATTTTTCCGGAAAACCAAGTCTGATTTTTCTGGATAACGAACTGATCCAAGCCATTAATAAAAGAAAGGCACTTGCTGAGTGTCATCGAAATCGGTAAATTATTTTTTGAGTTTTCGGATAGACACACACATATATATATATATATATATATATATATATATATATATATATATATATATATATATATATATATATATATATATATATATATATATATATATATATAATAACTAAAACTGACCCCGGATATGGGTTCTAGGGGTCCTAGTTCGCGCTCATTTGGAAGCATTTTTGCAAAGTCTCACTATCGATACCTCTCTATTAGTGAAGTTTTTAAAATAAAAATTCACTAAAAATTATAGACCATTAAACGACAAACTTAAATAAAACTACTGCCAAAGCATCAGAGAAAGGGTCCATATGAAATGATTTTTCTGGAAACATTTAAGTAGATTAAAGGACAATGGCGGTTGAAGCTGAAACCTAAGGGTTTGTAGAAGACACTTTTTGCGATAATTTTTCTACATAACCAGTATTCGTTTCAGGTTCTTTGCCTAAATGTTGCCAGTTTTGACAGATTTTCTTTATGAAAATTTGCAAACAATTTTTTCACTAAAATCCCAAACCTTTTTTTTTACAATAACTTATTAAACATATATTATTAAATACCAAAATTTCAGAGACATTTTACAAGCAATGATTTTTACGGAAACACAAAAAAGTTGTATACTGGACCTCGATTTTTTTTCACGAATAATATAAACGAAAACCTCTCTGAATGCGCCATTTACATGGAAGTCTGCTATATATTGGTAAAAACATCGTATCGTAATTTTTGATAGGTGCCAAAAATGTGAAAAAATTGAAATAACTCGAAAACCATGAACACTATCATATTTTTTTGCAAATATGCATTATAATTCGATGGGAAATAAAAAATACAATAATATAAAAGGTGTTCGGTTCTAAAAAAGAAAACTTGTATCACCAACGACTTATGGGAAACCTGTGATTGTCGAAATAATTTTATAATATGCAGCTCAAGGCACCCTATAATGAACGTATACAATTTTTTCTAGTAACTGCAATATTGAGCTTTACCGTAGAAATGTGTCACCCTGTATATATATATATATATATATATATATATATATATATATATATATATATATATATATATATATATGTAAACCTATTAAAACTGAAACTAACACTCCATATGGGTTCTAGTTCGCGCTCATTTGAAGATGTCTTTTCAAAATCCAAAACTCGCGGTCTCCTCAAAAGCGAATTTTTTTCTATGAAAATTCGCTTAAAATTAGAGAATATTAAACCACATTAATGGACCTGTGCAGTGGGTAAAATTCGTCCGTCATTCACAACATTTTTAGGTTTGAACGTTATTGAAGTTCTTTTGTCATTATACCTTTATAATCTCAGTGCGGCTGTTTGATCACAGAATTTTATGTGTTCGACATTTCACGTATTAATTAACGGTTAGCTTAGAACGGGGGAATCGGACTGTCTAATTAAAACGAAGCATTGCTTAATCTATTTGTGACATATTGTACATACATTTTATCTTTCTGCACTCCTTCTTAATATGAACTTAAACTAGGCCAAATCTCACACTCCTCCGTGCACGCAATGTGCTGAAAAAGAGGTACAAAGTGTTTTCTTCACTCTATAACTAAAACTACTGACAAAGCATCGGAGAAAGGTTTTATTTGAAATACATTTTCTGGAAGTAGTTTAGTAAAACGAAGGACAATGGCGGTTGGAGCTACCAGACAAAGTTGGTATTTACTCACCTGTTTAGTGTATTTTACTGTATATGCACGTTGATTCATGATTCCTGGGTCTTAGGATTTCTTCTTTTGAGGCCGGCCGCCTTTATGGTCTCGAAACCGTCAAACAAAATATATTGGGGAACAAGAAAGTAGTAGGAGCTTTGATACGGTTCTAAATCTCTCTTTATATTTATAACAGCTTGTTAACTTCTGGGGTGAAAAACATAGTTAACATATGGACATAATACTCACTTCTAAACACTCTGTAGCTTATAGTTTGCAAGTTTTGGTAAATAAATAGTTTGTTTATAATGCACACTTGTGGAACCTTGGAAAGGCGCCAATTATACTTTCACTTTTATTGTAGTTTAAGGTTTAATATAAGTAAACAACCCTCTTTATCTAATTTTATTTGAAAGAATTAACCTAAGTCCAAAACAGAAAGCAAGTTTATATTTGATGTTTTGTTTACATTTTTAATAGTAGCAATTGCCCTTAGGTATGTATTGTCTCCTTCTCTCTTATGACAATTCATGTTTTTCTATCTCACTCTTCAGTGTATAGTGTCATCTTTTTCATTCTCTCTTTCTACCAAATATAATTTCTGAAATTAATAAAATTCATTTTTAAAGAAAATATTAACATCTCTCTTATCACATTCCAACAAGTTTTTGTTGCTTGGTTAAAGATTAATATTCGTATGAAATTATGATTTATTAAGATTCGAGCTACTGAACAAAAGTTGTAGCAGAAAAGGTGCTTAAAAATTGCCTTAAGCTATATGCTGGATATTTAGCCTACAGCTTGCAAAATTAGTTTTAAAGAACAGTGTTTGTTCTATATTAAATTTCACATCAATTTTATTGAGAGATAAGTCACTACGAATCACTATTTATATTTTTGTGAGAAAAGAAACCTCATCTATTGGAGTTTCTTGTCTGGGTCTGAAATCTTCTGGAGTATTCTGCTTGTTGTGTGTAATCGTCCAAAGCTGCAGCTGTTCAGTTCTTTTAACTGATTTGCGGAGCTAGCCGTAACTGGGTCCACACTACCATATTAGCGGCTGCAGACCAGGACCACGAAGTGGTTTCTTTTGTTATTCTGTTCAGTATATCCATAATTACAATCATAACACAGTATCCAATAGTAACTTTTATTTATAGAAAAAAATCTGATAACTAATGCACACATATAAACAGTTTTAGTGATACTTATCAAGCATATAGATGTTGCAATATATTTAACATACAGCCTTACCTTTGTAAACCTGGGCAGTCGACTGTGAAAGGCGATCTAGTGACATCTTTGTTACAGTATATGTATAGTCGTTAAGTACATCTCTGACACTAAGTCATTCTTTTTTTACCATCATTAGGTGTTAGCTTAAAACATCAGAAGTTATTGTTGTAACCATATCACTTTAACAGTTTGGAAAGGTTGTGATTACAGATATTAAATTTCACTAACTGTTTCTGTCTGTGTCTTGATTTAACTAGAAGTTAATTAACTAAAATACTTTGTGTCGAATAATTTGTTAATTTATAAACTTCTAACCCCAAAAACTGTTCTTTTAACATCTGTTGCTAGACGTTGATAAATGAGTGTGACACCCTTACCAACTGCTGATATTAAAAATTACCGAGTCCTCCGTGTAACGTGGAACTGAACTCTATTCTATCTTTCCTTCTCATTCCGTCCTTCTCCTAAATTGTAACGGGCCAGAGTCCGGGCAAACCCTTGTGTTAATATTATTAAGAAAAACCCGTCACAGCTTGTGCACTGTATACTGACGCTAAAGTAGTGACAGAGAGCAAGCAAAAACAATCACAGATGACAAATCACACCCCCACACCTCGTTGTAACGGTGCCAGCCTAACAGGCAGGCAATCCCCATTTGTCTGCCGGCAATTTCAAATTCAAATCCCCATATACAAGCTCGCATTAACATTCCACCCACCAAATAAGGACTACTTATTTCAACGATTCAAAAAAGTCTGGACGCAGCAAGTGCGTTATGGAAGTGAATTTTCATAAAAATGTTTGTAATAGCAAATGTGTCGCTCTAATGCAAGCAGGCATGGTTACTGGTATAGCCTATATAGTAGAAACAATGTACCATATTTTATTAAAATTACTTATTGTTTGAAAATGTATAAAAAATTTCGGAAATAAACATAAAATGTTTCCGAGAAAACTGGTTTCCTAGCCTACAAACCTTAGGTTAATAGCAAATTGAGTTATTGAAATTTAAAGGATTTAGTAAAAATTCGCAAAAAAAACGTACTTACTGCATTTCGATTTTTTTCTTATAAACATGCATTATATTTCGATAAAAATGCAAAAATGCAATAATATAAGGGCGTTCGAAAAAAACACTTGTACGAATCACCAACAACATATGGACCATTCTGTGATTGTCAAAATACTTTTCTAAGATGCAGCTTAAGACATCCTATAATTAACGTATACAATTTTTTCTCGCATCTTGTATAATAACAATTATATTGAGCTTTACCGTAGAAATGCGTCACCATGTATATAGGCAAACAGATAAAAACTGAAAGTAAACCCCGATATGGAATCTTGGGGGCGTAGTTTGCGCTCATTTAAAGAAATCTTTTTAAAATTAAAAAGTAGCGGTCTTCTCATTAACGATTTTTTTCTACAAAAATTAGCTAAATTTATAGACCCTTAAACCATACTCTTCCAAACCTACAGCCAAAGCATCAACTTAACTAAACCTATAGCCAAAGCATCAGAGAAAGGGTCTATTTGATGAATGAAGGACAGTGACGGTTGAAGCTGAAACTCAAGGGTTTGCAGAACACCCTTCTTGCAACATTTTCTTTACACGCAGAGAGACCTGAGGCCTCTCTCTGAGGCCTAGAGTTGAACACACTGAGACCTCACAGACGATCTCCGGCAAAATTTGGGGAGTAGGCAGATTGAGGCCCCGTAATCGAGCTACAACAACCCAACCCACCGTTGTCCATCGCTGTAAGGAGTAGGCAGATTGAGGCCTTAGAGTGTCCTTACATATTTCCTTTAGCTCTTGAAAATGGCTCCAAAACAGGAGACGAAACGTCGAGTTTTAATAAATTCTGGACGCGGTTCAACCAGAGAATCAAGTAGGTCTCACATTAAAGACCGCGGAAATCATTCCGAACATATATATATATATATATATATATATATATATATATATATATATATATATATATATATATATATATATATATAATGCGCCGATTTTGCTAAAATTTGGCAGGTACCTTTGTAAGTGGCTTGAATAAATTCGTTATCCAAGAAAAGCAGACAAGGTTTTGCAGGAAAATTTTTGGTTTTCTTTCGAGAGAAAATTATTTCAAAAATAAAAAGGTATCGTAACACAATTTTATACGTAAGTTTACGGTATAAAAAGTATGTACCAAAATTAGATCTTTATGTTACATGAAAAGTAACTCTTTTGTATGATTTAAGAAAAAACGTTTCGTGCCAGATATTTTCTCTGAACACTCAATACCATAACGCAGTTGCTGCAACCAGACTTTATATTCTACTGCTTACGCAGAGTCTCAGCCTAACGAATTTGAATCACACCATGCTTTTAGCTTTAAGGTCGGTGCCGTCGAATATTAATAAAAGTCCGGACGTAGAAAGTGCGTTATGGAAGTGAATTTTCATAAAAATGTTTTTTATATCAAATGCGAGCAGACATGAATCTGATTACCGGTATGGCCTATGTAGTAGAAACAATGTACTATATTTTATGAAAATTACTTATTGTTTAAAATGTACAAAAATTTTCCGAAAAGAAACTTAAATGTTGGTTACCTAGCTAACAAACCTTACGTTAATAGCAAATTGAGTTATTGAAATTGGAAGGATTTAATGAAAATTGGCTACCAAAACGCACTTACTGCGTCCAGATTTTTTTCCTACAAACATGGATCATAATTTGATAAAAAATGCAAAAATGCATTAACGAATTTGTTTTACGAAAATTAGCTAAAAATTATAGACCGTTAAACCAACTAAACTATACCTACAGCGAAAGCACCAACTTAACTAAACCGACAGCCAAAGCAGCAGAGAAAGGGTCTATTTGAAATGAATTTTCTGTAAATATTTTAGTAAAATGAAGGGCAATGGCGGTTGAAGCTTAAACTTAAGAGTTTGCAGAACACTGTTCTTGCAACATTTTCTTTTCACAATCCCTAGTTGTTTCACGTTCTTTGCCTAAACATTGCCAATGTTGACGTTTAAAATTGCGACTTTGACGTTTTGAGGAAAACTCTTTTTTTTAACTGCTCATAACTTTTTTGTCTTTAAAGATAGAGACTTACGTTTGGGTACAGGATTCACCCCTTAGGACGCAAACAAGTGTACCAAATTTGGTTGCCTTTACTTTGTTATTTCCGGAGATATAATTTTTTTAGAAAGAAAACACAAAATTTTACGGAAAAACCTAGTTAAATTAATAAACAGCAAGTGTAGGCGAGAGAAAAAAAAGTGAAAAGCATGAACAAATACAGGCCAAATTGCTTGTTTTTATGTAATTCGTGCAGATATTTAAATTCCTTGTTGCTGCTTTCAAAATCCAACGTAAGCAAAAATGCTTAGAATCTGGTCCTTAGTAATAAGCATGTGTACCAAAATTCAGATCTTTACCGATTCATGTTTTTATTTGTCGAAAATTGGTTTAATTTGACTGGACTAATATCATTTAAGAGAAAACAGTAGGCAAAAAGTTTGGAATAAGCAAGCTAATGAGCGGTATATATCTATGCATTTATGGTTATTATTCCTTATGCAATAGACTTCGCAACATGTTTTTAATGACTCTGTTGCTTAAAACCTTAAAGGACATGTCGACAATATTATATAACTTTGCAATGCGTTCTTTGAAATATAACTGTTCTATGTACCGCTGGTGTAAATATATATTTTTAGTGAATTTTCTGGAAAAAAAAATCTCTAATGAGGACATCGCGCCTTTTGAATTTTGAAAAAAATTCTTTAAATGAGCGCGATTTAGAACCCCTAAAACCGAAATTCGAGGTCGGTTTCAATATATATATATATATATATATATATATATATATATATATATATATATATATATATATATATATATATTAATAGTTATATATAATATAATAATAAAAATAATAACTCCACAGTAGACAAACTCCGCAGCCAGAAGTCTTAGACTAGTACGGGAGGAGCTTACACACATATAGACAAAGGAGACCACCCATAACTCATCAGAAGTCGACCTTTGCACATTTGAGTGAAAAAGATAGACAAGGACGGTACGGTGGTCCTTGTCAGCAAGACGGGGGACCAAAGGAAGAAAATAGGCGATCTGCTTCGAACTCAGGAGGGTGTAGAAGTAGAAGAGGTGGACAAAATCAATCTCACCATGACGATTACCGGGATAGACGCGGGATGGCAACGGGAAAACCTTGTGGAGGATATATACCGAAAGAACGGGTTGATAGCGGAAAAACAGACTATGGAGGAGTTCAAAAAGAACTGCAGAGTGCTAGCTTGGCGTGTTTGCAAAAACCCGAAGAAGGCCAACGTGGTCTTCGCGGTGGGGCCAAAGCTTCACAAAAATATAATGGAGAAGGAAAAGCAGGTAGTAGGCCTGACGCTTTGCCATGTGGGGGAAGAGATAAGAGTAAAGCAATGCTTCAAGTGCCAGAAGTTTGGGCACATCGCCAGAGACTGCATCGGCAAAGAGACATGTCTGCGGTGCGGGTAGGAGGGGCGCCGCAAGTAATATGCTCGAATTGTGTGAGTGCGAAAAGGGGAACACCGGGCATTACGCGACTGACACCAAATTCCAGAATTCCAGAAACGACTGGAACAGAAAGCCGGCAGGATAGCGCGACCATAAAAATGTCGTTTAAAGTCATTCAGGTGAACCTGGGTCGGGAAAGGGAGGCAACAGATGAACTACGACAAGTTGCAGAAGATCTAAATATGGACGTTGTTCTTGTGTAGGAACCGTACCCGTCTGCGGCAACTTGGCCGGGCTGGATTGGGTTTGGTGGCGGCAAGTCAGACAAAGTAATGCTCGAGGTAAGATCGAAATATAACCCGATTGAGTTGGCGCAGTTGAGTGACGGCACGGTAAGAGCGGTTAGTATAGGCATCGGTAAAGTCGAAGTGGTGCTCGTCAACGCATATGTGCGTCCGGGGCATATACGCGAAGCGTCGGCTACTCTCTCAAAAATAGAGGGTTTTTTGAGAAGCCAGAGAAAACCGACAATCGTGTGCGGTGATTTTAACGCCAAGCACGAGGCATTCAGTGGTGACATCACTGACGAAAGGGATTCCCAGCTGATGAACCTTGTGGGCGCGGCATACTTAGTAATTGAGAATGACAGGGAGTCACCACCCACTTTTCAGACCGTTAACGGAAGGAGTTGGGTAGACGTCACACTAAGTCGGGATGCGACGGTAGAGAACTGGTTGGTACGAGAAGACGAGGTACTTAGTGATCACAGGTCCATTACATTCACGTTAAACCGTGAAAGAGGAGCGCGAGCGCTGGTTGGTGAAACAAGAAGAGCCGTCGGGTTGGCAAACTGGACAGTGTTCCGAGAAGAAATACAAGCGGCTCTAGCAGGGACCTCAGGACAGGAAATATCTGCGTGGAACAGGGCTTTGCGGTTTCAGGACGCTGCAATAAGTGCATGCGACGCAAGTATCCCTTGGGAAAAAAAAAGGACAAAATATTGTGTGGTAGAACCAGGAGCTCCGTAGAAAGAAACGGGAAACAGGAAAAGCGAGAGCGGACGCGCAACGGCAGCAGGACCAGGAGCGTCGTCGTGAGCTCTTCGAACGCTTCAAATAGGTCCGGCTTGAATACAAATAAGCGATTAAAGAAGCACAGCTAGAATCGCTGAGGCAAATGCTCTCTGAAGGAAGCGACGACGACCCCTGTAAGCTGGCTCACAAAATCGTTTAGGCAACAAAGAAAAGAGCACCGACAGCGTAGACCACGGCGCAAAACGCGGCTGTGAATTGGACGCAGGATAGATGCAAAACAGCGGAGGCACTGATCCATAAATACTTCCCGGCAGACGACGCCGGGAGTGATTCCGAAGAAAATAGAGTGAGGCGTGCGGAAACCGTAATCTGGAGCGGAAACACGGACCTCGAATTCTCAAAACTAGAACTGGAGGAAACGGTCAGATTAAGACCTAAACGTAAAGCCCCGGGCATCGCCGTGGTTCCGTCAGCGGGGCTGCAGAATTTACTGGAGGTGGCAGTGGAAGAACTCTTAGAAGTATAAAATGACTGCTTGAGGGAGGGAATTTTTTCGAGGAATTTGAAGCAGGCACAGATTGTGTGGCTACCCAAACCAGCGAGCGAGTATGGTGTAATAGGGTGTATGACAAGCTGTTGGCGACAAGACTTTCATACCACTTGGAGAAAAACGGAAGGCTGTCTGACAGACAGTACGGCTTCTGTAATGGACGCGGGACAATGGATGCCCTGGCTAAGACAGTCAGCGTAATCAAAATCGCGGACCAGGCTGGACAGCATGTCCTGCTGGTAACGTTAGACATTAAAAATGACTTCAACTCGGCCTGGTACTCCATGCTCAGGAAACTACTGGCAGAATCTGGATGTCCGGGATACCTGGACCAAGAAAGAGGAAATCAGGAATTTAAATGAATGGGCCGCAGAAATAGAGCTGGAAGAGGAAACGCGAAGTGCGATTGAGGCAAACCGCGGAGAAAGAGAGGGCGCCGGATAAAGAAATGGATGAGATTTCGGGAAAAGCGAGCGTGGAGTGAATGGTCGTATGAATGTGCCGTGGGTTTTATGGGTCTAAGGTTTTAAACTAACTGATGGTTTCTTGGAGTGTAGAGAATGTAGGGGTTCCTTTGAGGGTGGATTCGACCTGACAGTGTAGGAGGATACCATGGCCTAAAGCCTTCGGACGGGAAGCCAGGGGCTTCGACCCCAAAATCGTAAACTGTCTGAATACGGGACTCGAACCCGCGGCCTCCTAGTCCAATTCTAGAGGTTACTCACACAATAAAATTTGGTGGGTACCTTCCCTTTGAAAGTGGCTTGGACGAGTTCGTTAGTCAGGAAAATCTGCTCAGTTCAATGCTTTGTTTTAATTAGATAGTCGGATTCCCCCGATTAGTGCCAGTTCTGAGCTGACCTTTAATGTCTTCAATTTCGACCAAAAATTATAATGCATGTTTGTGTTTTAATTAGATTGTCGGATTCCCCCGATTAGTGCCAATTCTGAGCTGACCTCTAATGTATCGAATTTCGAGTAACAATTATAATGCATGTTTTTAAGAAAATAAATTCAGGACGCAGCAAGTGTGTTATGATAGCGAATTTGTATTAAATGCTTCAAATTTAAATAGCACAATTTGCTATTAACCTATAAGGTTTCCTGGCCAGGAAACTAGCTTTTTCGGTAACATTTTAAGTTTATTTTCGAAAATTTTTTGTACATTTTGCAAAATAACGTCATTTTGATGAAATATGGGACATTGTTTCTACTATATAGGTTATACTGGTAACTAAATTCGATGCCTGCTTTCTTCAAAAAAGACACATTTTTGCCATTTAAAACATTTTAATGAAAATGCACTACCAGATCGCACTTGCTGCGTCCACACTTTTTCAGAGCACGCTCTGTAAATTTGATTCTGAGACAAAGGCTAGTTATCCCATAAAGCTTAACTTGAGAATAGCTGATTGTAATATATACAAACATACATAGATTTTTATTAATATGGTTGTGGAAAATACAGTAAAAGTTTCCTTAACAAAGAAAGGGTTTGCTACTTACGCAAAGTCGAATTCCGATCCTACGATCTTACCATCTGGCCATATCAGAATACATCCCGTTTGCATTTTACCTCTGTAACTGAAAGAAATAAAACATTTTATTAGAACAAGAGGTTTAAGATATGTGAGAAGCAGCATATTTACGTAAACTAAAAGGGCCTATATCGCGCAACGTTATGTTCAAGAAATGTTCTAAAACATGTAGCATATCACACTTTTATTGTCATTTATATTATATTGACACGTTCTTCGAGGTTCTCTATACAAAACACAGCATTTCAAACTACTAATTTATTATAACTAACTATTTCTTGACAATAATGACACCAACTATTATATTTTTCTATTACCAAACATCTATAGCACTATATTTTACTTTTCGCCTTCTATTATCGCTTATTCTGCACAAACACTGACTCACTTACCAACCGATTCCCCCCCTGCCGCTCGTTTATCTGTACAGTCTATGGGAGTTCTAGATCCATCCATCTGACATTTCTCGTTCCCTTCCGAATATAATTCTAGAGTGTTCGCTGCTGATTGTGACCATAGAGGTGATAATGCTCTATAAACTAGAAGGAACGTTGCTAACATCCCCTCTTTCTTATATTCGACCGTCCCGGCCGAATTCTGGCATTTCTTGGGGGGTGTAGTCCCTTGGCCTGGTCGTGCGCTGGTCGTTCCCTTGATTGATCGACGCGTGATTTAGCTACTGGACTCCTAGAGGCTGGCTCCTCGTGCCACCCCTGGCGTGTCTGTCGGCAATGGGAATAACGCGCAGGGCTGATGGTCTACTAAAAACTCGCTCCCTCTCTTCGCAGGTGGTAGTGGAATTTTCCTTTAGTAAAGGTTTTCCACGCCCGAGGAGGTACGACCCCATGCATCAAGGGGCCGGTGAAGTCCCAACGGACGTTTCCGGTTCTGGTGTATGAGTCGGTTTCCCTTATAAGCAAAAATGATGATGGCTCCTCCTTGTGCAAAACATTCCGGAGGTAAAATACCCCTCCATTCGGATCTCCGGGAGAGGGGTGTATAGGGAGCGCCAACATCAAAATTCAACATATCCTTCTCGAATATATGTGGCCTAAATTCTAACCTGAACTCCGTTCACCATTTCCTCCATGCTAATAGGCTTACTTCCTCTCGATTGCATGGAGGCGTGTGTGCGTAAGCTTGTAGCAATCAACTCTGCACTAGACTCCCCAACTTAGAAGCTGGAAGAAAAGACATACTATGGATAAAACTCTTTCTCAGGGTTGCAACTAAATTCATCTGTTGCATTTACCGGTCACCTTCTGACAACAACTTGGTCCAGCTCTTTGATTACCTTTCTGAAAAAACCAACCATCTGATTTCTGAATATCCTTCCTCCGAAGTCACTATTCTTGGTGACTTCAACGTCCATAATAAGGAATGGCTAGGATCTTCAAAAACCGATCCACAAGGGAGAGAAGCGAAGGCCTTTGCAGTCAGCAACTCTTTAGCCAATATGGTTCAGCGACCTACCTACTTTCCTCGCATCCCAACACACAGCTCAAATCCCTTGGATTTCCTTCTTACTACAAATCCTGAATGCTATAAAATATCAGTCACCGCCCCCCTCGGTCGCTCAGACCATGGAATGGTCACCGCTTCCTGCGCAATGCAACCAGAGGTCACACAGACATCACACCGACGAAACGTTTGGCACTACAACTCCGCGAACTGGGACGAAATGCGAGATTACTTTTCGTCATTTCCATTGGCGTCTGTCTGCTTCTCTCATCCTGGCCCCTCTGATATCTCACAAAACGTCACCGAAATTATCCAAGCTGGTATGGAACCTCTTCAGCCACTCAAAATCCCTGGTTCTCCAAATCCTGTGACAATGCCAGACTTGACAAGGTCAAAGCTCACAAAACGCTTCTACACAATCCCACTCAAGGAAACCGTCAAGAATTTAACGACGCAAGAAACCGCTATGTCCGCATTCTTTCTGAGGCAAAAAACTTGTTTAATAACCACATCAAAAACAAAGTCCTCTTAAGCTCCAAGGGCAGTAAACCCTTCTGGACACTTCCTAAATCTATTGGGAATAATTTCTGCAAGAGCACGTTCCAACCTCTTGTCTCAGGGGATCAAATTGTTTCTACCGCCCTGGGTAAGGCTGAACTTTTTACCTCCTTGTTCGCCGGAAATTATACTCTCAACTCACCTCCAAATGTTCAACCACCAACAGCCCCCAATGTGGCGCATAAACGACGGATATCATTTTAAAAACTTAAAAGGTACGAAAGATGCTCTCTTCTCTTAATACCAGGAAAGCCTCTGGCCTTGACGAGATCGCAGCAATTATTCTTAAAAAATGCGCACCAGAAATTGCTCCTGTCCTGAGTCGTCTGTTTCAGAATCTTACAATAGAGGCATATTCCCTAGTAACTGTAAAACTGCTCGAGTACAACCCGTCCTCAAAAAAGGATCCAAAGCGCTTCCTAGCATCTACAGGCCTATTTCTCTCCTTTCAGTCATCTCTAAAGTGATGGAAAAGTATATAAACACCGAATTACTAAAATATCTTGAAAAACACAGTCTAATCCACGACAGGCAGTATGGATTTCGTCAGCGCAGATCAACTGCCGACCTCCTTTCCTTTGTCACCCATTCTTGGAACAAGTCTATGGAGCTACACGGTGAATCCCAGATTGTCGCTCTAGACATATCCAAATTGTACAAGATTTCTACTTCCCCGGTCTAATAGTTTTTGGAGATCCACAGAGACAGAACACTCTATGAGTCTGCGATCCTCATCTAATTGGGCTAAAGAGACAGGCTTAGAATATTGTATATTTGAGTGGAGGGTGCTATCATCCGCGTATGTGTGAACTGTGCTAAAGAGGAGGTCATTGATGTGGAGAAAAACAAAGTAGGGGCTAAAGTTGAACCTTGAGGGACTCCTGAATTAATTGGATACAGTTTATAGGAATGGCCATCCACGACAACAGATATGATCTGGCTGGAGAGTAAATTTGCTGTACAGGTACAGAGTTCTGGTGGTAGGCCATAGACTGGAAGCGCTGCGTGCCAGACCTGGGCGGATGCTTTGGATATGTCTAGAGCGACAATATGGGATTCAGCGTGTAGTTCCATAGACTTGTTCCAAGAATGGGTGACAAAGGGAAGGAGGTCGGCAGTTGATCTGCGCTGTCAGAATCCATACTGCCTGTCGTGGATTATACTGTGTTTTTCAAGAAATTTTAGTAATTCGGTGTTAATATACTTTTCCATCACTTTAGAGACGACTGAGAGGAGGGAAGTAGGCCTGGAGTTGCTAGGAAGAGCTTTGGATTCTTTCTTGGGGACGGGTTGTACTCGAGCAGTTTTCCAGTTACTAGGAATATGCCTTTATTGTAAGATGTCTGAAGCAGGCGAGTCAGGACAGCAGCAAGTTACCAGAGTGTACAATTATTATGAAAATTCGCTACTATAACGCACTTGCTGCGTCCCGAAATTTTAATTATTTTTAGAAGTCATGTAAATACTGATGGAGAAATATGCTATTTACAATTTACTATAAATAGATAGTAACTTTAATTATCTGAGAAACTATTATAAATGTCAGTAACCTAATTGAAATACCAAACTGAAATTAGATATGGTGAGTCAAAGAGTTGATCCGCAAAAGCTGTGGTATATTCTGATATTTAGGTGAAAGCAGTGTAACTAATACCGACTGGATGTTGTTTAGAAACTTTCTAGGAGCAGATAATTTATGGCGTATAATCTGTTACTATTAGAAAGGATATTAGAGCTATAATTCAATATTTATGTAAGTCTTCACGTTTTATAGTGTACAAAAAGGTATATGTTTGAAGTTTAACAATGTGTAATAAATGTGATTTATCATTTCTGTATTGATCTGTTTTACATCTTACCTTAACACCGGTTATAAAGTATAAATTTATAAAATTTATGTTTTACTTTTAAGTTGTTTTCATGGTTACAATGTATATGATTCGTCGCAAAATACACCACCACATCCTACTATTAACATTACAATATACAATGTGAAACAGCCAAATTTAAAAAAGTCAGTATCTAATTTATTGTGGCATATTTATAAAAAGTTTGGACGCAGCAAGTGCGTTATGTAACTGAATTTTCATAAAAATGTTTTTAATAGCAAATATTATGTATTTCTAATGTAAGCAGGCATCAATCTGGTTACCGGTATAGCCTATACAGAGTGTTTAAAAAATGATGATCTCTATGTTACAGGTGCACATTCAGCACAAAAAATAAGACTATTTCTTCCTATAAACATGGGTCCGCAAATGCTTACTTTTTTAAATACAGCGTGTTAAAATAATTTGTTTTTGTCAGTTTTTCACGAATAAGTCTGAGCCAAATAAAAAATTTGGCGTGAAAGTTGGCATACGGGCGTTTTTGAGGGCAAGAAATTTAAATATGTTATTGGTAATAACATTGCTCGTAGAAAGCGCCACCTGTAAGACTGCTTGCATTCAATTGGCTATAATTTTTTGACACCCAGTAACATCGACCTGCCGTATAGTTACGTTGCAGCCCTTATCAATTCTAAGCAAAAAATGTATATTTGATCCAAACCTCTCAGACACACCATTTTCGAGATATTTCAATTTTTGTATGTCGACGTCGCTCAAAAATTAATTCTTCGTAAGTAATTAATTGTATTGTCTGCAAATTTTAACAACAAATAAAACAACAAATAAAAAAGCTTATCACATTTTAAGATACCTGACTACAATAAATGTTCAAAATGGCCACCTTCCACTTCAATACACTTTCGTATTCTGAGGAGCATACAACGTCGTACTCTGTGAAATATTTCTGGTGTATTTCTAATTTGTTCGCATGCAAGTACAATTCTTTGCTGCAGATCATCAACATTTTCAACATTTGCCATATACATAAAAGTCCATAGGATTTAAATCAGGGGATCGAGCCGGCCATGGCTGAGGTCCACCGCGTCCGATCCATCTGCGTCCAAAAGTATTGCTTAGGTAATTTCATGCATAAGCCACAGGTTATGTCTTATGTCAAGAGGTACATTTTCTAATAACCCATTTAGTTGGTTTTGCAGGAATTCAAGATAAGTTGTAGCATGAAGTCTGTGAGGTGAAAAAATTGGGCCTATCAAATTACACCCTGAAATTCCAGTACATACATTTAAGGAAAATTGCTGTTGATGATGCCTTTCAAAAACTGCGTGGGGATTTTCATCAACCCAAATATGGCTGTTACGAAAATTGATGATCCCGTCGCGCCTAAATCCAGACTCGTCAGTGAACAATACACAATTCAACAAGTTCTCTACATTATTATGTTGAAGAAACCATTGAGAAAATTGTAGGCGAGGTATAAAATCTCTTTCAGGTGATAGTGCCTGCACACGTTGGATGTGATATGGACGCAATTTTTGCTCGTGAAGAACTCGCCATATGGTTGCATTGGATGCTCCCAGATGATTGGCCATTTCCCTAGTACTTATTTTTGGATTTTGTTCAATTTCATCCAGAACAGCCTCTTCAAAATCAGGATTTCGTGCACTTGGTGGTCTGCCTCGATCAGCAGTAACTTTATTAAGGGTACCTGGTATATATATATATATATATATATATATATATATATATATATATATATATATATATATATATATATATATATATATATATATATAATAAGCCGATTTAAATAAAATTTAGCATGTACCTTCCTTTTGTAAATGGCTTTGACAAGTTTGTTAGTCAGGAAAATCGGACGAGGTTTTCTGGGAAAATTTTGCGTTTTCATTCGAAAAAAATTTTTATCTCAAAGAATAATGGGCAGATTTTAATATAATTTAGCATGTAAATGCATTGTAAATGGCTTTGATAAGTTCGTTAATCAGAAAAATCGGACGAGGTTTTCCGAAAAAATTTTGAGTTTTTATTTGAAAAAAATTTTTATCTTAAAAAATAAAAAATCTATGATAACCAAATTTGGTAGGTAGGTTTACGATATAAAAAGTAAACTATACACCAAAATCTAGATTTCTATGTTACAAGAAAAAAAAGTTATAATAAAATATTTTGTGCAAGATCATTTATATGAAAATTCACTACCATAACGCACTTGCTGCGTCCAGACTTTTATTTTATCTTCATGATTGTGTCTTGTCACTTCTTTTTTTCTGGTACGATTTTAATTTTAAACTAGATAATAAGAAATTATGTTTATACATACTGATAGCACTTAAAAGGTGAAAACTGTATTCCTATGATTTGTCACAAAATTAATTTTTGAGCGACATAGACATACAAAAATTGAATTATCTCAAAAATGGTGTGTCTGAGAGATTTAAATCAAAATACATTTTTTGCTTACAATTATTAAGGGCTGCAACGTAGCTGTAGGGTAGGCCGATATTGATGTGTGTCAAAAAATTATAGCCAATTGAATGCAAGCCATGTCTTACAGGTGGCGCCCTTTGCCAGCAGTGTTATTAACAATAACATATTTAAATTTCTTGCCCTCGAAAACCCCCACATGCCAATTTTCACGCCAAAATTTTAATTTGACTCGGACTTATTCGTGAAAAACTGACAAAAACAAATAACTTTAACACGCTGTATTTAAAAAACTAAGCATTTGCAGACCCATGTTTATATGAAAAAATAGTCTTATTTTTTTTGTGCCGACTGTGCAACTGTAACATGGAACATCATTTTTAAAACACCCTGTATAGTAGAAGCAATGTACCATATTTTATCTAAATTGCTTATTGTTTGAAAATGTACAAAAAATTTTCGAAAATAAACTTAAAATGTACGGAAAAAACTAGTTTTCTAGCCAACAAACCTTAGGTTAATAGCAAATTGGGTTACTGAATTTCGATACCGAAACGCACTCACTGCGTCTCGATTTTTTTCACAAAACATGCACCATATTTTGATAAACATGCACTATATTTCGATAAAAAATGCAAAAATGCTATAATATAAGAATGCTGGAAAAAAATATTAGTAGGGATCACCGACGACTTATGGACCACCATGTGATTGTCAAAATATTTTTATAAGATGCAGATTAAGACACCCTATAATTAATGTATAAAATTTTTTCTCGTATCTTGAATAATAACAATTATATTGAGTTTCACCGTAAAGATGCGTCACCTGTATATATGTAAACAGGTAAAATCTGAAAGTAAACCCGGATATAGATTCTAGAGGGCCTCATTTGCGCTATTTGAAGAAATCTTTTTAAAATTCAAAAAGTCGCTGTCTCATTAACGAATTTTTTCTACGAAATGTTTTAAAAATTACAGACCGTTAAACCAAAAACTTGACAAAACTCAGAGCCAAAGCATCAACTTAACTAAACCTACAGCCAAAGCATCAGAGAAAGTGTCTATTTGAAATTAATTTTCTGTAAATATTTTAGTAAAGCGAAGGACAATGACGGTTGAAGCAGAAACTTAAGGGGTTTGTAGAATACTCTTCTTGAGACATTCTCTTTACGTAGTCCGTATTTGTTTCAGGTTCTTTGCCTAAATGTTGCAAATCTTGACGTTTTAAATCGCGTCTTTGACGTTTTGAAAAAAAACCCCAATTTTTTATTTTATTTAAATGCCTATGACCTTTTTGTCTTTTAACTGAGAAAGCTAAATTTTAGAACGTGGATCACCATTTACAATCCAAACACGCGAACCAAATTTGGTTGCCCTTACTTTGTTATTTCCGGAGATATAATTTTTTTCCGAAAGAAAACACTACATTTTCCGGGAAAACCTCGGCCGATTTTCCTGGATAACGAACTTGTTCAAGCCACTTGCAAAAGGAAGGTACTCAACAAATTTGATCAAAATGGGCCTATTATTTTTTTAGTTATCGGTGTGATACATATACATATATATATATATATATATATATATATATATATATATATATATATATATATATATATATATATATATATATATATATATATATATATATATATATACTAAAACAGGATTAATAACACGGCATTTCTGTATACTATACAAGGAGAAGGGTTAAGGGCAAAGCCGTAAGGAGACAACCGCATACACGTGTTTCAAGCTTATTAGCCATTATCAGTACGGTATAGCCAGGTGAAGATGGAAACACTCTGGATGAAGATGCAAAAATACACGGAGTCACAACAGGCAACCGGTGCACATTTTAAAGCAACATTCGGAAGGCCCCCAATCCGAGGGCAACAACCAAAAAAGCCACGGTGGCAAAGAAATCACCTGCGTGAGCACCCGGAGCCCAGGAAGTAATTTTACCTATCACAGGATTTATAACACGGCATTTCTGTATATTATACAAGGAGAAGGGTTGTCCGTATGATGCTGCAAATGTGTACTGGTTGCCTGTTGTGACTCCGTGTATTTTTGTATCTTCATCCAGAGTGTTCCCATCTTTACCTGGCTATACCGTACTGATGATGGCTAATAATCTTGAAACACGTGTATGCGGTTGTCTCCTTGCGGCTTTGCCCTTAACACTTCTCCTTATATATATATATATATATATATATATATATATATATATATATATATATATATATATATATATATATATATATATATATATATATATATATATATATATATATATATATATATATAAACATACATAAACATATAAAAATTGAAACTGGCCCCGGATGTGGGTTCTAGGGGTTCTATTTTATGCTCATTTGAAGAAATTTGTTCGAAATTCAAAAGTCGGAATCTCCTCATTGGTGAATTTTTTTTAAAGAAAATTCACTAAAAATCGCTAAGTACCTAGTCACGTAATCTGATGGGTTATTAGATATAAACTAGTGGACTTGTGCGGTGGTCGAAATTCGATATATTAAAGCTCAGCTCAGAACTGGCACGGATCGGGGGAATCCGATTGAATAATTAAAACAGAGCATTCTTTAATCTATTTGAACAGATCAGATTTTTCTGGCTAACGAACTTATCCAAGCCATTTGGAAAATATAGGTACTGACCAAATTTCATCAAAATCCGCCCATTAGTTTTTGAGTTATCGGTGTGAGACATATATATATATATATATATATATATATATATATATATATATATATATATATATATATATATATATATATATATATATACATATAAAAATTGAAACTGAACCCGGATATGTGTTCTGGGGGGCATAATTAGCGCTCATTTGAAGGAAGTTTTTCAAAATTTAGAAGTCGGGATCTCCTCATTAGTAAATTAAAAAAAAATAACTAAAAATCCCGAAACACATCAATATTTGAGTTAACCTTCCGGAGGTGGCGCGCGGACTCGTGCTACGCAAATGTATAATAATTCTTGTCATAATTTCACTAGACCAATAGACCAACACGATTTTCTTGTGTCAAATGCAAAAAATTCATGTGCTTGGAACATTCTATGAATATTTCTCACGACTGTGTAATTTCAGAAGATTTAAGCGAATAATTGCGAAATATTTGTATTATTCTAAGTTTATATATATATATATATATATATATATATATATATATATATATATATATATATATATATATATATATATATATATATGTTTTCTTCTCTTTGATAGAATGTGCTTAATTTTCCCCGCTTGATTAAACGTTAGTCTCACTGCACTTTCGGGTGTTTTATTTTGCTAGTCTTGTGATGAATCTATCCATTTTCAGCAATATTGGAATCGGACTCGCAGTCCGCGCGCGAGCGTCCTTGTCTGAAAATTAGGTTCGACCTCCAAAAGGTTAAAAATAACATCCTCCAACGTCAACACTTCACCCCTACATTAAAGTTCCTTCGAGTGACTAAGTGAGTGATAAGACACGTAGCAACGTGCCGCCACCTAGTTGCGGAACCTAGTAGTATGTTGTCACGCCAGCTTCAAATAACGCAAAGTGTTACAAAATAGAGACTGTATACAACCATTTAACAACTTAGTAAATTGTCAGCCCTGCCCCATTTCTACACTAATATATGGACAAAGTATGTAAGACTAGATGTATTCTCGCAACGATTAGAACCGTAGACCGGTTTCGCTCTAATTAGAGGTCGTCAGAAGGGCATAATAATTGTAGCGAAAATAGATTGACTATTGACTATTGACTAAATGATTTCTTGGCCAGACATATATCTGTGGGCCGATTTATCTGATTGATGTAATGGACGATTACTTAACTTTGTTTGGTTTAGTGTGGTTTATGCCTCTGGGGTGTTTTAATGTACTGGTGCTAGCACTATTTTCGGTCGTTTGTATTTGAGAGTGGTTTTTTCGTCGTAATTGGAGACGTCTTGTAGTAATGGGTTGTCATGAGTAGAGAATTTTTCATAAGTTTTGGATACGGTCTTTCTGATCAATTCTTGGATAGTTGGTGTATCTTTATGTAGTTGCGTGTTTCGTACGTACCATGGGGCTTTCATTATTAGACGTAGGCATTTGTTTTATACAATTTGTATTTGGTTTGTTTATGATTTGGCAGCATGACCCCAAGCCGGTCAAGCGTAGGTCAGAATGGGTCTGATTACTGGTTTGTAGATTAGGAGTTTGTTTTCCGGAGACATCGTACTATTGTAACCAATAAGTGGGTGAAGTGCGCCTTTTACAGCCATGGCTTTAGTTTTTGTTGCCGCTGCATGTTTTCTAAATGTTAGTTTATGGTCTAATATGACGCGTAAGTATTTCGTTTCTTTTTCGCTGGGTAGTTGTTTGTTGAATATTGTAACGTTTTCTTGCGGGCCGTGTCTTTTTCGGGTGAAGTTGATCGCTGTGCATTTATCAGGGTTAGTTTGATTTTTCAGTCGTTGAACCAATTATCAAAAGTGAATAGATTGTGGTTTAATCGTTGAATAGCGAAGCGGCATCTTAAGGAAGTGGTTAGAATAGCCGTGTCATCGGCATAATGTGCAGTGGTGAGACCATTTGGTTTGAGCATGTCTGAGGTGAAAATTGCATAGAGGTGTGGTGACAGTGTGGATCCTTTTCTTCTTTCTGTGTTGATGTGGACAAAAATACACCTATAAAGTAATACGGCTATGGTAGCCAGCCTTCCAACACTAAGTGAGTGGTAAGACACTAAGCAACGTGCCGCCAGTCTACGGTTCTAATTGTTGTGAGCATGCATCTAGACTTACATACTTTGTCCCTATATTAGGGTAGAAATGGGCCAAGGTTGAAAATTTACTAAATTGTTAGTTGGTTGTATACTGGCCCTATTTTTTAACACTTTGCGTTATTTGGAGCTGGCGTGACAACATACTACTTGGTTCCGCAACTAGGTGGCGGCACGTTGCTTCGTGTCTTACCACTCAGTGTTGGAAGGTTGGCTACTATAGCCGTATTACTTTATAGGTGTATTTTTGCTACAATTAGTATGCCGTACTGAAGAGCTCTAATTAGAGCGAAACCGGTCTACGCTTCTAATTGTTGTGAGAATGCATCTAGCCTTACATCCTTCGAGTGACTTAATGCTGCTCTGTGTACTATTACTTTTGTACCGCTCTGTATAATGCTGATAGCAAACTAAATGCAATACAAGCCAATTTTTTTCAATGACAATACAAGATTATTTTTAGAATTTCCGAAGAAGGGAATATAGTAGGAGAAACAGAATAAATAATGTTTATGTATTTGTAAGCGTCAACTACAGCTTGTTAAGCAGAATGTGCCTATCGAATATGGTGATATATAGGACATATAACTTCAAAGAAAAATATAGAATAATAATGCGGATACACTCACAAATTATTATTATTACGCAATATATCGATTTATAATACTCGTAGTATATACCCAAATTACGCAAGATGAGGAGTTTTTTGTTGTTGTAACTTTTCCTCGGTTTTCGTTCCTTTTTAGAGACTTATTTTAGATTCAAATGCGGTTTGGCCACACTCATTATAATAAATGTAAATCAGTATTCAAGTCGTGTTTCCATGCGGGCGAATAACACCAGTGTCACTATTACCTTTTCATAGATCCTAATGCACTCCATAGAAATTGGGACTCGGTCATTTGGAATGCAGCACTAAACTAGTTTACTTAAGTTCTACCCTGAATTGACTATCACTAACTTCATCAATATTCACCAGCTTATTCGAGGAGCTATTAGATATGCAGGCACTATTACATAAAGTACTTTATAATGGGAAGCATTAGAAAGATGCTACATTTGTTGACTAGCCGATCGACTCATCTTTTATTTTATATATCTTACTTTAAGCACTTTAAGTCCGTAAAACCGCTATCCAAGTTTGTCTTTGCGTTGCGACCTATTAATTTTAGGTCATTTCTGAAAAAACTAAGCGAATATTAGAACCTGTGATGAGCACTGACAAGTACAGTATTTTTTATAAAATCCTATAGTTTAAATTATATAGGGTGGCGCATTGAAAACGAAACAGACCGATTTGCGTCCAAAGAATTTTTTTTTAAAGAAATGCTGAAACATGTCAATTTTAATATTGAGGGATACATGTTTTGACATAAAACTCAACTTTGTTCCATCAACCCCTTAAGGGTGGTGATAACAACCCTTATATTTTAAATAGGGCACATGGGTCTAGTGTTACATCATTTGAAGGCTCTTTCCTTTCTGAATTCAGCACACTAATTTTTATGGAAGTTTTATCAACTTGTTTAAAAATTATTCACAGTTGAAGATGCAAAAACGCATTTCACTCATTCCGATAAGAAATGTGCTGATAGTCAATGTTTTGTTGGTTTGTAAACAAAAAATTGACTATCAGAACATTTCTTATCGGAATGAGAGAAATGCGGTTTATTATTTCAGTTTATCGGACGGTTTGATACTTGATAGTACTACCGAAAATTAATTTCACAATGGTGTATTCTGTAGAAAAAGATTTGAAATAACTACTCCTTTTTTCAAAAACAATGACTGTGCCAACCGTACCGCAAATTTGTTAATGAACGACATCCGAACGACATGTGAACAGAAAATACATTTTGGAGTTAGTTGCAAAGTTTCGACAAAGTGGTTCAGTAGCCTACAAAAAACGGGATCCTGACGGGAATTTCCGGTTAGAAATGAGACTACTGAGATTGAAGTTTTAGGACAAATTGCTGCAGACCCAACTTTGAGCACGAGAAAATTGGCCACTGTTTCAAACCTCAAAAGAAGAACTATTCAGCGAATATTAAAGCATCATAAATTTCACCCGTATAAAATTCATCTTGTACAACAACGGAATGAAGATGATTTTGATCGGCGGCTGGAGTTTTGTGAAGTTATGACTGCACGAATAGCTGATAACTGGAATTTCTGTTCAATATATGTTTTTCAGACGAGTGTACGTTTTATTGAACTCCACAGTCAATCGTCATAATTGTCGTTATTGGGCAGATAATAATCCAAGAAATTTTTACGAAGTCCACACTCAAACTCCACAGAAATTGAATGTCTGGACTGGCATTTTTGGAGATCGTTTAATCGGACCAATTTTTCTTGATGGCAATTTGAGTGGCGAAACGTATTTGGAGTTACTAGAAGATATCGTTCACCCTCTACTAATTGACATTGTTGAAAATGATGATCGCTATCAAGAAAATCAATTAGTGTTTCAACAAGATGGAGCTCCTCCACATTTTTTACAACGTGTTAGGGAGTTTTTGAACAGAGAGTTTCCAGGACAATGGATTGGGCGTAGAGGTGCTATTGAGTGCCCCCCTAGATCACCGGATTTAGCTCCTTTAGACTTTTTTCTATGGGGCCATTTAAAGAGCGGAATTTACGCAACAGAACCGGAGTCTCTGGAAGAATTACGACGACGCATTGTTGAAGAATGCCGTCTAATAACTCCACAAATG